>CM062815.1:292519269-293024236 GCA_031772625.1 Pinus tabuliformis | reverse complement strand
TTTGGAACATAGAGTCGGTTTCTAAGGAACAATAATCCATCTCGAAGAAAGAACTTTTGTTTCTTTCAATCCTTTATCTGTTTCACTATATTCTGTGCCTGAGTATTGGTCTCAACACTTTCCTTGAGCTTATTCTACATATCGTCTGCTTGTTTAGTGCACGGTAATCACAAGACATCCGTAGCTCATTCGGATCCTTCTTATGCTAAAACAATACCGGAGTTCCATAAGGGGACCTTGAAGGTCTGATGAAACCTGCATCAGCTAACTCCTTTAGCTATGATTTCAATTCCTCCAACTCAGGTCCTAACAATCAATAAGGTGCTTTAGCCAGGGTTTGCTTTCCTAGCTCAAGATCAATGCTATGGTCCACTCCACAACTTGGTGGAAGTTTCTTTGGTAGCTCATGAGGTATCAAATCTACATATTTGGTCAGCGCCTCAGAAATCTAAGCTGAAACAGGCATCCTCACTCCATCACTTTAGACTCTCCTGAACATCACCGCACATGTCTCCATATCTGACTCCTTCAGAGCCTTAGCCTTCAAATTCCATATATAGAAATTGCGCATATAGGGAATATATGTGCATATACGGAAGATATGCGCATATACGGAAATTTCGCATATCTTCTGTATATCCCTAACTTTCCTCTATGTGCATATCTTCCGTATATGCACATCGTTTATGTATCTGCATCGTATATGTGCAAATTTCATATACACAAATTGCACATATACGGAAATTGAACATATACGGAAGATATGCACATATCTTCCGTATATGCACAATTTCCGTATATGTGTAATTTGTATATATGGAATTTGTGAATATACGAAGCAGATAGATAAACGAAATGCATATACGGAGGATATGAACATATAGGAAAGTTAAGGATATACGGAAGATATGCGCATATCTTCCATATATGCGCAATTTCCGTATATGCGCATACATTTCTTATATGCGTAATTTCTGTATATGGAATTTGCATATATACAATGAAAATACATAAACGACTTGCATATACACAGGATATGCACATATAGGAAAGTTAGAGATATACGTAAGATATGCGCATATCTCCCGTATATGCGCAATTTCCGTATACGCGCATATCTTCCGTATATGCACAATTTCAGTATATGCGAAATTTTTGTATATGGAATTTGCGCATATACGATGTAGATACAGAAACGAAGATATACGTAAAGTCTATATACAGAAATTGCGTATATACCGAAATTGTGCATATACGGAACGTATGCGCATATACAGAAATTGTGCATTTCCTCTGTATATCCATAACATTTCTATATGTGCAAATCTTCCGTATATGCATGTCGTTTATGTATCTGCATCGTATATGCGCAAATACCATATACAGAAATTGCGCATATACATAAATTGTGCATATACAGAAGATATGTGCATATGCACATATCTTCCGTATATGTACAATTTTTGTATATGCGCAATTTCTGTATATGGAATTTGCGCATATACGATGCAGATATATAAACGACGTGCATATACGGAAGATATGCGCATACCTTGTATATATCCCTAACTTTCCTATATGTGCATATCTTTCGTATATCCCTAACTTTCTTATATGCACACATCTTCCGTATATGCACAATTTCTATATATGGAATTTGCACATATCTTCGTTCTTGTATCTACATCGTATATGCACAAATTGTACATACAAAAATTTCCTATATACGAAAATTGTGCATAGATGGAAGATATGCGCATATACGGAAGATATGCGCATATCTTCAGTATATCCCTAACTTTTCTATATGTGCATATCCTCCATATATGCATGTCGTTTATATATATGCATCGTATATGTGAAAATTCCATATACAGAAATTACGCATATACGGAAATTGTACATATACGGAATATAATCGCATATCTTCCATATATGCACAATTTCCGTTTATGCGCTATTTCTGTATATAGAACTTATGCATATACGATCCAGATACATAAACAGCTTGCATATATAGAGTATATACATATATAGGAAAGTTAGAAATATGCGGAAGATATGCGCATATCTTCCGTATATGAGAAATTTCTGTATATGGAATTTGCACATATATGATGTAGATACATAAACAAATATATACGCAAAGTCCATATACAGAAACTGCGCATATACGGAAATTGTGCTTATACAAGAGATATGCGCATATACAGAAATTGCGCATATAAGGAAGATATGCGCATATCTTCTGTATATCCTTAACTTTCTTATATGTGCATATCCTCCGTATATGCACGTTGTTTATGTATCTGCATCGTATATGTTCAAATTCCATATATAGAAATTGCGCATATACGGAAGATGTGTGCATATTTTCTGTATATCCTTACATTTCCTATATATACATATATTCCGTATATGCGCGTCCTTTATGTATTTGGACCAGATATGCAAAAATTCCATTGCACATATACGGAAATTGCGCATATACGGAAGATATGCACATATCTTCCGTATATGCGCAATTTCCGTATATGCGCAATTTTTATATATGAAATTTGCGCATATACGGTGCAGATACATAAATGACATGCATATACAGAAGATATGCACATATATGAAAGTTAAGGATATAAGGAAGATATCAGCATATCTTCGTATATGCGTATATGCGCAATTTCGGTATATACACATATCTTCCGTATATGCACAATTTCAATATATGCTTAATTTCTGTATATGGAATTTGTTTATATACGATGCAAATACATAGACGACATGCATATATGGAGGATATAAATATATATAAAAGATAGGGATATACGTAAGATATGCGCATGTTTTCTGTGTATGCGCAATTTCTGTATATGCGTATATTTTCCGTATATGCACAATTTCCATATATGTGAAATTTCTGTATGTGGACTTTGCACGTATCTTCGTTCATGTATCTATATCGTATATGTGCAAATTTCATATACAGAAATTTCACATATACGGAAAGTGTGCATATACGGAAGATATGTGCATATACGAAAATTACGCATTACAAAAGGTATGCGCATATTTTCTTTATATTATTAAATTTCTTATATGTGCATATCCTCTGTATATGCACATCGTTTATGTATCTGTATTGTATATGTGCAAATTCCATATACATAAACTGCACATATACGGAAGATATGCGCATATACGGAACATATGCACATACCTTCCATATATCCATAACTTTCCTATATGTGCATATCTTCCGTATATACATGCCGTTTATGTATTTGCATCGTATACGCGCAAATTCTTTATACAGAAATTGCAGATATAAGAAAATTGTGCATATATAAAAGATATGCGCATATCTTCCGTATATGCACAATTTCCGTATATGAGCGATTTCTGTATATGGAATTTGCGAATATACGATGCAGATACATAAGTTTTGTGCATATATGGAAGATATAACCATATAGGAAGGTTAGGGATATACGCAAGATATGCGCATATCTTTCGTATATGCGCAATTTCCGTATGTGCACATATTTTCTGTATATGTGCAATTTTTATATATGAAGTTTGTGCATATACGATGCAGATACATAAACCACGTGCATATACAGAGGATATGCACATATAGCAAAGTTAGGGATATATGAAAGATATGCGTGTATTTTCTGTATATTCATAATTTCCGTATATGTGCATATCTTTCGTATATGCACAATTTCCGCATATGCGAAATTTCTGTATATGAAATTTGCGCATATATGATGTAGATACATGAACGAAGATAAGCGCAACTTCCATATATAGAAATTGCGCATATACGGAAGATATGCGCATATCTTCCGTATATGCGCAATTTGTGTATATGGGCAAATTTTACGTATATGCACAATTTCCGTATATGCGCAATTTCTGTATATGGAATTTGCGTATATACGATGCAGATACATAAACGATGGGCATATACGAAGGATATGCACATATAGGAAAGTTAGGGATATACGGAAGATATGTATAGATATGCACAATTTCCGTATATTCGAAATTTTTGTATATGGAATTCGTGCATATACGATGTAGATACATGAATGAAAATATGCACAAATTCCATATACAGAAATTGCTCATATACGGAAATTGTACATATACTGAAGATATGCGTATATACGAAAATTGCACATATATAGAAGATATGCATATCTTCCGTATATCCCTAACTTTCCTATATGTGCATCTCTTCCGTATATGCAAGTCGTTTTGTATTTACATCGTATATGCGCAAATTTCATATACAGAAATTGCCCATATAAGAAACTGTGCATATACGGAATATATGAAATTGTGCATATATGAAAGATATGCGTATAACTTCTGTATATGCACAATTTCCATATGTGCGCAATTTTTGTATATGGTATAAATATGCACACATCTACAGTATATGCGCATATCTTCCGTATATGCACAATTTTTGTATATGCGCAATTTCTGTATATGTGCTTTTCGCTTATATTCGTTTATGTATCTACATCGTATATGCACAAATTCCATATACAGAAATTTTTCATATACGGAAATTGTGCATATACCAATGATATGCCCATATTATCTGTATATTCCTGACTTTCCTATATGTGTACGACGTGCATATACGGAGTATATGCACATATAGGAAAGTTGGAGATATACAGAAGATATGCGCATAACTTTTGTATATGCGCAATTTCCGTATATACACACATCTTCAGTATATGCACAATTTCCGTATATGCGAAATTTCTGTATATGGAATTTGTGCATATACGATGTAGATACATGAACGAAGATATGCGCAAAGTCCATATACAGAAATTGTGCATATACGGAAATTGTGCATATACGAAAAATGTGCGCATATACGGAAATTGCGCATATAAGGAATATATGCGCATATCTTCTGTGTATCCCTAACTTTCTTATATTTGCATATCTTCCATATATGCATGTCGTTTATGTATCTGAATCGTATATCCACAAATACCATATATAAAAATTGCACATATATGGAAATTATGCATATATGGAAGATATGGGCATATCCTTCATATATGCACAATTTCATATATTCCGTATATGCACAATTTTCGTATATGAGCAATTTTTGTATATGAAATTTGTGCATATACGATGTAGATACATAAACGACATGCATATAAGGAAGATACGCACATATAGGAAAGTTAGATATATAAGGAAGATATGTGCATATCTTCCGTATATACTCAATTTCTATATATGGAATTTGCGCATATCTTCGTTCATATATCTACATCGTATATGTGCAAATTCAATATACAGAACTTTCGCAAATACGAAAATTGTGCATATACGGAAGATATGTGCAAATACGAATGATATGCGCATATCTTTCGTATATCCCTAACTTTCCTATATGTGAATATCCTCCGTATATGCACATCGTTTATGTAATGCATTGTATATGCGCAAATTCTATATACAGAAATTGCACATATGCAGAAATTATTCATTTACGGAAAATATGCGGATATACGGAAATTGCGCATATACATAAAATATGCGCATATTTTCCGTATGTCCCTAACATTTCTATATGTGCATTTCTTCTGTACACACACTTCGTTTATGTATCTGCATCATATATCTGCAAATTTCATATACAGAAATTGCGCATATACAGAATCATGCATATACGGAAGATATGCGCATATCCTCTGTATATGCACAATTTCCGTATATAGGCAATTTCTGTATTGATATTTGCGCATAGTATACAGAAATTGTGCATATACGATGCAGATACATAAATGACGCATATATATGGAATATATGCACATATAAGGAAGTTAGAGATATACGGAAGATATCCGCATATCTTACGTATATGCGCAATTTCCGTATATGCGGATATCTTCCATATATGCACAATTTCCGTATATCCGCATATATTTCTTATATGCACAATTTTCATATATGTGCATATCTTGCATATATGCACAATTTCCGTATATGTGCAATTTATGTATATGGACTTTGCTCATATTTTCGTTCATGTATTTACATTGTATATTTACAAATTCTATATATAGAAATTTCACATATAGGGAAATTGTGCATATACAGAAGATATGTACATATACGAAAATTGTGCATATATAGAAGATATGTGCATATACTGAAATTGCGCATATATGGAAGATATGCACATATCTTTCATATATCCTTAACTTTTCTCTATGTGTATATCTGTCGTATATCTACGTCGTTTATGTATCTGCGTCATATATGTACAAATTCTATATACAGAAATTGCGCATATATGGAAGATATGCACATATACGGAAATTGAGCATATACGAAAGAAATGTGCATATCTTCCGTATATCCTAACTTTCCTATATGTGTATATCTTCCATATATGCATGACTTTTATGTATCTACATCGTATATGCGCAAACTCCATATACAGAAATTGCGCATATACGGAAATTGTGCATATACCGAAGATATGTGCAACTTCCATATATGAAATTTCCGTATATACGATGCAAATATATAAACGACGTGCATATATGGAGATATGCATATATATGAAATTTAGAGATATATGGAAGATATGCGCATATCTTCTGTATATGCGCAATTTTCGTATATGCGCAATTTCTGTATATTGAATTTGCGCATATATGATGCAGATACATAAACGACGTGCATATATGGAGTATATGCACATATAAGAAAGTTAGGGATATACGGATGATATAGGCATATCTTTGGTATATGCACAATTTTCGTATATGCAAAATTATCTGCATCGTATATGTGCAAACTCCTTATACAGAAATTGCGCATATACGGAAATTGTGCATATACCGAAGATATGCGCAATTTCTGTATATGGAATTTGCGTATATACAATGCAAATATATAAACGACGTGTATATACGAAGATATGCACATATATGAAAGTTAGGGATATACGGAAGATATGAGCATATCTTCTGTATATGCGCAATTTCCGCATATGCGCAATTTCTTTATATGGAATTTGCGTATATAAAATGCAGATACATAAACGACATGCATATATGGAGTATATGCACATATAGGAAAGTTAGGGATATACAGATGATATGGGCATATCTTTGGTATATGCACAATTTCCGTATATGCAAAATTTTTGTATATGGAATTTGTGCATATACGATGTAGATACATAAACGACGGTACGCGAAAATTACGTATATAGAAATTGCGCATATACAAAAATTTTGCATATACGGAAAATATGCGCATATACTGAAGATATGCGCATATTAATACCATATACAGAAATTGCGCATATATGGAAATTGTGCATATACAGAAGTTATGCGCATATCTTCTATATATGTACAATTTTATATCTTCCGTATATGCACAGTTTCCTATATGCACAATTTCTGCATATGGAATTTGCGCATATACGATGTAAATACAAAACGACGTGCATATACAGAAGATATGCACATATAGGATAGTTAGGGATATATGGAAGATTTGCATATCTTCAGTATATGCGCAATTTCTGTATATACGCATATATTCAGTGTATGTACAATTTCCATATATGTGCAATTTCTGTATATGGAATTTTTGCATATTTTCATTCATGTATCTACATCGTATATGCGCAAATTTCATATACAGAAATTTCAAATATACGGAAATTGTGCATATCTATGCATATCTTCCGTATATCCCTAACTTTCCTATATGTGCATATCTTCCATATATGCCCATCGTTTATGTATCTGCATTGTATATATGCAAATTACATATACATAAATTGCGCATATATGGAAACTGTGCATATATGGAAGATATGACCATATACAGAAATTGCGCATATACAGAAGATATGCGCATATCTTCCGTATATCCCTTACTTTCCTATATGTGCATATATTCCATGTATGCATGTCGTCTATGCATCTGCATCGTATATGCGCAAATTCCATATACAAAAATTGAACATATATGGTAATTGTGCATATACAGAAGATATGCACATATCTGCGCATATCTTTTGTATATGCACAATTACGGTATATGTGCGATTTCTGTTTATAGAATTTGCTTATATATGATGCAGATACATAGACGACGTGAATATACGAAATATATGCACATATAGGAAAATTAGGGATCTACGGAAAATATGCGCATATCTTTCATATATGTGCAATTTCTATATATGGAATTTGCGCTTATTTTCGTTCATATATCTACATCGTATATGCACAAATTTGATATACAGAAATTTCGCATATGGGGAAATTGTGCATATACGAAAGATATGAAGATATACAGGAATTGCGCATATACGGAAAATATGTGCATATCTTCCATATATCCCTAACATTCCTATATGTGCATATCCTCCGTATATGCACGTCGCTTATGTATCTGCGTCGTATATGTGCAAATTCCATATACAAAAAATATGCGCATATACGGAAATTGCGCATATACGAAAGATATGCGCATATCTTCCGTATATCCCTAAATTTCTTATATGTTCATATATGGAATATATGCACAAATCTTATGCATCTGGATCGTATATGCGCAAATTCCATATACAGAAATTGCCCATATACGAAAATTGTGCATATACGGAAGATATGTGCATATCCTCTATATATGCACAATTTCCGTATATATGCAATTTCTGTATATCGAATTTGCACATATATAATGCAAATACATAAACTGCATGTATATATGGAAGATATGCTAATATAGCAAAGTTAGGGATATACGGAAGGTATGCGCATATTTTCGGTATATGTGCAATTTCTGTATATGCGCATTTCTTTCGTATATGCACAATTTCTGTATATGCGCAGTTTCTGTATATGGAATTTGCGCATATACAATACAGATACATAAACGCTCTGCATATACAGAGGATATGCACATATAAGAAATTTAGGAATATACGGAAGATATGTGCATATCTTCCGTAATGCGTAATTTTCGTATATGGGCATATCTTCCGTATATGCACAATTTCCGTATATGCGAAATTTCTCTATATGGAATTTTCACATATACAATGTAGATAAATGAATGAAGATATGCGCAAAGTCCATATAAAGAAATTTCGCATATATGGAAATTGTGCATATAAGAAAGATATGCGCATATACAAAAATTGCGCATACACGGAAGACATGTGCATATCTTCCGTATATCCCTATCTTTTCATATGTTTATATCCTCCGTATATGCATGTTGTCTATGTTTTTGCATCGTATATACACAAATTCCATATACAGAAATTGCGCATATATGGAAATTGTGCATATACGGAAGATATCCGTATATAGGGAAATTGCTCATATCCGCATATAAGAAGATATGCAGATATCTTCCTTATATCCGTGAGATTCATATATGTGCATATCTTTCGTATATGCATGTCGTTTATGTATCTGCACCGTATATACGGAAATTCCATGTACAGAAATTTCGCATATACTGAAGATATACACATATAGAAAAGTTAAGGATATACAGAAGATATGCGTATATCTTCTGTATATACCTAACTTTCCTATATGTGCATATCCTTCATACATGCACGTCGTTTATTGTCTCTACATCGTATATGCACAAATTGCACACATACGGCAATTGCGCATATACGGAAGATATGCGCATATTTTCCATATATCCCCAATTTTCCTATATGTGTATATCTTGCGTATATGCACGTCGTTGATGTATCTGCATCATATATGTGCAAATTCCATATACAAAAATTGCGTATATGTGGAAATTGTGCATATATGGAATATATGCCCATATATTTTGTATATGCACAATTTTCGTATATGCGAAATTTCTGTATATAGAATTTGCAAATATACGATGTAGATACACAAATGATGTGCATATATGGAGTATATGCACATACAGGAAAGTTAGGGATATACACAAGATATGCACATATCTTTTATATATGCGCACATCTTCAGTATATGCACAATTTCTGTATATGAGAATTTCCGTATATGGAATTTTCACATATACGATGTAGATACATGAACGAAGATATGCGCAAAGTCCATATACAGAAATTGCGCATATACGAAAATGTGCGCATATATAGAAATTGCGCATATATGGAAGATATGCGCATATCTTCCGTGTATCCCTAACTTTCCTATATGTGCATATCTTCCATATATGCATGTCGTTTATGTATCTGAATCATATATGCGCAAATACCATATATAGAAATTACGTATATATGGAAATTATGCATATACGGAAGATATGCGCATATCTTCCATATATACATAATTTCATATCTTCTGTATTTGAACAATTTTCGTATATGCGCAATTTCCGTATATGGAATTTGCGCATATACAATGCAGATACATAAACGACATGCATATACGGAAGATATGCACATATAGGAAAGTCAGGGATATAAGGAAGATATGCGCATATCTTCTGTATATACCAAATTTCCGTATATGGAATTTGCACATATCTTCGTTCATGTATCTACATCATATATGTACAAATTCAATATACAAAACTTTCGCAAATACAAAAATTGTACATATACGGAAGATATGTGAAAATACGAAACATATGCGCATGCGCATATCTTTCGTATATTCCTAACTTTCCTATATGTGCATATCCTCCGTATATGCACATCGTTTATGTATCTGCATTGTATATGCGCAAATTCTATATACAGAAATTGCACATATACGGAAATTATTCATTTACGGAAGATATGCGCATATACGGAAATTGCGCATATACGTAAGATATGCGCATATTTTCTGTATATCCCTAACATTCCTATATGTGCATATCTTCTGTATACAAACGTCGTTTATGTATCTGCATCATATATCTGTAAATTTCATATACATAAATTGCGCATATACGGAACCATGCATATATGGAAGATATGCGCATATCCTCCGTATATGCACAATTTCCATATATACGTAATTTTTATATATGATATTTGCGCATAGTATACAGAAATTGTGCATATACGATGCAGATACATAAACGACGTGCATATATGGAAGATATGCACATATAAGAAAATTAGGGATATACGGAAGATATGCGCATATCTTACGTATATGCGCAATTTCCGTATATGCGCATATCTTCCGTATATGCGCATATCTTACGTATATGCACAATTTCTGTATATGTGAAATTTCTGTATATGGACTTTGCGCATATTTTCGTTCATGTATTTACATTGTATATGTGCAAATTCCATATATAGAAATTTTGCATATACGGAAATTGTGCATATACGGAAGATATGTGCATATGCTGAAATTGCGCATATACGGAAGATATGCACATATCTTTCGTATATCCTTAACTTTCCTATATGTGCATATCTGTCGTATATCTACGTCGCTTATGTATTTGTATCATATATGTACAAATTCCATATACAAAAATTGTGCATATATGGTAGATATGCGCATATACGGAAATTGCGCATATACAGAAGAAATGTGCATATCTTCCGTATATCCTAACTTTCCTATATGTGCATATCTTCCATATATGCACATCGTTTATGTATCTGCATCGTATATGCACAAACTCCATATACAAAAATTGTGCATATACGGAAATTGTGCATATACCGAAGATATGCGCAATTTCTGTATATGGAAGTTGCGTATATACGATGCAAATATATAAATGACATGCATATACGGAGATATGCACATATATGAAAGTTAGGGATATACAGAAAATATGCGCATATATATGCGCAATTTCTGTATATGGAATTTGCGCATATATGATGCAGATACATAAACGACATGCATATATGGAGTATATGCATATATATGAAAGTTAGAGATATACGGATGATATGGACATATCTTTGGCATATGCACAATTTTCATATATGAAAAATTATCTGCATCGTATATACGCAAACTCCATATACAGAAATTGCGCATATACGGAAATTGTGCATATGCCGAAGATATGCGCAATTTCTGTATACGGAATTTGCATATATACACTGCAAATACATAAACGACGTGCATATACGGAGAGATGCACATATATGAAGGTTAAAGATATACGGAAGATATGCGCATATCTTCTGTATATGCGCAATTTCTGTATATGGAATTTTCGCATATATGATGCGGATACATAAATGACATGCATATATGGATTATATGCACATAGGAAAGCTAGGGATATACGGATGATATGGGCATATCTTTGATATATGCAAAATTTCCGTATATGGAATTTGTGTATATACAATGTAGATAAATAAACGAAGATACACGAAAATTCCGTATATAAAAATTGCTCATATACAAAAATTGTGCGTATATGGAAGATATGCGCATATACTGAAGATATGCGCATATTAATTCCATATACATAAATTGCGCATATATGGAAATTGTGCATATATAGAAGTTATGCGCATATCTTCCATATATGTACAATTTCATATTTTCCATATATGCACAGTTTCCTATATGCGCAATTTCTGTGTATGGAATTTCCGCATATACGATGTAAATACAAAACGACATGCATATACGGAAGATATGCACATATAGGAAAGTTAGGGATATACGGAAAATATGTATATCTTCTGTATATGCGCAATTTCCGTATATACGCATATCCTCAGTATATGTACAATTTCCATATGTGTGCAATTTTTGTATATGGAATTTGCGCATATTTTCATTCATGTATCTACATCGTATATGCGCAAATTCCATATACAGAAATTTCAAATATACGGAAATTGTGCATATCTATGCATATCTTCTGTATATCCTTAACTTTCCTATATGTGCATATCCTCCGTATATGCCCATTGTTTATGTATATGCATCGTATATACGCAAATTCCATATACAGAAATTGCGCATATATGGAAGATACACGCATATTTTCTGTATATCCCTAACTTTCCTATATGTACATATATTCCGTGTATGCACGTCGTCTATGTATCTGCATCGTATATGTGCAAATTCCATATACAAAAATTGCACATATACGGTAATTGTGCATATATAGAAGATATGCGCATATCTTTTGTATATGCACAATTACTGTATATGTGCAATTTCTGTATATAGAATTTGCTTATATATGATGCAGATACAAAGACGACGTGCATATACAGAAGATATGTACATATAGGAATGTTAGGGATATATGGAAAATATGCGCATATCTTCCATATATGCGCAATTTCTATATATCGAATTTGCGCTTATCTTCGTTCATGTATCTACATCGTATATGTGCAAATTTCATATACAGAAATTTCGCATATGCGGAAATTGTGCATGTATGAAAGATATGCACATATACGAAAATTGTGCATATACGGAAAATATGTGCATATCTTCCGTATATCCCTAACTTTCCTATATGTGCATATCCTCCGTATATGTACATCGTTTATGTATCTGCATCGTATATGCGCAAAATTCCATATACAGAAATTGCGCATATACAGAAAATATGCGCACATACGGAAATTGCACATATACGAAAGATATGTGCATATTTTCTGTATATCCCTAACTTTCCTATATGTACATATCATCCATATATGCACAAAGCTTATGTATCTACATCGTATATGCGCAAATTCCATATACAGAAATTGTTCATATACGGAAATTGTGCATATACAGAAGATATGCGCATATCTTCTATAAATGCACAATTTACTTATATGTGCAATTTCTGTATATGGAATTTGCTCATATACGATGAAAATACATAAACGGCATGTATATGTGGAAGATATCCACATATAGGAAAGTTAGGGATATATGGAAGGTATGCGCATATCTTCCGTATATGCGCAATCTCTGTATATGCGCATATCTTCCGTATATGCACAATTTCTGTATATGCGCAGCTTCTGTATATGGAATTTGTGCATATACAATACAGATACATAAACGATCTGCATATACAGAGGATATGCACATATAAGAAATTTAGGAATATACGGAAGATATGCGCATATCTTCCGTAATGCGTAATTTTCGTATATGCGCATATCTTCCGTATATGCGCATATCTTCCGTATATGCAAAATTTTTGTATATGGAATTTACACATATACGATGTAGATACATGAACGAAGATGTGCAAAGTCCATATACAGAAATTTCGCAGATACGGAAATTGTGCATATACGGAAGATATGCGCATATACAAAAATTGCGCATACACGGAAGACATGCGCATATCTTCCGTATATCTCTATCTTTTCTATATGTTTATATCCTCCGTATATGCATGTCTTCTATGTATTTGAATCGTATATACACAAATTCCATATACAAAAATTGCGCATATATCGAAATTGTGCATATGCGAAAGTTATGCGTATATACAGAAATTGCGCATATCCGCATATACGAAGATATGCAGATATCTTGCTTATGTCTCTAAGTTTCATATATGTGCATATCTTCCGTATATGCATGTCGTTTATGTATCTGTACTGTATATGCGCAAATTTCACATACAGAAATTGCGCATATACGGAAAATATGTGCGTATCTTCTGTATATGCACAATTTCTATATATGTGCAATGGAATTTCTACATATATGGTGCAAATACATAAAGGACGTGCATATAAGGAAGATATTTTTATAGGAAAGGTAAGGATATACGGAAGATATGCACATATCTTCCGTATATGCGCAATTTTTATATATGTAATTTCCGCATATACGATGCAGATACCTAAACAACGTGCATATACGGAAGATATGCACATATAAGAAAGTTAGGGATGTACGGAAGATATGTGCATATCTTCCGTATATGTGCAATTTCCATATATGTGCAAATCTTCTGTATATTCACAATTCCCATATATGCACAGTTTCTGTATATCGACTTTGCGCATATCTTCGTTCATGTATCTACATCGTATATGCGCAAATTTCATATATAGAAATTTCTCATATACGGAAGATATGCGCATATCTTCCAAGATATGCGCATATCTTCCGTATATCTCTAACTTTCCTATATATGCATATCCTCTGTATATACACGCCGTTTATGTATCTGCATCATATATGCGTAAGTTCCATATACAGAAATTGCATATATACGAAAATTGTGCATGTATGGAAGATATGCGCCTATATTCCGTATATGCACAATTTATGTATATGCGTAATTTCTGTTTATGAAATTTACACATATACGATGTAGATACATAAACGACATGTATATACAGAGGATATGCACATATAGAAAAGTTAGGGATATACGGAAGATATGCGCATATCTTCCGTATATACGCATATCTTCTATATATGCGCAATTTCCGTATATGCGAAATTTCTGTATGTGGAATTTGTGCATATACGATGTAGATACATGAACGAAGATATGCGCAAATTCCATATATAGAAATTGTGCATATATGGAAGGTATGTGCATATAGGAAAGTTAGGATATACGAATGATATGCACATATAGGAAAGTTAGGGATATATAGAAGATATGCGCATATCTTCGGTATATGCACATCGTTTATGTATCTGCATCGTATATGTGCAAATTCCATATACAGAAATTACGCATATACATAAATTGTGCATATACGGAAGATATGTGCGCACATATCTTCCGTATATGCACTATTTCTGTATATCCGCAATTTCTGTATATGGTATTTGCACATATACGATGCAGATACATAAACGACG
This sequence comes from Pinus tabuliformis, assembly GCA_031772625.1. Classification (NCBI taxonomy): domain Eukaryota; kingdom Viridiplantae; phylum Streptophyta; class Pinopsida; order Pinales; family Pinaceae; genus Pinus; species Pinus tabuliformis. Next base: position 293,008,412 of record CM062815.1, on the reverse strand, counting down.
TGCATATATGGAAGATATGCATATATAGGAATGTTAGGGATATACAGAAGAAATGTGCAATTTCCGTATATGCATATATCTTCCGTATATGCACAATTTCCGTATATATGCAATTTCTATATATGGACTTTGCGTTTCTCTTCGTTTATGTATCTACATCGTATATGCGCAAATTCCATATACAAAAATTTCGCATATACTGAAATTGTGCATGTACAGAAGATATGCGTATATACGGAAATTGCGCATATACGGAAGATATGCGCATATCTTACGTATACCCCTAACTTTCCTATATGTGCATATCCTCCGTATATGCAAGTCCTTTATGTATTTGCATCGTATATGCGCAAATTCCATATACAGAAATTACGCATATACAGAAATTGTGCATATATGAAAGGTATGTGCATATATGGAAATTGCGCATATCTTCCGTATATCCTTAACTTTCCTATATGTTTATATTCTATGTATATGCATTTCGTTTATGTATATGCATTGTATATGCGCAAATTCCATATACACAAATTGCATATATACGGAAATTGTGCATATACGGAAGATATGTGCATATCTTCTGTATATGCAGAATTTCCGTATATGTGCAATTTGTGTATATGGAATTTGCGCATATACGATGCAGATACATAAACGACGTGCATATACGGAAGATATGCACATATAGGAAAGTTAGGGATATACAGAAGATATGCGCATATCTTCCGTATATGCGCAATTTCCATATATGCGCATATCTTCCGTATATGCGCAATTTCTATATATGGAATTTGAAGGCTAAGGCTATGAAGGAGTCAGATATGGAGACATGTGCGGTGATGTTCAAGAGAGTCTAAAGTGATGGAGTGGGGATGCCTGTTCCAGTTGAGATTTCTGAGGTGCTGACCAACTATGTAGATTTGATATCTGATGAGCTACCAAAGAAACTTCCACCAAGTTGTGCAGTGGACCATAGCATTGATCTTGAGCTAGGAAAGCAAACCCTGGCTAAAGCACCTTATCGGTTGTCAGGACCTGAGTTGGAGGAATTGAAATGATAGCTAAAGGAATTAGCTGATGCAGGTTTCATCAGACCTTCAAGGTCCCCTTATGGAGCTCCGGTATTGTTCCAGCAGAAGAAGGATCCGAATGAGCTACGGATGCGTTGTGATTACCGTGCACTAAACAAGAGAACGATATGCAGATTAAGCTCAAGGAAAGTGTTGAGACCAATTCTCAGGCACATAATATAGTGAAATAGATAAAGGAGGGGAAGACATGAAAGTTCTTTCTCCAAGATGGATTCTTGTTCTTTGGAAACCGACTCTATGTTCCAAAGTCATCTGGGCTTAGGAGGCACCTTTTAAAGGAGTGCCACGACTCACCATGGGCTAGCGACCTAGGGCAGCATTGTTCGTTGGCATTGTTGGAAAGAGGATTCTTTTGGGAGAAGATGCGGGAGGATGTAGAGGAGTATGTACATACGTGCATCATTTGTCAGTAGGACAAATCAGATACTCAGAGGCAAGGAGGTTTGTTGCAGCCTTTACCGATTCCTGAGAGACCATGGATGAGTGTCTCGATGGACTTCATTACTCAGTTGCTATAGGTACATGGGTATAATGGGATATTTGTCGTGGTTGATCATTTTTCCAAGTATGTTGTTTTTGTTCCAACAAAGATGCCGTGTGGAGCCGAGCAGACTGTAGAGTTGTTCTTCAATAACATAGATGAAGTATTGGGGGGTGCCATTAAGCATCGTGTTGGACCGAGATCCGTGATTTACAGGCGGATTTTGGACCACATTGTTCAAGTTAGTTGGGACAGAGTTGTTGATGAGTTCGAGTTACCATCCGCAGATAGATGGACAGACCAAGAGGATCAACGCATTGTTGGAGGATTACTTGAGACATTATGTGACGGTTGATCAGAAGAATTGCCCTTAGCTCTTGGATGTGGCTTAGTTTAGCTACAACATACAAAAGAGTTATGCGACGGGGTATAGTCCATTTAAGTTGGTGAATGGGCAGATGCCAGTCACACCGCATACCGTAGTGACAGAAGGTTTGTTGAGATGTCCTCATGCGAAGAAGTTCATGAAGGCTTGGGATGAGACCTTGGAGTTGGCACAGTTGTGCTTGCACGAAGCTGCAAGGAGAATGAAGAAATGGGCAAATAAGGGAAGACGGGATGCACACTTCAGTGTGGGAGATATGGTGTTTCTCAGGATTACCGGAGAACAGTTTCAGCCACCTAAGGGGACTGCGAGCAAACTGACAAGGAAGTATGAGGGACCATTCCAAGTGAAGAAGAGAGTGGGGGAAGTTGCTTACGAGCTGGAGCTTCCACGCCATATGCACATGAAGCATCTAGTTTTTCACATGAGTTAGTTGAAGAGATGCAAACTTGATGCTAATCATCTAGAGAGGGTGGAACCACTGAGGGGACCAGACATGATTGTGGACAAGCCTCACCTAGAGATGGACAAGATTTTAAGTGTTTGATCTACAGGGATTGGTTGCCAATTGAGACGGGAATTTCTTGTCAGATGGAAGAATGCACCGGAGGAGGACAACTAGGAAACAGAGGACTCACTTTGGAGATGGAAGCAGAAGATTGTGAAGTATGATAAGAAGCTACGGAGGAGAGTTAGATTTCTAGGGATAGTAATGCTTTCGGGTGGGGGAGAATTTAACGCACTATGGCTTGCGAGTCACCCAAGCGCACCCACTGAACGGACGAGCTAGTGAAATAGGCAGAAACTTGACCGAGCGGACGAGGCATAGATATGCAGGCAAGGTGCGGTTGCATGGTTTATAGGCGGTAAGCTAGGTGAGCTACCATTTGGGCCAATCAAGTGGCGTTGTGAATGGGTGAGCAGAGGAGGGGGCGGTCACGCGAGCTGGACAGGCTGGCCCACCACATAGACGAGTTTTGCAACAAAACACAAAGTCGGCTGGGTGGCACGACTTGCCCACCCACCATATATATTATTGGTGTGAGTTGGGAAGCAAGGCATTCAATCACATTCACTCATCGAACATGTTCGGAGGTGAAGTGCGAGGAGTAAGCACAGTAAGGTGCAGAACTACGGGTGTTCATGTGCCTGCTCGTCAGGCACGAGTTCAATGAACATGTTCGGGTGGAGGGCCGCACGAAGGCACGCTCGCTCGACAGGTGAACGGGTTCGGGTGGAGGGCCGCACCAAGCCGTGCCTTCCCTATAGTTGAACGAGTGCAGGTGGAGGGCCGCACGAAGGCGCGCCTACTCGACATGGGTAAATGACTCAGGTGAGGAGAGTTGGGTGGAGGGCCGCACGAAGGTGCACCCGCCTGACTCATGCACGAGTTTTGTGAAGCTGAACGACCAACCGAGGGCGGCGGGTGACCCGGGTGTGGGCACCCATGCACCCCGAGTTGGGCAAGTGGAAAACAGTGAAGTGTGGATTGTATATGTGTGACCACCGTGCAAGGTGTGCACGAGGTGGGTAGCCGGTGGCAAAAGACACGTGTATAACTTCGGTGGAGCATTTGCTCCCGGTCAGCTATTTTCTCATAAAATCATAATAAAATCTTATTTTTGCATATGATGGTGTCCTCTCTGCTGTGTTGAATGCTTATGGTTAAATGTTTATGATGTTAATGGATTCCACACATTAATATTGTTAATGAAAGATGATGAATGTTAGGTGTAGTTCGCAAAACAACTTAACAATGGAACATGTTAGCTACTTAGGCAGTGACGCACGGTTGCCAATTAACGAAAAAAGAATTGGAGGCATAACAATCTTGGTTTTCTAGTAATTGTATATTTCTCACTCATTATGGTGACTTCTGCCATCTCTATTTATGACTTCGACATTTCCACTCTTCTTATCAGAAACCACGGTCAGACCTACCCCATCTCCTCCTGTGACCTCTGTTGGATTACTCGTCTCCTTCTGCGACCTTCATTGGATTCCCCGTCTACCGCTCTTTTCCCAATTCCATTTTATTTTGAATTTAGTAAAGGCGCTAAAAGCATTCAAATTTGAATTTTGAATTTGTAATTTCGTCTGGTTTATATTTGGTTTTGCTAGAAGGCGGGATTTTGGCTCGTGGCTCATGTTTTCTTTTTTATGGGGAGTTGTTGAACACATTATTCCTTGGCACAGATTGTGTGGGTCAATTGCACAAATTTTGGATTGGGATTTGTCTATGAGCAAAGCCCAATTCCTCGTTGCAAGCTTGTGAAAGTTCATAAGAGCGATGAGGAAGGAGCTTAAAGTGAGTTATTTAAACTAGAATAGTGGTCCAGTTGTTTTCGACCCATTTTACACAAAGAAAAATGGTTTTGACAGCCCATGGTGATGATAAGACAAAGGAAATGATTTGGCATCTATTTGGTTTTATGGAATTTGTACATAATTTTAATAGAACTTCACAGTAAAATTGAGACATTTGGGGCATGTTGTATTGATTTTCTAGATATAGATTTGGGCATTTATTCAATAAAATTAGAGTTATCTCTCTCTTGAATTATATTGATGGGTTCAAAGATCAATCTAGTGGTCGTGGAGACTAACCAAGAAACACTCTATACTATCATAGTCAGCCTTATCGAATGCGAGTGCCATGTAGCCATGTGCCAACACTAATCATGACAACGAAAACATTGAAGAAATATTTGCTCTACTGCAATGAATCGAGTCCACCAAGAGACACCACTTGATGAGTCACCGGGCTAATCGTTAAGAAGCTACTACAAAATGCAGCGAGGTGGGGAAGGCCAATGATGCCAAAGTCATCACATTTCAGGCATTATAGGCAACATGTTTTATGCCATGGCAATGAAATCAATGATGTCGGTTGGAAGGCCAACTACTGGCACTTGAAGCAAGAGATTGTGAGCAAGAGCAATTCTTGGTTGACACAGATCTAGAAGAGGAGAAAAGTTTCGATCAAAATTTACCATTAGTGTTAATGGCCCTGTGATTACGTTAAGTATTGTAATATTAATTGATGTAAATTTTCAAATTAATATTGGATTAAGCTTCAAGTTTATTACACTAATTTAGTTGAATTAACTAGATTTCTCTATTACCAATCGATCGCAAAACTACTGATTTTTTCAATATTTGTTAAATGTTTAAAAGATTTTCTTTTAAAATTTTTCTTAAGTTCATTGAAAAAAAGCTAAATGTATATTACAATTTTATTTTACTATCCATTATTAATATATTTAGAAAAATCAATAGTAAATTTTAATTAAATATTTTAAATATAAATAGAAAGTATAGGTAAGATTTACCCATTACATTTTTATTCACAAAAGTGGAAATGAATAAAGTTATTTACATTTTTGAATTGAATAGAGTTATATACATTTTCTTCATATCATTATCTTTATATTTTATTTTTAAATTTGGAATATAATATATTTAATAATAAAGGATTTTCTTTTCTTATCATTTTAAGGATTTATTTAATTATATTTTTATTAATAATATATATTTTTTATTTTTTAATATAATTATTTTATAAAAATATAATAATGATGATGATAATGATTAACGTCCATTAAGACGAATGTGGTTTATTGGACTTCAAAAAAAGAGAGCCTAAGTGTCATTCTTCAAAATCTCGCTTTTGTGATCAAAGAGCACGGAATGAGGCGTTTCGAGATCACTATAGCTGGGATGGCTTAATAAGTCAAGAAGATTGGAGGTGTGGCTAATGATAGGGAATTGAGAGTGGATGTGGGCAAGAGTTGAGTAGTCTAAAAGGGAGTGTTTTTCATCTTCCACCTTCTTAGTATTACAAAGCTGACAAATTCTATTGTCTCAGGGAGTCTTGGGTGTAAACTATTGTCGCGTCTCACTTCGAAGCTCATGAGATTTAGTTGTAATCCTAGTGATGTTCATTTTTTTCTTAGTGTTAGTCAACATAGAGAGATAATTATGGTTATCAAGTGTGGGGTTGATCACCTTCTTATATTACCTTAGCTTCCTTTTACCCTCCAGCTCCTTAGTATCCCACATCTTATCCTTAAAATTGTATTTTCCTTGCTTCCCATGAAAATTTTGGGAGCCTCTTGGATTCCATATTGTGAAGCTTCTTCTTATACATCAAAAATCTAAACATGACTGCACTTTCAATGGGGGACATGCCGTCTTCGGTCAAGAGGATAAGGTAGGGATTATTTCCCTTGATCTTGAGCAATAGGTTATGAATTGCTTTTGGATCATCTCAATCTTTCTCCATGACTCCCTAGATATACTACACCCCAAAACTTCACATCCGTGTAAGATGACAAGGGTGACGAGAGTCTCAAAGAGGAATCTTTTTTTACTCCAAATGTAAAGATCAACTAACTTAGAATTATTTTCAAGCTCATAATAATATTTCCAACCTCCAATAATTCTCTTCTCGATGTTGCAATTCCAGTTGAGCTGATGAGGAAAGTCATTACCTAAATATTTATAAGAAGAAACATGCTCAAGACAATGGTTATCATAGATGAAACTGCCATGGGTGATTTTTTTGGATTTAATGATCATGACTTTACTCTTGTCAATATTAACAGTCAGACCCATCTTGGAGCAGTAGACATGAAGAGTCTTAAGCTACTCGTCTAGTTCATCATGACTCCTTGCGAGAAGAATGATATCATCAACATAAAGGAGAAGACTAATGATACTACTAGTGAGCTTGATGCCTTTACAACCTGGAGTTTGCAGACACTCCCCTAGTTTATCAATGTAAATAGAAAAATGGGTAGGGGAAAGGGGGCAACCTTGCTTATCCCTGATATTACATTTAATATCTTTAGACCATCCTTAATTGGTCTTAAGTGTGGAAATGGCAGTCTCATAGAGACGGATCAAAAAAATCCTTAGTTCAGGAGGAACCATGATCTCTTTAAGCCTCTCCAAGAGCTTATCTCGGGGGACAACGTCGAAAGTTGTTCTAAAGTCCACAAAAAACAAAAGATATCAGTTTTACAATTACGGAATTCCTTTGCGATGATCCTAAAGTTGAAAAGTTGGTTGATGGTCGAGTCATGTCTCCTAAAACCAACTTTCCCTTTAGCCCTTTTACCTTGGTTCTCAATCCAAAGGCTAAGCCTTTTTTCCTGAATTAGCCCATAAAGCTTGGCTAAGATGTGGCTAATCATAATGGTAATGTAGTTAGAGGGAATGTTTTTGTCCCCATTTTTGAATATAGGCATAATAAGGATTTGCTTCCAAAGCTTAGGGAAGCCATGCTTTACAACCAAATTGGGAAGCTTGTGGAGATGAGGAATGAGGATAAATTTTACCATTTTAAAGATCTCAGCTTGGTAACCCTCAATATCTTTGGCTTTCCAATTAGCGAGCTTATTAATCCTAGGCTCAACGTCTTTCAAAGAAAAATTATCATCCTTAATAGCAGTGTTTAAGATGGTGCCAATGGTTTCCAGAGAGTCTTACAACTTCTTAAGATAGCTATCCCAATTTTCTAGCGGGATAGAATGATTATCTTTAGTTTTACGAACAAGCACATTCCGCCAAAAATTTTTGGGCGCAACTTTAGAAAGGTGGAGAATATGCTCATGTATTTTATTAATATATGACCTCTTCTTCCTCTTAATGAGAGCTTTGTATATACTTATATTTTGTAGCTTAATGATTTCATTAGGGGAATCTCTGATTGCTTTCTTGGTAATTTTACAGTCTATGTCATACCAAGGATTGGAAGTTCTATTATTTTTCTTATACGAAGTTTTAGTAGAGAATTTTCTAATGGTGGTGGAAAGGGTAATAGTAAAATGGTAATATAATTGATTAATGTTGTTATTATAAGTCAGGGACCCTAAATCCCTTAAGAAAAGGTCGACATTATTTCTATCGAAGTGAATATGACATTTTCTTTCATTGTTCTCCTACATGTGGGTGGTATGCATAGTAACGTTCAAGGATAAAACAAAGGTTTGTGGTCAAATTCAAGATCGTACCCGTTAAGAAGCTCAAAGTTTGTAACATGGTTGAGGACATGGATGTCGGAAATCGTATAATCCATGACGTTGCTACCCAGTCCATGGAAACACATCATCTTACCGGAGAGAGGCCATTTATTAATACCATTACAAATGATTACGTCCTGGGAACTACAAACTTTGAGGAGCTCGATACCAAATAAGTTCTCGATTATGTATTTATATTTTCTCTTGAATCTATTAGATAGGTTACCATCCTCATCAAGCCGCAATGGCTTGAGGTTAGAGTTGTCACTTAACATAATAGCTTGGTTAATAGCAGTTCAAGCATTAAAGTCCCCAGGAAAAAGGACATTTCCTTCATTCCTTAGGTTGTGGATTTCCTCATTGAGCCATTTATTCTGCTAACCTTAGGACCAAGATCAACACCTCCAGCTCCTCAAGCAACAACCATAGTTTTGCAAACACCTCCAACACCTGTAGAAGCATCTCTAACTCCGGTAGCAACATCTCCAACTCTTGAAGCATCAACATCATGTCATACACTACCTCCAACACTGATAGAGGCACCTTCAACAAAAGCAGCCACAACTCAACACATATAGCAACAATCCAATGTCTCTAAGACATGTAGAGAATATGCAGTATCTAGAGCAACAACCCAATCACCTGCAATAACAACATCTCAAATCACAACATGCCAACCTCAAATCAACATCACATGTGGAATCCATCTCCAAGTCAACAACCACAACATCATCAAATCACCTCCACTAGGTCTAGTAATAAGTATGTTGACATCAATGCCAACTAACAAGACCATCAATCCAAACATCTGTCACCAAGCACTCATCACACATTAGATATGCATATGATGAGAAAAACCAAGAGCTTGTTGACATCAATGCCAACACAACAATGGCAACAAAATGTTGGTTTGTGCATGAGACATTGGGAAGAGTGCTTCAACCCTAATAAAGAGGAATTTTTGACAGCTCCAATATGGGTTCATTTGTACTCCCTATCAATAGACTTCTAGGATCCTAAAATCCTGGCAAGAATTGAAAAAGTCATACGGAATTTTGTGAAGGGTACATAGGGAACAAGAAAGGGATGTTATATGACTTATGCAAGAACATGTGTTTACATGAAGATCTCGTGGCCACTTCCTGAATTGATAGAGTTGGAGAACCATGATGAAGTATGAGTTCAACCTTTGGATTCTGAGCATTTACAATTCAAGTGTCAGAGGTGTCATGAACATGGACAACTGTTTAAAGATTCTCCACTCAGGAAAAGTGAATTACAAGAAGAAGGAGAAATGGGACCAACTAATCATTTTCACAAGGTGGTAAATAGAAAGAGAAACTATAAGGCACATCATCGACTATCGACACAGAAGAAAATACCTCTTAAGGATACTTTTGCATGACCTGTATAGGGTTAAGGGATTGGCCTTATGTTGATTGCATGCTTAATTAAATGTTGACATGCTTTAGATACTCCTTCATATAGGAGAGAGACTCGAGGGTGATGAGCGAAATCCCCTCCTATAGAAACATGGTAATAGGTACTCAGTCTAGAAATTTTGAAGCTTCTAGTAGCCAGTTGGGAAATAACAGGAGACCAAATAATCCAGTTCGGGGAGCTAATGGTAATCTTGGTTTAATAGTATATGTCTTGCCAAAGGCTGTGACTAACCCTAAATTCGTGATTCTACCAAATAGGTTGGAAATATAGTGAAAGCATATGAAGGACCATGCCCACATCTACAAGATCATAGAAGGATGGTCAACTGAGAAGGACTTGATAAAGTGGATGCACCTAAAGTGGCAACCCAAAGGTGAGATAGATATGAGATTGCAGGAAAAAGGGATTTTCACAGTTATTTTCTTAAACGTGGAGGATAAGTCTATGATTTTTGAAGCAGGCCCCTATTTATGGAGCAATTTTGGTATGTACATGAAACATTGGGAAGAGTGCTTCAACCCTGATAAAGAGGAATTTTTGGCAGCTCTAGTATGGGTTTGTTTTTACTTCCTATCAATAAACTTATGGGATCCTACAATCCTGGAAAGAATTGGAAATTCCATAGGAAATTTTGAGGGTATAGAGGCAAAAAGAAAGGGGCGTTATATGAACTATGTGAGAAAATGTGTTTACATGAATATCTTTTCGCGACTTTCTGAATTTACAGGGTTGAAGCATCAATATGAAGTTTTAATTCAACTTCTGGATTATGAGCATGTACAATTTAGGTGTCACAGGTGTCATGAACATGGACACCCGTTTAAAGACTATCCACTCAAGAAAAGTGAAGTACAAGAAGGTGGTGAAATGGGACTAGCTAATGGTTTTCACAAGGTGGCCAATAGAAAGAGAAACCATAAGGCACATCAACCACCATCAACATAGAAGAAAATAACTCTTCAAGAGACTTTTGTATGAACTCTATAGGGTTAAGGGATTCACTTTATGTTGATTGCATGCTTGAATAAACGTTTACTTGCTATGGATACTCCTTTAGAGAGGAAATAGACTCACACCTATTTTCAGATCTAGGGATCTATTTAGGATTTAAGGTACCCTCAGGATTCAATTTTTTTCTTCCTCAGGGTATTTTTTCCCAAATCAACTAGTTCTTTTTTAGAATGGTTTTCTTCAAATAATTCCTCGGTATTCATTTGTAAGTCCCGAATAAGATGTTTGAATGCATGAAAACATTTCCATCTAAAGGGAATTTCATGCATTTACATCTAAAGGGGACTTGCTGATAATCAAGCTATTGCTTCTAAACACTACCCTGATAGTAAATATCTATGGCATCTAGAAACGGTTGGGAGATATTCATGTAAATACATATATGTGCATATGAAGCGTACCTCCCTCTCTTGGTAGCCTCTGGTACTTTAACAAAGTTGCTAATGGCGTTATCTATTCCTTCAAGGGTTTCCTCCTCTCAATATTTATTAGGGAGAGAAAAAATAGAAGCAAACATGAGGGATCCAAGGAAATCATCCTTCTTTGAATTATACTGCTCCTTCCAAAATTTCATGAAGATTCTTGCATTATTGAAAAAATATGGCCCTTCTTCAAAAGCCTTTGATATATCTTTTTAGTCAAAGAAAATTATTGTAAAAAAACCCTTGGCCCCTAACTCTAATTATATTTTATGTTGGGGGTTCCTTTTATTTCAAATCCACTCAATAAAAATCTTTTCAAAGGGTCATAATCCAATAAATTTGTGGATCAGAGCGAGTTCTTGCATATATTCTCTATCTTGCTATATTTAACCTCATATTTTGGATCTTGCAATGCTTTTGGTAGGAAAATCCCTGGATTTCTAGCTTGCCACGATGCACCTAGTGGAGAGTTTGATGTGAAACTGGAAACCCCACTTCACTCTATGAAAAGTATGTCGATGATGAGGATATTGACGAGAAATACTAGTAGATTCAAACTCATTATGAATTCTCTAAACAATTTGGTTAAAAAGAGGGGGACCCCTTCTAGCATAACAAACCAAACATAGGCAACTATGCAGTAGAAACCTTAGAAATTGCACAGAAGAATGAGAAAAAAACAATATCTTTAAATTAAACTAAACTAAAATCATTATTAAAAGATATGTGTAGCCACTATATATATAAATTTCATTTTTACATTTAATTAATAAGCATATAAAAATTAAATATTTACAATAATTCTCTTATATATATATATATATATATATATATATAGCATTTAATTAATAAGCATATAAAAATTCAATATTTACAATAATTCTCTCATATATATATATATATATATATATATATATGTCAAAGAGAAATATTGCATAAATTATATGCATATTAAATATATGTATTATTAGGGTTTAATAAAAAAAAAGAAGAAGAATATTTCCATATATAAGAGTTGGGTTTGAATTTGTATAAATTTAAATAATATTATAAAAAACTCGAATAAATTCATTTAAATTTTGGATTTTTCAAGGGGAATATCTTGCTTTGTGCAAATATTTCCTCAAATTTCCTACTAAATAATAGATCTTTCTTTGTCCAAATCTTTCCCCAAATTATTCAAAAATAAATTTACATTTTGGGAGATTTAATTCCTTTAAATGTTTGGTAAATCAAGAATTAAAATAAATCTATACTAATATATAAATAATCTTAAAAAACACTATATAAATAATTAAATTAAATTTATTTTAAATATAAATATAAATTTAAATAACTATTCATATATTTTTTAATAAATATTTTTAATAGATAATTATATTAAATGTGAAAGTATATATATTAAGAAAAAAAAAATGACATTAAATTATTATGAAAATATAGTGTAGATAACTTCATTCTCTATATTTAAATAAATATTATTAATGAAAATAGTATTAAATAAATCCTTCCTATTTTTTTTATTATGTTTTTTAATATAATTTATTATATTTTAATAAAATAATTATATTAAAATTTTAAAAACTATATATAAAGTTAATCCTATGAAAAAATGAAAATAAGTTTATTCAATTCATTGAAACAAATTCTGTAAATAAATCTCACATTTATTTTGTTAAATATATTTAAAATATTTAATTAAAATTTACCACTGATTTTTACAAATATTTTAATAATGGATAATAAAAAAAAATTGCAATATATATTTAATTTTTTTCAAGGAACTTAAATAAAACGTTAAAAGAAAAAACTCTCAGCATTTAACAAACATCTGAAAAATGATCAATCTTGCTATCCACCGGTAAGAGAGTAATTTTGTTAATTAAACTAAATTAATGTAATCAACTTTGAAGCATAATGAAATATTAGTTTGAAAGAATATGTCAATTAATAGTGTATTACTTGACATAATCGCACAGCCATTAACGTTAATGGTAAAAAAAATTAGATCGAAACTTTTCTCCCCTTCTAGATCTATCTCAACCAAGAATTTTCTATCGCTCACGCTCTCTCCCTTCAAGTCCCTATTAGTTTGCCTTCCAGTCGATGTCATGTCTTTCATTGCCGTGGGGTAAAAAATTCTGCCACTCGAATGAAAGGCACCACAATACCTGAAACATAACAGCTTTGGCATCATTGGCCTTCCCCACCTAGCTGCATTTTGCAGCAGTTTCTTAGCGGGGCACATAACAGCTTTGGCATCATCGGCCTTCCCCACCTCGCTGCACTTTGCAACATTTTCTTAGCGATTAACCCCACTGCTTGTCAAGCCGTGTCTCTTGGTGGACTCAATTCATTGCAGCAGAGAAAATAATTCTTCAATGGTGTCTCTTAGTGGATTCAATTTGTTGCTGGAGAGGAAATAATTCTTCAATGTTGTTGTCGTGATTAGTGTTGGCATTTGACTACTTGGCGGTCATGTCCGGTAAGGCTGACTATGATAGTATAGAGTGTTTTTTGGTCATAATCTCCACGACCACTAGATTGATCTTTGAACCCATCAATATAATTCAATAGAGAGATAACTCTTATTTCATTGAAAAAAATGCCCAAATACATAAGTAGAATATGAATACAACATGCCCCAAATGTGTCAATTTGTCCATGAAGTTCTATTGAAATAATGTGCAAATCGATAAAATCAAATAGATGCTAAAACATTGCCTTTGCCTTATCATCACCTTGGTTCATCAAGACCACTGTTCTCTGGGTAAAATGGGACGACAACAACTGACACTATTCTAGTTTAAATAACTCACTGTAAGCTTCTTCCTCATAGCTCTTCTGAAATTTCCCAAGGTTGCAACTAGGAATTGGGGTTTGCTCAGAGGAAGATCCTAATCTAAAAATCTTGCAATCAACGCACTTAATCGATGCCAATGAATAATGTGTTAAGTGGCTCCCCTTCAAAAAAACAAACATGAACCACGAGCCAAAAGGCCACCTTCTAACCAAATAAAATATGGACGGAACGAATTACAAATTCGAAATTCAAATTTGAATTCCTTTAGCGCCTTTACTAAATTCAAAATAAAAAGGAATTTGGAAAATGGTGGTAGACGAGGAAGCCAACGAAGGTTGCAGGAGGAGACAGGACAGGTCTGACAGTGGTCGCAAATACATTGAATACTAGAGCTTGCCGGAGGTAGGGTGATCGAGTTGCCGAAATATGCATGGATATGTATGGCTTTCATGCATATGTAGCATGCCTTCGGATGCACGAATGTCCTGTCACAGGTACTTAGTGCTCATTTATGTTTCTATAGGGTTGGAAATAGCTCTTGCATATGCAAAATTACTCTAACCTCCAATTATTAAGTAAAAAGTTGTGTGCTCGCCCTTGTTGCTGACCTCTAATTATTAAGCATAGTAAAATGGGGAGGAGAGTGAAATGGTAGTCAAAATCTGTAAAAAAATAGACTCACGATGAAATTAGTGAAAATCAAGAAAACAACAAGAATATTGATATTTCAACAACAAGAATGCATGTTTAAAGTATTTAACTATTTCTTAGCAGGATTGAAATGTATATAAAATTCCTAAAGCTCGAAACCCTCTATTTTCCCAAAGTACAATTTCCCTTGAAAGAGTCACCAATAATTCTGTGGATAATGAAAATAATATATATAATATTTCTTCTTACATAAAATATTATGGGAAAAAATATGGGTTTTCAAAAACTTTTCAAAAAACCACCAATGGTAAATTCAGTATTTTACCTCAATTTTATTCTAACTATTTATTTTATTAAATTAATTTTATTTTCTATTTTTATATAATTTGACAGAGTCAAAATGTTTACGGGATAGGACATCACGCCATCTCTTCCATATTGGTCTAGAGAGCGTATCTCAGCATAATAAGTAAAGATGTTTCAAAACGTAAATTTAATTTTTAAAATTAATAGAAATTAAAAAAGATTTATTATCTTTAAAATAAGATATTACATGATAAAATGGAGAAGTTTAAAAAGGTTGATAGGTAGGGAAACTCGACCATATCCAAAAATTCATTTATTCCAGTGAGCCGGAAGATAAAATATTGTCGATGTAGGGAAGGTTTGAAATACATATGTGACAAAAGATGCTTGCCAAACCTAGTTCCTTGATTTGAAGGCTTAGATAAGTGGAAAGCAGAGATAGAAGGAATTTCACTTACCTTCATTAAAATAGTAAATTGCTATGAGAGTGACCAAATATAGTGTTCTTGCACCAAGAAAAAGGCTAGAAATGTTGTCCCATTTCTAGAGTCTATAATATAACCCTAAGCTGCATGCCTCCTAACCATAAGTAACCATGCAGAGATTTTGATGTGACTTACTTCCAGCAATTCATCAACTAAGACTTCCATAAGTAGTTGCATCAAAATACCAATGACATGACTTACATAAGTAGCTCCATTAAAAGGCTAATGACATAGGGTGGCAAGGTATGCCCTATATGTGTGACGATATGATGACAGGCTATGGAGGCTAGGGTGGTGAGGTATACAATGCATGTGTGAGGATTTAATGACAATCTATGGAGACGAGCAAAGTTCATAAACACATGAACTACTCCATGTATTGAGTGCTAGATGATGGAATGGGTATTTCCCTTGTGTAAATGCCATAAAAAAAGCCATCACTAGGATGTGCTAACACATCCTCTAGCCATGTGGCCTGGTGGGACTACAGCCCACCCCTCACCCTTTCTTGTTTTTGACACCCCATGTGAGGTAAAAATAACAGATAATTAATAGTTATTATTTTTATTTAAATTAAAAAATATTTTTAAATATGCATTTGTTTAAAATGTCCATCATTGTAGCTATTAAAAAAGGAATTATATATAAATAAAAATTTCTTTATCATAATATTTTTCTTTTGTTTTTTATTTTTTAGTAATTATGTTTATTTTTTTTATTTATTGCATTTTCATATTAATTTGTTTATTAGTTACAAAATTACAAATATTGATTTGATGGTTTAGAATGAAAGATATCGATGTATTCTGATCATCTCTTTTAATGAGTAGATAAAGTTTCCACAGATAATTTCCTTAAAATTTTAAATGCATATTTAAATTGTATTTAAATTTTCACATGCACCATCACAAATGGGATTATAAATGCTCATGAGACCTTGGATTCACTCAAAGTCAATAAAAAAATAGGTATGCTAGTAAAGTTATATCTATCTATAGCCTATGATAGGCTAAATTGGGAATATATTTTTCAACTCCTTAATGCATTTGGCTTCTCATAGCAATCGATTTCTTGGGTTAGATTGTTGGTATCCTCCCCAATTTTTTAAATTTTGATTAATGGGTCAAAATCTTGTAATTTTAACCCATCGAGGGTTCTCTACGAATGGGATCCATTTTCACCTTTTTTGTTTATCTTAGTTGTAGAAGGTTTGGGAGATTTCATAAGAAAGCACATTTGAATGGTAGGTTTAAAGGTCTAAGGCTCTATGGTGAAGACCTTCCTATAACACACCAAAAATGTGTGGATGATTTATGTTTTGACAACCTACTCTTAGGGAGACAATGGAGATCCGTGCCCTATTGGAAAGCTTCATGGAAGCCTCTAGTACTTTGATGAATAAATGGAAATGAAATATTTTCTTTTTTAATTGCAAAGAACCAATTCAACATCATTTTGCTAGGACTTTGGAATTGTTAGTTGCATATCTCCCTTCAAAATATCTAGGGGTGTTGTTAGCTTTGAATTTGAAAAGAGCTTCTTTTTAACAAGGAATTTTAGATAAATTGGCCCAAAAGATCAGCCTCTGGGCTTTTTGAGCCTCGACCTTAGCGAGGAGAGCAGTTCTAGTGAAATCGATCCTGCAGGTGATCCTTTTATATCAAATGATGGTGATGCCCTTGCTGAAAGGGGTCTCCGTAGATATTATAGTGAGTTGGAGGAGCTTCTTATGGCATGGTGTAAATAAAGTAAAGAAGTGTGATTTGATGGCTTGGGAGAAGTTCTGTCTTCCAAAAAAGGCAAGGCGGATTGGTTTGAGAGACCTTGTAATTCTAAGTGAGACTTTTAGTGCTAATTTGTAGTGGAAATGAGTTGTGGAAGAAAATTTGGGCGAGTAAGTATTATCTCCAAGACTCGCAAGAGGATCGTATTAAAGATAGGGAAAGTATATTAGGATCACCTCTATGGATGTTGGTGTGAGAAAATATAAATTTAATCAAATACCACACCTTTCGGGAAATCATTGATGGTAAGTTAGCCTTCTTCTAGGAAGATTCATGGTAGTAGATGCCAAGGTTGGAAGTAATATAAGATATAGAGGAACTGAAAAACTTCATCGAAGAAATAGGAGGGGTAACAGTGATAGAATTTTGGATCGAGCATCAATTCTCTCTGATGTTGAGATCATGGAAATCTAGGGAGGATTAGGGGCTAGCGATAGGGAGTTTCCTTGAGAAAATCTCAAGGGCGAACTATTGGAGAGGAAGATCACGAATGACCAATGGAAAGATAGGTTGAGACAAGGATATAAGCCCATTGAAATGTTCGCGATTCAAGAGGTGTATAAGGTGTTAGCAAGGCATGATCCATTGGAGGAAGACCTTATTTGGCTAAGATTGTGGGCTAGATGTCTTTGGCCCATGGTTAAGTATTTCTTATGGTTGACAGTTAATAAAAATATTTTAAGCTAGGAATGTACTAGACGAAAAGGTTTTAAGGGCCCATCATTTTGTTGCCTTTGTAAAGCCCATGAAGAAACAATGCAACATTTGTTGAATTACTGCATCTTTTTTGGCAAAGTTTGGAGCTCAGTTGTTGCACTGTTTTTTCACCCAGCCATACCACTAGATGATTTTGTTCTTCTCCTTAGGAAATGGAGGAACACAAAGTTCTTGAATCCCATAGTAGGCTGAGCCTAGGAGGGAATTTTATTTGACGGTTTGGTCATTATGGAAAGAGAGTAATGCGAGTTGTTTTAAAAATAAGGGTAGAAGATTAAAATTTCATTTTTATGTTATTAAGAAAAATATCAAGGAAACAATCCTAGCAACCTCATGGTTAGTGGAACATTTGAAGGCAAATGAGAGGGAGTTGATTATCCTAAAGAGGTTGGAGTTGGAAAAGAATATGGTAATTCGGTGGAAGAAGAGTTCAATTGGGCTTAGAAGGTCGATTCCAAATGTATTGTCCCCACCCCCAACAGACTTCATAAAATTAAACTTTGATGGGGAATCAAGAGGGAATTTAGGCCTTGCTGGCCTAGGTGGTACCTTCAAGGACTCCGATTACAAGGCATTGAGGGTATATGCACAAAGCTCTAGGTATACCACAAACAACATGGTAGGGCTACAAGTGTTGGAGTGAAGTACAATGATTGCATCCAGGGAAGGTTATAGGTCTTTACAAGTTTATGGAGATTCTCTAATTGCTATCAATTGTATTCAGAAGTTGATATGGGGTCAACCCCTAGAAAAAATTACAAAAATTTGGAGATTGGAGGGTGTTATTATGAGCATTTAAAGATTGATATGATTGTTAAATTGTGCTCTAACCCACCATTCCTTGAGATTAGAAAACAAGGTGGAAATTTTCCTTGCAAATCTAGGCTGTAATGGGAGGGAGGTGAATATGTATATTATTTGGCCCCATTGTTAGTGTCAGAATGGGAAGGGGATATAAGTGCTTTGATTGAAAGAGATGCATTGTCTGCTAATGGGGGTGCTAATGTAGAAAGGATGGGACCTGGGTTATTGTGCCTGCCACCCTCTTAAAATCACTCTCCCAATTAATGTGGGAGATACACGACATTATACATGCATGCACAAGCATGCAGTTAATATAGTGGATTGGGTCTCATGCCATGGTGTGTAGCATTGAGGTGAATGAAAGAGTTGAGGATTATTCCTCGACTTGATGGAGCATATCATGTAAGAAAGGGAATGAGGGAGCTCTCTAGGCAAGGAATTCTCTAGAGTTTGCTTGAGATTGAGCGAGTATTTAGGGCTAACCTCCTATTGGTGCGTGAAGGTGGTGTTCTAAGTTAGTGTTTCATGTTGGTTAAGAGAGTAGCTTGCTCATCTCTACAGGATGGAGAATTAGGTTTTTAAGTTTTCTTCTTTTGTTTTGTCTTTCGATGAGACTGGGTTAGTTGTTTGTCTTTAATTCTCACAGAATACGCTTCCAGGGGTGAGCCATTTTCAACCTCCTCTTATCAACTATCTCTAGAATGTAACTCTCCCTCTTGTTCTATCTTGGATCTTGGTGTTTTAGGGTTTTCACTCTTTGTGTCGTGTTGTGTGTATTCATAATTCTATGAGTAGGCATGTTTTATTTGGGGTTGTTCTTTCTAGCTGTGGCATTCAGTTTTGGAAAATGGATTGTGTCTTAGGTCTTTGGATGTCGGATTGTAGCTAGTATGATGTCATGGGGTGGTGTTTTCCTAGTTAAATGGTTGAGGAAATAAAGTCAGTTGTGAAATTTGTGTCGTCTCCTACTTGCTGAGGTGGCTTGCATTCCAAATTTGGTCATTTAATCTACGGTACTTTGCCAACCTGGTGTGTTGGTGTCTTGACATGGTCAAGAGTGAGTGAGTCTATTCTATCTGTCCTTTTGCAGGTAGGAGTAATACCCACAAATATTCGAGTAAACCCCTTGATGACTCTAATATGCCACTGAGACAATGAAATGGGAGGAGAAGAGGTGGAGGGGACACTTCTAGCCTTGGTTAGGTGGTAGCGTGGTTATTTTCTCATAAGTTAGTGACATCTTATTTCAACACAATTCCACCAGAAGTGAGTCTGGAGATAAGAGAGTTAGAGATAAAAGTTAGAGAAGAGAGGAAGTCATTGCCTGATTTAGAATTTCTTGAGGACTTGGATGTATGGGTTCGAAATCATGGAGACTTAAGAGGTAGAAAGAAAAAATACCCAAACTCAATGACTCTTCATTGGAAAATGAAAATATTTTTAGTCTTAGTTCTCAAAAACAAACAAGTTGAAAAGTACAACATATTTTTATCTATGAAAGATGTGAAGAGGATGGTGAGGAATCAATGCTTCTATGTTGATGGGATTAATGCTCGCCTAAGGCACATATAGAGCCATGTCCCTTGTGAATAAGAAGAAGAAGACCTTGGTGATCCGCTTGGCTCAAGTACATGTGCCTTGCCAAATGTATCTTTGTCAAATGGAGACTAATGAAGGAGGGCGGGGGGGGGGACAGTTTGGTCTACTCTCTCATTTTATCATTTCTTGTTTTAGTTTGGTACCGTGTGGGAATCTCACTCTTGGGATTGTGATGATGTATGTAGTCATTTCCCTGTATTTTTATGGTCGTTGTTTCTTCAAATTTGCAATGATTATTGTTTTGATAGGCCTTGTGAGTTTCCAAGGTTTCTTGAAGTGTTGTATTTTGGAGTTGGTTAAGGCTGCATGTTTATTCGTCTTTTGAATATATCTCCTCTCAGGTTATTGGTGATGTGTGTTATGAAAGTATGTAAGCTTAGGTGGGAATATTTTTGTAAATATTAATATTCATACATCTACTTTTAGTTTGGTATATGCGAAAATGTTGATATTTCCAGTTGGAACTCCCTCTTCAGTCTATTTATGTATTTTAGTTTCAATGATTAATACAATGTTTTCAAATGTATAACCAAAAAAAATTCACATGTAGCAAAATGCGATTTTAAATTCACTGTGAGACTTACTAATTGTAGAGACTCTATTACATATGGAAATTATTTAAAGTATACCTCTTATTATGATCAAAGTTATCATAAGCTAATTGTATGAGGCATGATGTATGCAATTATAAATAATTATGTAGGTAGGACTAAACAGAACATATGAAATTAGAAGGAATATAATTTTTTTTTAGCAAATATATTTAGTTATATTATATTTATTGTGTTATATGGAAAAAAAGTAAGAAACTTTAAATATTGATATTATTTCTTATTAATTTGGGAATTTATAATTTAAAAATTGAATTTATATTACATTAAATGTATATTTATTAATAAAATAGGCTTTAAAATTAGATTAAATTAAGTTTAAAAAAATTACAGAATAAAAAATTAAGAGTTAGAGATTTATATCTAGCAACATATATCCATATTCAAAAAAGTCCAACTATTGATCAATTTTATTTGGAAGAAACTAGATGTGTCTCTCAACTATATAAATCATACAAAGTATAACCTTAGAGAATACTAAAGGTTGAAACTTGAACCAACTATAGAGGATCAGTAAGAATTGTATCTGTTGCTTCAACTATTTAACTCAGATCAAGCGCACATGGCTCACTTCTGCCTTAGAATCTAATCTATAGAATTTCATGGGATGATGAAATGGAGATGTATTATGTTTGAGCAAGGTGCGTTGTTATTCCAACGAAGCTGGAATGGCCTGGAAATAGAGGTCTTTGGAGGCTAAATAACAGGTAGTGGCGTGAAATAGATTCCATTTTCAAGTGAACTATTTTTATTAACATTGACACCGAGGGATTTGAGTTGCACCACCTTACATACATCTTTATTGAATAACATTTTTGTTCAAAGAGATTTGCGGAGGTCAAATATATGATAGCAATCTACAACGTCAAAAGAGAGTCTTAGTCCCAGTCAAATATTACATAGAAAGCTATAGAGGTGATTTATGTATATTTACTTTAGATTAATTTAGCTAGACTTTAAAATTAGGTTTAACATTAAAAAATTAACTTTTACATTAGATTTTAAAAAATAAAATTTAAAAGGCTTAGTTGTCGGGTTGCGTATGAGATATTTGTCATAATCTGTGCTCCTGACGGTGCTGCCCTGAGATGATAGTTGAATTGGGCTCGATACCCTCTGTGTCTTAGCCTTTCTTCTACTGTTTTGGGTTTTTTAGTTTTTGGAGGTCTGTTTCAATGTATTTTTACTATTGACACCCCCCATGTGTTGTGGTTGGAAATCAAATTTGTCTAGTGGCCTACAATGTATAGGGACAATTTCTTATTGTTGTGGTGTTTTATGCATTACATCTTTTATTGGCCTTCTTCTGGTTGGTCTTTAATTAGTGCCTTAAAGCTTACAATGTATAGAAATTGTGCCCCCTTTGTTTTGTTACTATGTCTTGTGAGTTTTAACTTAAGAGCGCAAAGTTATGGTGGAAGGTGGAACACCATAGAATGCATAACAAGCGTGGGGGAGGGGGTTGTGACCCCCAAGGCTGTAATAGAGCTAAATAGATGGCCCAAGAGGTTGTTGATAGCTACCATGCAGCGATTCTCCACAATACCTAGAATGAAATCCATAATTTGGAGCCTCGAGCTTTTCAAGAAAGATCGATCTTCTCATATTTTGAGATCCTAGAAGATGTAACCACTTGGATTCTTGACCTGGGGCACACCTGAGGATGAAGGAAGAACTACTATGAAGTAATAACCTTACATAAAAATATGAGTATTGGTCCAGATCTTGGGGAGAGGCCCCCAAGGTCTAAAAAATTGAATTGGTAGAAGAAAAAGAGGAGAATGACCAATAAACAAAACCACATAATTTTTTTATTAAAAAAGATAATAATTGTAAGGACTACATTATGGTGGACAATCTATCCTTTTACAAAATGTGACTTGTTACTTTTAGTATCTTTCAGTTACAATACCACGAGTCACTTCCATGGGTGAATGAATACCATGGGTGGATGTCACAATACCACAGATCAATTCTATCAGTGAATGAATACCATGGGTGGATGTCACAATACCATGGGTCAATTCCATGGGTGAATGAATACCATGGGTGGATGTCACAATACCATGGAAAAATACCCTAGGTTGATGTCACTTACAATACCATGGGTGGATGCCACTTACAATACCATGAGTAAATTCCATGGGTGGATGAATAACATGGGTTGATTCCATTTTCCACTCATATCATTCCTCCCTCCTTAAGAAGCAATGGTCCACATTGCATGAGGTTCCCTCCTGTGAAGCCTTTGTTGAATATGAAGAGCCACAGAAGAGAAGGGTTTTATGTGGTTAACCCATAACCATGATGAACGAAGATTCGAGGATAGAGATACCCTGTAATGCTTGTGACCTACTGTGATACTAACAATGTGTGGCCTAGCAAATGGACTTCGATGAAGTGTGGGTCTGTGGATGACCCATAACCATGATGAACAAAGATCTCAGGATAGAGATACCCTGTAATGCTTGTGACCATCTGTGATACTGATAGTGTCCGACCTAGCAAATGGACTTTGATTAAGTGTGGGTTTGTGGATGACCCATAACAATGACAAACAAAGATTTGAGGATAGAGATACCCTTTAATGCTTGTGATCAACTATGATACTAATAGTGTGCGGCTTAGCAAATGGACCTCGATGACAAGGATTTTGTGTGTTGACCCATAACTGTGATGTTGGTTGTTGATGAAGTAGAAGGTGCCTACATAACCTAAGGTGGTAGGGAACGCCTCCAAATAACCCAAGCCAAATGCTGCTATGCTGAAACTAAAGAAGGTGAAGCAGGTGCCTACTAAAGTAGGGTGGAAGGGCATGTCACCAACGGGAACCCACTTTGAATGCTGCTCTAAAATTAAAATTGACATAACTCAGTCAATATAACTCATAATATTTATTATAACCCATTTTGGAAGTAGAAGGACCATTTTTCATCTTCTCATGCATTGGAAATCTTTATGTGGACAGTCTAGAATCTCAGATTCATGCTGCAATTTTTCCACCCCCACAAAAGTTCTACAAAAAAAAATTGATTTTAAATTAGCAATATCTCCCGCATCCGAACTCCAATTCGACCCATTTTTTTTTTTAATTTGGTGATTTTTCAAGAAAAGATCAGATATACAATCGTTTTTATGAAATTCTGCAGAAAAACTTAAAAAATTGATAGGAGAGTCCTTGTGCACTAGTTGTCATCAGGAAAAAAATCTACAACATAGCTAATATAAAATCAGCAATATCTCCCTCATCGAGACTCCAATTCGGAAGATTTTTTTTTTGAATTTTGGTATTTTTTCGCAAGGAATCCAAATATGGTATTTTTTTTTTGTAAATATCGTACCAAATGTTTAATATCAGATCAACAAAAATCTGCCTAAAAAATAATTCCTGCAAAAAAAATGAAAAAATAAAAATTCTTCCTGCTTGGCCCAAGAAAGTGCTTTGTGGAGGCTGCAGCATGTGCCTGAAGTTTGTTGAATATTGGCGAAAAAAATGAAACTAAAATACGCATGAAATCCTCATTCCCATGGAATTGTAACATGCTCTGATACCACTTATCCATATATTGGGGGAAGGTCCCCAAGATCTAAAAAATTGAAATGGAAGAAGAAAAAGAGGAGAATGCCCAATAAACAAAACCATAATTTTTTTTTCATTAAAACAGATAATAATTATAAGGACTACATTATGGTGGACAATCTATTATTTTACAAAATGTGACTTGTTACTTATAGTATTTTTCAATTACAATACCACGGATCAATTCCATGGGTGAATGGATACAATAGGTGGATGTCACAATAGCACAGGTCAATTCCATGGGTGAATGAATACCATGGGTGGATGTAACAATAGCACGGGTCAATTCCATGGGTCAATGAATACCATGGGTGGATGTCAAAATACCATGGGAAAATATCATGTGTGAATGAATACCATGGGTGCATGTTAGTTACAATACCATGGGTGGATGCCACTTACAATACCATAGGTAAATTCCATGGTTGGATGAATACCATGGGATGATTCAATTTTCCATTCAGATCAAATACTCTACTATGCATAATCTTGATGGAAAAACAAGCTAGGATATGTCTTCTAGTTTGGAGGATGTCAAAAGGTACCAACATAATCAAAAGTATCATTTATACAGGATTGAGGAGAGGATTTCTCCCATGTAGCTCAATTTCTAGTGAAAGTTAGATTCACCTACTCCTATAAAATCGAATGATAGATATACACTCTCAAACACTTGTTTAGATACTTGAGTTTGCATGCTTTTTTTTTTTTTTTTACAGTACACTCATAGATAGCCATGTTATGCTTTTCATGCTTAAACTGATTGAATTTTGGACTAATCTCTTTATTGGTAGGTGATAAAAATATATTGTTTCCCATTGGGTAGATTGAGACCACCTAACCAATGGCATATATGATGATGATGCTTGGTGGATGTACATGTTTTGCTTGACTTTTTAAGGTAATACAATTTAAAGTTAGAAATAATTAAAATTAAAAAAAAAAATATTGACTTTATAAATTTGATTTTATAATAATGTTAATATTTGTCTTAATGGCAACAATATTATTAATAATAATAAATATTATTATTAATATTATATATTATCAACATTGTTTTAATATTATTATTAATCTTTAACATATTAATTTTAATTTTAAATATCATTAATAATAACGATGACGACAATAATAAAAAAAATATATAAACATTCATATTTCAGGCAATATTATTACTCGAACAAGAATTTATTGATAATCCTTAGCTTCTAAGGATCATTTTCCATAATAGTACAACTATTTCATAAATGCCACAAACAAACTTGTCTACAAAGACTTGAATCCACATATTCGGGGAAACCAATTATTTTCCAAGCCACTAGAGTTAAGATCCTTTGATAAAGAGTATTAATAATATTATTGATAATATTTACACTATAATCACTAATAACGAACGTCAATCCATATTAACTCTGGATCTATCAAGCAATGGGAGGGATCAAATCTCTCAAGGTGAAAACATCTTTTTTGAGTGCAAAACATGAGGAAAGGGAACATTTGATTTGTGGCCTTCCTTCAAGCACCATTTCAAATAAAACATATAGTCATTGGTTGCTATATAGATTTGTCTTTTATCTCTCTTCCTGGGGTCTTATACCCCCTTTCATATCAACGGGTAATCTTGGAAACATAATCATTGGGGTTATGTAAATTTGACACATTCACTTGAGTGGAAGGAAAAAAGGCTCAAGTGAAAGACAATAGTCATAGAAGTCCAAGAGATGTAATACCTCTAGTTTCAATTATTGAGCAGGTTGTAAAATGCTTCTTCCTTTTTAATTATTGTTGATTATTTGACAGTGTAATTTGAGAAAATTACATGATATTGTGATGATTTCAAATAATTGTTGATAAATAAACTACATAGACACCATTTAATGCACCATGTGAGAATAGGATTGAATATGAGTTTGCTAGAGCAATAACTAGTTGTTTATTGCACAACTAATTTCGCCAAGTGGTGGCAAATCATAAATTATGGTTCACTTCCTAGATGGTGAGGGAATTTGGGTAATAAAAAAAATATGGCCACATAACAAGTTTGGAAAAGTGGTCACATAATGGCATTAGAGTCCCAAGAAACTTTGAAATTGGAAAAAGGAATGCATGTTAGGGAGAAATATAGGTGTATCTGTTGAGTAAATGAACTTGGAAATATATTTGAGAGAGTTGGTTAGCTATTGGGATCACTCTAGAAGTGTTAGGATAGACTTTTTTAGGAAAAAAATACACCATTATGATAATTAGTCTTAGAAAAAAGGGTGACAAATTTTCCTCCATGGGCATTGTGATAAGAGTGTTATGGTAAAGAATGTAAGGAGTGAAACAATCTTCGTTATCTCCCTACAAATTTATAGTATAGGCTATGGGGTGTCCTAAGTAGAGAAAGAACCTTGATTTCTTAGTGACTACGATATGGAGGAACATGGTGCATCAAATTGTGTTGAATCGGTTCTTTTTATAATTTTATAATCGTATATTTCATATAGAATATATATTCCAAAATTGTATTTGGTAATGATAGGAACCCTTTCAGTTACATAGAGTAATGCAAAGTAAGATGTTTTAAATCGTATATTTGGATATAAGAAGATGTGCATTGAAGGGAATAAAAAGCATGCAAATGAGTAATTCTTAGAGTAGTTGAATTGTGCATAAAGGAGAGCACTATTTTATATGCATAGCTTGAAGAAAGTAAAAGGATATGATCTAAATAAAGTAGAAGTGCATGAATTTTTTTATGTATCCATATCAAAAATAGTAAAAAAATAAATAAGAAAAGATATATCAACGACTAGATAATAGGACACTTCAAGAGGCAAACTTCCCTTTATATCACATAAATGAGCAATTTTTGGAGAATTCAAATGACAAGACATCCTTGGTATATATAGGAGTTTAAAGGGTCAAAATATAATTAGGGCTTACACAACAATAATAATGTATGGGATCAACAATAACAATAGTGGGCTTCTAATCGTCACGACAATTACAATATGGGGTTACACTAGTATTATAGGGACATTCAAAAAAGTGGTATCCTTAACACTTGAGTATTTGTGGATGTTTTTCTATGAAGTATTCATCCTCCAATGTGGAATATTTAGCAGGTAGGTTCTTAAACTTAATTGGATACTCTAAAATCAATCAATTCCATAGCTACCAGATTCTTGTTTTAATAATTGCTTGAAGCTCTAATATTTTTTTTTCTTCCTTGTCAAGTTCTAGCAATATAGGTTGAACTGGGATATTTTCACGTATAACCTTCTTTAAACATGAAACATTGAAAACTAGGTGTACTCATGAATATGCAGGAAAAACCAATATGTATTCCATAGTACCAATCTTTTGTAACACCTTCTAAGGGCGATAGTACTTGGGTGATAATTTATCATCCTTCTTCGCTTGCTTGAGGCACATTTGTTTGTATGGTTGTATCGTAAATATACCTAATCGCCCACATAAAAACTTCTTTCAATGTGATGTTGATTTTTTAGTAATGTGGATCTTTTGTAACACCTTCTAAGGGTGATAGTACTTGGGTGATAATTTATTATCCTTCTTAGCTTGCTTGAGGTACAAAAACCCACATAAAAACTTCTTTCAATGTGATGTTGATGTTTTATTAATGTGGACGATGAATGGTTTTACAAATTGGGTTTTAGTAATGTGGAGGATGAAGGGTTTTACAAATTGGGTTTTGACCAGCACCATAAAAAACAATAGAAAAACAAACATTATGCTTTACCTATTTTTGCACTATGTTTCATCTTTTTGTGACTCAGAAAATGTAATAGGACTTCTCTTACTTTGCTCACAAATTTAAGAGCATTATTAATGAAGTATAGGAAACTGATTTGCTTCATTCTGGGATCTACATCCCCTGTTTTACTGTACTTTCTTATTATCTATTTAATCTGAAAGTGTTTTTTTGTTTTGAAAAAAAAATAGACCTGGAATCTATGTACCTAGGAATATGCATGGGTTTTAACATTTCCTATTTTCAACTTATGAATTGAGTGACGTCGAACATCACTTCTTGCGTCCCCAGTACACAATAAACACTCGCTTGAAATTTTTGCATGAAAACATTGTGCCCCTTCTCAATTATCTTTGTCTGAGGTTGCATGGGTTTGAAAATGATGTGGAGGAAAATGGAATTCAGTATAATGAAGGTGGGAAAGGAAGCTCATCTTTAACTCGTTTCATCGTGAGTTAGGCGAGCCGTTGTTCCGTAACCAACGAGCCTATGTAAGGAACTCCGTGGACGGTAATGCCAACAGTGGACGATAAAGAGGGAGACATATGGTGACACTGATGGAGTTATTTCGTTTACAACGTAGTTATCGATCAAATGAGAAAATTACCTAGTACCCGATTTTTTGAGGTAGCAAAAAATCACTCGATCTTGAAAAGTGGTGATTTAGAATAAACCTTTTTTTAACATATTTTTGGCAATTTAAATTTTCTTATGTATCAAGTGTGAACATTGTTTTTAAAATGTTAGTGATTTTTATATTGATTTTGAAAAGTGTTTGATGCAACATCAACACATTTTTTAGGGCTTATTTTTTACACTTTAAATTTTCTAGTCTATTAAGTGTGGATATTTGTTATTTTAAATGTTGGGGATTTTCATGTTGGTAATAAGACATAAAAATAGATAAAAAAACATGACCCAAAAAAATAAAATATATTAAAAAAAAAATAGAAAACCTCATGAAAATGTAAAAAAAAAAATATAAAAACTAAAAAATATCAAGAAATAAATAAAAAATGCGGAAATAATTTTAAATAACACGTAATTTAAATAAAAGAAATATAAATTAACCAAAAAAATAACAAAACCTAAGATTAAAAAACTACAAAATAAAATAAAATAAATTTATTGAAATAATTAAAATTAAATATATATATATATATATATATATATATATATATATATATATATATATATATAGATATATATAATTAATTAATTAATTAAAATACAAAAACTAAAAAAAATTATTATTAAAAAAATACAAAAATTTAAAATAATTGAAATTAAAATAATAAAATTTAAATTTAAAAAAGAAAATTAGAATAATTAAAATAATAAAAAAACAATTTAAAATAATTATATATATATATATATATATATATATAAACAAAATAATAATTAAAAACAAATATATTAAATTGGCTCAGCCACCTAGCCGAGGTGGTCACAGGGCTTAGCCCTTGGGTAGGCAGGGGAGTTGTGCTCAGCTCCACTACCCGTTGAGGGGTCAGGCCCTGTGGCCACCCTAGAATGACAGGGCGAGCTAATTAGATTTTTTTAATTTTTTAATTTTAATATTTTTAATTTTTTATTATTATTTTTTCTTTATGCTTTTCCTAATGAATTTGTTTTTTCGTTTTTATAATAAAATTTAATCAGCTTTTTTAACATGGTTTTATTTTTTATTTATTTCAAATTTTGTTTTTATTTATTTTACTTTTGTTATTTAGAACAAAATATTTTAATTGTTTTTATTTATTTTACTCTGGTTATTTAGAACAAAATATTTTAATTGTTTTTATTTTATTTTTTGTTTTCAATGTTTTTAATTATTACTTTAATTTTTTTTTAATATTTATAATAATTATTTTTTTTTATGTTTTTTTAAAATAATTTTGGTTTGGTTTTTTTAATTTATTTTTTTGAGTTTAATTTTTTTAAATGTTTTATTTTTTTTAATTATTTTTGTTAATGTTTTTTAATTGTTTTCGGTGAGTATTTTTTATGATTTATTTCTATTTTATTGTAATGATTTTTTTTTTTTTTTTTTTTTTTAATTTATCTCATAAATGTTATTTATTTATTTATTTTAAATTTTGTTGGGTGTATTTTTTAATTTTTCTTTAAATAAATTATATATATATATATATATATATATATATATATATATATATATATATAATGAGTTGATTTTGTTTTTTTTTTTTATGTTTAATTTTTTAATTTTGTTTAATTTTCTATTTTTTTTATGTTAAAATATATATTTATATTTACTTTTTATTATTTCTTCTTAATTTTGTGTGTGTTTTTTTGTTTTTGTTTTATTTTTTTCAATGTTTTCATATTCTCAATATATTTGATTGGATATATATGTCAAAAAAAATGTAGAAGTAAAAGTCTAGGAGAATTTTTTTTTTGTTGATGGTGTACTTTAGTCGATAGGATTCTCGAAACGACAATTTTTTTTTGCATAATCTTTAATATGTTTATTAGTTTCAATTTAGTAAATTTTAAAAAAAATAAATTAATATTAAATTATTATTATTATTATTATTATTATTATTATATATGAAAATAAAATTAATATATATATATATATATATATATATATATTTCCAATAATGAAATATAGTTTTTAAAAAACAATTTGCAAATTTCAAAATCTTAAAATTATTTAAAAATAAAATATTGACACAAATTTCCAAAAAAAAAAATGTTTTAATGCAAAGAGTATCAAAAACTCCAAAATCACATATAAATTCATTTGTTTTGTAAAGTTGTTCATTCATTATAACTTAAGTGTTTCCTATCAAGTGACTTCAATACATTATATAAAAAAGATATTATATTTAAATGATATTAATATGATCAACTTAAAATAAAACTAAATTAATATAAGTTAAATGGTAATAATTTATTAAAATAATATGAACACCATGGCAGAAAATGGTTGGAATTTTAAAGATTTTCATAGAGGTGATATTTTATCTTTAATTTCATCCATAGAATTTTAAGGTTTTTCAGAGACATAATACTTTATCTTTAATACCATGCCTAAAAATCATTGGAGTTTTAAGACTTTTAATATTTTATTCTTAATGTCATGTCTATCATTAGAATTTTAAGGTTTTTCAGAGTCATGATATAAAGCTTATTCTAGCATCAACACTTTTTATTTTCAAGTTGTTTTTTCATGTTATTTTTTGTGTTTTTAAGCTAGAGTACCTATTTTGAAATAATAGTTCTTGTTTGATTGATATCTATGTTAAATAAGACCCATATCACAAAAAGTAACCAAAAACACGAAACGTAAATAAAATTTCTTCCGCGATTAACTTACTCCATTAAAAACAACCCTATAATAAAGAATACAGAAAAACTAAAATTGTGCTTCATTTAGAAGTCTTGATTCATTCACTTTATGCATTCATTACTCTAACTACCAAAATAGGAATGACAAATAGACAAGACAACTATAGTGAGTTCATTTAATATTTTTATAAGAGTGAATGGTAAATATTATAGTTTGCCTCAACATGTGTGAATGCTTAGAGTCGTATCTTTGATCCAACCATGGA
Source organism: Pinus tabuliformis (assembly GCA_031772625.1). NCBI lineage: Eukaryota > Viridiplantae > Streptophyta > Pinopsida > Pinales > Pinaceae > Pinus > Pinus tabuliformis. The sequence goes on along the minus strand of CM062815.1, from coordinate 292,976,872 downwards.
TTCACTGTCCACTTTTGTGCATGTTGGGAAAGTGTTGAGAAAATTGGCTTTAGAAGTGAGCAGGGTGAATCCATACATTACTAGCCATATGCGTATTTATGTCAACATGTGCTTCAATAAAGAGTTTCTCTTTAAAAACCAACTTGGTTATAAACAGTTATATTTTTGTGACCAAAATAAGGTGTATTGTGGCATAGTGAGTCTAATCATATGGAGACCAAAATAAGGTGTATTGTGGCATAGTGAGTCTAATCATATGGATAAAGAAGAACATTAACTAAGTTATAAAATAACCTATTAAATTTTTAGAATTTTGCTTACAACGAAATAGATCTAAATTAGTCTTAGGACACTAACAATCTTCGTCAAATACATCAAATAACTAATTTAGACGGACATAATGCAAATGGAAACCTCCTTAAGAAATGGGTATTTTGAGCAATATTTTTTTGTTACAATGGATATGGAAATAAAAGCCTACCATCATTTTTTATTATTTAGAATTTGTCTCTACAACTCTGATTGATATTTACCACATCCATTGCATTTTTAACATAGAAGAGCTATAAAATATAGACATTTCATTTTTGAAATAGCAGAGCTGTGAAATCCATGGCTGGTTGTTGTAGGCACTTGATATTTAAACTCGCATGAGGAAGACAAAATTTCCTCAACTATTATTTTAAAATCCCAATAAAGGCCTCCTCCTACTTTCATTATTGTAAATATGGGCCCACCAGCCTACTTTTGTAAGTTATTGATACGGTTGTTAATTCAGTATATTCATAGTTGTAATGCACTAAAATGGAAAAGAATAGTATTTCTCTATTTGTTGGAGTAGTATAATAGTTGAACTGTAGTTCTAGTTATTCTAAAAATATATTTTTAGACATTGTTTTTAGTAAATTTTTGCACATCTTAGATATCTTAGAAGTGATTAATACTAGAGAAATCTAGATTACTTCTGATATATGTAAAAAACCTTTAATGATGTGAAAAGTATGCAATGCCCAGAAAATGTATGGAGCGTTTTAGCTCACTCTCTTTTCGCCTGTATGTAAATCATTTCGTTGTATTAGAGTGGGTTTAAGGCTCTTCACAGAGTAGATAATAGATGGTGAAAACAAGAGGGCAGAGCCAAGCATATCAAATCTAGCTTAAGCATCTTCATAAAGTGGAGAGAAAAATAAGCATAAGAATTACATAGAGAATTTCTAAACATGAGATGTGCATGTGGCCTAAAATTTGAGTCCTATAAATTAGAAGTGTTGCCCTCCCGAGTTACCAAAGAGCTATAATTTTTGAAACTGTAGATAGGAGGAGCCACCCCACATGCCAGAAGGCACAAATACATTGAGGCCTAGGCTACAAAAGATCTAAGAAGTCTCCTTTTTAAGATTTTCTCCTCTAAATTAGTTCAACAACAACGAGGTATTTTTTTTTTTTTGTAGCCGTAAGGACTCAAGTAATGAGGAAAATGTTTTTTTCACACAGTTAAAAAGTGGTTAGATCTCATTATGGTTTTATTAGTTTAAAAAGGGAAAAGAGGTATGCATATTAGTGAAAATAAGTTTTTGGTATTTTCCATAATTTTTGAAGCGTAGTATAAATTAGCACAATTACATTAGTAAATGCGGTTGATATACCTCAATTAGTGTCATTTTTATATTAATATTATTGATCTATGTATATCAAACACATTTAGAAATGTGGTTGTGATGGTTGGCAACCCCTACATGTAGGGTTGATTTGTTGACCATGGTTGACAATGGTTGGGCATGTAGGGTTGATTTTTTGACCATGGTTGATAATGGTTGAAGAGGTTTACAAAGGTTGAATATGGTTCACTGAGCCTGACTGAGCTTGACTATGGTAAACCATTAATGTAACAACATATTAATGTTACATCAATTTAACATTGTTACAATAATGTTGACCATTGTCGACTAAGGTTCAACATTTTAGACCATTTCAACCATGGTTTTCCATGTTGAGCTTGAGTTAACTATCGTTATCCAATGTTTACTATGATCAACTAGAGATGACCATGGTTAGTCATGGTTGATCATCTTTGACGATTATTGATGATGGATTATAATGACTAACTAAACTTGATGGTTGATCATGGTTGACTATTGTAAGTCATCATGAAAAGAGTTAACCATGCTTGACAATGGTTGACCATGTTGACCATAGTTATCTACAAGCTACAATAGTTGACTATGGTCAACCATAGTAAAACATGGTGACCATAGCTAACTATGAACACCACCTTAGTATTATTATCATTATTATTATTGTTATTATTACTAATAATATTATTGATAAATCTTATTAATATTAATACTTCTAATACTAATGTTATTAATATTAATGGTAATAATATTATTATTATTGTTAATATTATGAATATTTTGTTTATTGAGAAGATTTTTCCACGGAAATCACATTATAATATTTTTGTAAACTTGATATGGATCACAGAAGCTTAAATTCAACAATTATGAATATTATTAATACTATATTCAATCATACAGTAATAATATTAATAACAATAATACAGTCAACATTAATATGAATATTATTATTGTTAAAATTTTTAAATGTTGAGTATGACCAAACAAGTTTGATCTTTTGTTGAATAAGGTTAACCTTGCCTGACTTTGGCCAACCATGGTTGACTATAATTGAATATGGTTGACTTATATTTGTTGGACATCGTGTTGTCCTTGATGATAACAAGATGTCAATGATGTCAAAGGGGATGTATGGGACAACAACAAAAGGACCATCCTTGATCATCAAATAAGCAACAAGACTCTTTGTGAAGCGATATAACAACTTGATTTTTCACAAAAATTCATTAGATTAAGATATGGGCTATTAAAGTTATTCAAGTTAAAATTTCATTAGATTAAGATATGGGCTATTAAAGTTATTCAAGTTATTAATGAAGTTATGATGCTCAAAAGATTCTACAAATAACATGGATGTGTAGTGCTTATAGATACCTTTCTAATGATATATCTTACTTAGAAAAACTCCTTGAAAATAAGTTATGGCCCGTTGAAAATCAACATTAGTTATGTAAATTTTAAATGGAAAACAATTATACGACTAAAACCAAATTATTAAAGTGTTAAATAATATAAAACTTTGGATCATATCTACCATTGAGAAGAACGATCAATGGCCACAATCGCACAGAGTTGTGCAGCAGTTAATGTCGTTAAAAATGGACATGCAAGTCTCCGGTCAAGTAATGATGCCTCCAACATGTTAACGATCGAATAAAGGCCAAGATGCATGATGTTTAACCTTTATTGTTGCACTAATTAAATAGAAACACATGGAAATATTTGGTTAGATAGTGACATTGGCCTATTAACGATTGGCAAGTGGCTCATCATCACAATCAGCATGACATACACAAGCCGATGTTTACACACTGATGTCGCTCCACTAGGGGCTACCACGTGGCAGTGACCATGAAATTTTTGGGTTGGAAAAATAATCTAAAACAGGGTGGAGCATGGCACCACATGGGAAACCACGTGGATTGACGACGTCATGATGAGGTCATCGAAGGAACAAACAAGGACCCTTGGGTCCAGGTCACATGGGAAAAGTCGCATGAAATGGGGCTCATTGGGTTTCAGCCTCAGGCATATTGTTTACTCCAAATGGTCACACTCACATGGTTCTTAAGTTTTTAATTTTGGATATACAGGGAAAATGGCTTAGCGGATGGTCAGCCCTCACTCTTCACGGGGCCACTAATCGGCCATATAAATCGCATAAGACGTTCCATCTAATACACAAGAAAAATGTACGAGTTCTGATATACATAAAGTATTTTGCGAAGGTTTGGAACAAAGACGATGATATGGTTTGGTTCGAAAATCAGGCCATGTAACTAAGCCTTGGTTATTCTATCAGATTGCATGGTGTTAATTGCGCTCGCATGGTTCCGGTTGTGTCCTTTTAATATGGTTTTGTCTGATCTAGATGAAGGTCTTTTACATCCGAAGCCATAGACAAAGGTCTCTTATGTCTTGTTACGATTAGAGGTAGTTTGTACCTGAATTTTCAAATGGAGGTCTGAAAGCCACAATAGTACTAGTTTGGTTGTGGAATATCTTAATAATGGTTATAACACCATGTGTCTCTATCTATATATAACGAAAGTCCGTCGGTGGTCATGGTTATAACATTGTGTGTCTCTAGCTATATATAATGGAACTCTGCCAACGATCATGGTTGTAACATCGTGTGTCTCTGACTATATATAAGGGAAGTACGCAAAAAATCATGCAGTTCACATATAACAAAGACTCTTGCAAAAACTTACGTTGATCCTCAACAAATAGGTGTGCCCCCTTGGTCAAATATGTTACACAATTGATTACTATGTGTGAACACTAATTATCTGAGCTATCATACAACGACAGGGTGGTCACATCCATGGCTCGATTGCAGTGACTGCATATTAAATTTTCCAAAGGGAAAAGAATGGCTTACCAAGCCACATGATAGAGAGAAATTGGTAAGGCGTGAGCATTGTCTTTGGGTGGTCGCATGTTTGACCCAAGCTGCAGAACAAGTTGGTATTATTTTATATATATTATATCTTTCTATCACATTGTTTACAACTTCTGGTGCCCTGTGCTGGAATTCAACGGATTGTTGAAAAGCACCTACAAAAGGGTTGTTTGTAGAACATTTAAATGAATATAACGTTTTATACCCTTATTTAGAAAAGGGTTGCTTGTAGAACATCTAAATGAATATAAAGTTTTATACGGTTATTTTGGATTTGAGAGGTCAATATTTATTCAAGTTTGATTCTGGTTCTTTTGATTCTCTCTTGATGCCAAAAATATTTTACGTTCATTTTGAAAATCTAAAAGTATCTTGTAGGTATTTTGAATATATTAAGTTAACTAGTTCAAAGAAGGGGTTTGAATGATCCTATTGAAGATCTAAATGAATTATAACATGGGAAACATTACGACTTGAATGACCATATTGAAGATTTAATTGAATCATAATATGGGAAACAATATGACATTTAATAGGAGTGATTGATATGATGTTTTGATGTAAGTACAGTGGTTGAAGATTGTATGTTAGTACAGTGGTTGCAGATTGTATGGTAGTACAATGGTTGCAGGTTGTGTGGCAGAGATAGTGATTGGAACAATGGTAGTATTTATGGTAGTGGAAATGTGTTTAGATTTTCATTGTAGATTGTGATAATCTCCTTATATGTAGATTCAGTGACATAAGATGATAGTGGACTCGTTTTCAAAACATGATGAATTAGAGGTCCAAAAGGAATTTGAAGGAGGTTGAAGCCAAATCATTATGGAGGTTTGGGACTCAATCAAGTTGGATCCTAGAGAAGATTGGTTCCTACTCATTATCGAGGTTCGAGCCTCAATGGGGTTATATAATACAATGATTAGTTTCTTCCATCTTTCTAGGATGGTGCCTTAATGTAACACCCTCCAACCACATTTACGCAAGCTAACTAGTCCACTAAGGTAAACATGTGACGAAGAGTTGCTATGATGTGAGTCAACTCCCCATGTATAGTAAACGAGGTGGAACCAACAAAAACAAAACCAATCTGACCTTTCTGAGGAGCTACAAAACCTTCAAGTGACAACCAACTGTTGCAAGTTCCCAACTCCCTGAGACAACTTGTCATTTTGTTGAGCTAGGCCCCTAGTCACTCCCATGACGAGCCATGCATGCTACGAAGGCCCTCTAGTCACTCGCACAGCAAGGCATGCATGCGACTGTGGCCTTTTTAGTATGTTCTAAGCGAGCAACCTAAGATTCTGTGCCACTTTTTTAGGGCTAGGTCTCAGACCTCTTCCCAAAACTTCATGACACTTCTAGACAGGCATTTCGTTGGACAAAAAGATAAAACAAGGTGACATGTGACACCCCTCATGGATGCCACATGGATTAATGACAACATGATGATATTATAGAAGGAATGACAATGGACCCTAGGGTCTAGGTTATATGGGCATGGTCACATGAAAAAATGGGGTCCTTGGATTTCACCCCTAGGCATATTGTCTATTGTCAATGCTCACATTGACATGATTCTTAAGTTTTAAATTTCATATATAAAATGCAAGTGGCTTGGCCAATGGTCAACCCTCATTCTCCATGTGACCATTGATTGGTTATATAAATCATATAAGGAAATCAATCTAATACACATGAACAATGAGAAAGTTCAGATATACTTCAAGTATTTTGCTAAGGTTTGGAACAGAGACTATGATATGGTTTGGTTCACAAATGAGGCAATGTAACAAAACCTTGGTTATTTTATCTAAATGCATGGTTCTGGTTGCATCAAATGGTTCTAATTATGTCTTCATTGTATGGTTTTATGTCTGGTTCTGAGTGAATCTATTTTACATCCAAATTTCGATACAAAGGTCTCTTATGTCTAGTTGTGAATATAGATCATTTATATCTGAAGTTTTGAATGGAGGTCTCGAAGCCACAATAGTACTAGATTGGTTATAGAATATCTAAATGACGGTTATAAAATGATGTGTCTTTGTCTATATTTAATGGAAGTCCATAGATGATCATGGTTATAACATTGTGTGTCTCCCACAATATATGATAGAAGCCTGATAGTGATCATGATTATCGACCATGTGTCTTTGGCTATATATAGCTTAATTCTATCAGTGATCATGGAGTTCAAATATAACAAAGACAATGGAAAATATTTATGCTTATCTATAACAAATAGGTGTTCCCCCTTGGTCAAATATGTTACACGAATGATATTATGTGTGAACACCAATTATCTAAGATATCATACAATGAGGAGGTGGCCACATCCTCGGCCTAGTTGTAGTGACTATATACTATATTTTCAGAATGGTGAAGGATGGCTTAACATGCCACATGATAGACTGGAATTGGTAAGGCATGAGAATTGTGGTTGGGTGGTCACATGTTCAACCCATGATAGAGAATAATAAGTTATTTTTTTATATATATTCTTCCACTTGGACGCATTATGTACAACTTCCAGTATCCTACACTAGAAAGATTATTGAAAAGATCATGGAAAAGGGTTGTTTGTAGAATATTTAAATTAATATAATGTATTATATGGTTATTCTGGACTTTTGGAGTTAATATTGATCTAAATTTATTTTCAGAAGAAGATGAGAGATCAAGGTTCAAAGATGGATGTAACTAGATGGGTATGAGGATTTTATAATGCTCTTTTGATTCCCAAAATCTCTTATGTTAAGTTTTGGCAGTCTAGGAGTATGTTGTAGGTATTTTGAATATATGAAGCTAACTACTTCCGAGAAGGGGCTTGAATGGCTAGATTGAAGATCTTAATGAAGCAAAATATGGGAAATAGTATAACAACTAACAAGAGGAATTTGTATGTTTTGATGTATGTACAATGGTTTCAGATTGCATGGAAATACAATGATTGCAGATTAGATAGTATAGTGATTGCATGTTGTATGGAAAAGATAGTGATTGGAACAATGGCAGTATTTATGGCAATGGAAATGTTTTCATATTGTGATTGCAGATTGTGACAATCTCCTTATATGAAGATATAGTGATATATGATGATAGTGTATCCAATTTGAAAATGTGATGAAATAGAGGTCCACAAGGAGGTTGAAGAAAGTGGTTGGAGCCTCAATTAGGTTGCATCGTAGAGTATGTTGAAGCATGCTCATTATCAAGTTTGGAGCTTAGAGTAGGTTAGAGCATTCTCATTATCGAGGTCAGAGCATCAATCAGTTTGTAGCCTATCGTAAGAAACCGCTTTCATTTTTTGAGGTATGTTGCTTAATCACAGTGTAACCTATTGTAAGTGCCAACTTGCATATTTGGGGGTAGTTTCCTCTAGCATGCTAGAGCATACAAATTGATGTAAACAATTGAAGACAAAGCAGAAGAAGAGGTGGTGATTTTCTCCCATTTTTGTTTGCACCTAAAATTTTTTGTCTCCTTGTGATGTGATGCCTTCTTGTGTTGTTTCTTCTTATGATGCATTGAGATAATTAATGATATAATGTTTAAGGTCAATTTTGAATGGGTATATAATTAATTAAGGTTATGACACTATATAATCGACCTCACACTAATTCACCCACCCCTCTTAGTCTGACCATTGGGCCAAGAACATTTACTAAAGATGAATATGAATGAACAATGTTGACTATTGTTGACTATGATAAAAATAAGGTTGACCAAGTTAGATGCTCGTAAAATTTTAATAATAATAATAATATGGTCAACCTTAATATTATTATTATTACTATTATTATTATTTACCAACTTTATCAATATTAATATTATTATTAATAAACATTATTAAATATTTAGCCTTATTCACAAACCCTAATATTATTTATTAAATATTAAACCTTAATTGTACACCATAATATCATTATTCTTATTAAGGCTTGTGAATCGGGTTGGCCATCCCTATAATATTACTATTATAGGGTTGACCAAGTTTAATCATGGTAAGCTATTAATAATATTTTTTTTTGCAAATTTCTATGGTAATTTGAATTTCACAAATAGGTTTCCAAAGATTTACCTACAATATTCTTTTAGCTTGAAGTTAGTCCATAACAGGATCCATCATCAGGAGGAATTTAAATGAGAAAAAAGATAGGTGAGAAGGAATAAATAAATAGATGAAAAGGTAAAAAAAAAAGGAAGACAATAATTTTTTTTTCTATTTATTTTTTCCTCCTGGCCTATCTTTTATCTCATCTAAATTCCTTCTGATGATGGGTCATGATTTGGATTCGAAATGTCGAGCTAAAATGAATACTATGGGTAAATCTTTGGAAAGTTATTTGTCAAATATCAATAATATATTCAATCATATAATGATGATGATGGTCATGATGTCAAAGTTGTTATTACTATTATTAAACTTTAACTTTGTTAATATTATTATTATTAAATTCTAACATTGACCTTGGTTGACTAAGGTTGATAATGATTGACTTTAGACAAACATAGATGAATATAACTGAATATAGTTAAATATATTATTATTATTACTACTATTAGCTAACTTTATTAATTTTAATAATAATGTTATAGGGTTGACCAAGTTTGATGATGATCAACTATTAATATTATATTCAATCATATAATAAACTAATATAGTCTACCAGACAATGAGGTCTACCAGAAGACCTTTGGTGATGAAACTAAGCGCGAGAAGTTCTTGTGATGGAGGGTTCAACTTCTTGAAAAGGGCATCGAGGAGCAGTTGAGTTTCAGTCTTAGGGGTGTTAGCTCCATGGTCCAAATCACCGATCTCAAAAATTCAGCATCAACTTTGGCAAGAAAGATCTCAAACAGAATGCGAATCATATCCTCACCTTCCTGCAGATAAATACCCTAAGTTTGTTTCCAAAAAGTTACATATCATCTTGATTCTCCTTTCTATAAATGTTTCCATTCGGTGAAGGAGCATGTTGGATGGAGCTACGGTAAGGCGAATATGGGTAGGCCATGCATGGCTGCTACTCGTTGACGCAACTAGTTGTACAGTCTGTGTACACGTCTACCTTGGAACAGGTGCAACCATTATAATATACCCCATCTCCGTAACTTGGGATTTTTTACTCAGTTTTTATAGCGGTCGTCTTACCTGCACCACGGTTTGGAGCATTGACCCAGGGTTTCCAACCATTTTGTCGACTTGCTGCTCCATCCCTTAACGGTTACCTCAGGTAGCTGGCGATACCTTGCCCCTGACAGTGATGGATCTTGATTTGGAGGATTACTCAGAAGAATCATTAGCGGAGGGTTCTATCTGGACCACCCCGCGTTCAGCTAAGTTTGGGTCACATCCGTTTAGCAATGAACTGCATGAGGCTATCTGCAGGCTCCCTTCTCTCTAGCCCATCTGACAACCAGGTGATCTTGCTAGATAACCCCCCAACTTGGCCGTCCCTCTCCTCCCCCCCACCATCTCCGTCTTCCCTAGGGTTTGCATCGGGATGCCTAAACCCTAACCCTCCATCCCCTACCCCTGGTCACACCTCTCACCCCCCTCTGTCCATTTTACCCTCCGCTCCCCCCACTCCATCTTCCACTTTGACTCCCCTAATCCCACCGTGCTCGTCCTCGCCTCCCTCTGGTAGCTATACCACCGTTCCCCCCTTAACAGGTGCACTCCCTGTCGACACATCCCCTCCCCCAGAGATTTTCCCTGAAGCGGAGCAAACCCCTGATCGTGGAGGAGTCATTGAGGCTAAAGTTAGGGCCTGCAAGAAGACCAAATGCTTTCGGACTAAGGCGGTCGACACCTTCCTCAGACTCGAGGAGGATATTTGGCTCGGGGATACTATGGATTTTGCAGACATGGTGCTGGTTGGAAGAGTTCGGGGACGCAATTACACAACGGCCCGCATAAAAGCATGGACATTGGAGGTCTGGGGGCATCATCTTGCTGACCTGCCCACAGTCCAGACTTTTGTGAAAGGCTGGTTTGCCCTATGCTTCTCCAGACTAGACCACACGAATTGGGTCCTATCGTCCTATTGGCATTTTGAACACACCCCAGTCTTCCTGAAGTGTTGGTATCCACTGTTTGATCTGGACATAGAGTAGCTTAGTGTTGGCCCGATATGGGTCAGATTACTAGGACTCCCATTACACTTCTGGTTCGAAGATATTTTCAGACGTATCGGGAATTCAATTGGCACATACATGGAATCTGACAAATCCTATTTGTCCACAGGCAAGATGGCTTTTGCTAGACTTCTGGTTCATATGGACACCAGGGGAGGACTTCAGGAATTCATTACCATACAGTGGAGATCATTCACTTGGAAGCAGCCACTAGACTATGAGGGCATACCATACAGATGCCACAAATGCCACAAAGTTGGGCATGTTTACAAGGATTGCCCCCTGATCACTAAGAAGGGCAATCAAATGGAGAACAAGGAACAGGAAGACCGTCCCCCTCGGGACATTCCACAACCCACTACGGAAATGGAAGAGCAACCTCTACAAGCCTTGACAGAAGTAGACAATGCACATGAGAAGGAATCAAGAAAGAAGCAGGAGAAAGCTCCTCTCCAGCCTTCTGCCCCACCTTTAACAAGAGCACAGGTGGCCATAGGGGATGCACACTCCACGGGGAGTGGAACATCGTTGCTGACCACTTATCCAAAGAAGCAGCGATCAGGAATGATAACAATTTGGTTGATTTGCGAGGAAAAGGATGGTGTTGTTTATCAACTCTATCAAAGACCTTTTATAGATCCTGAATCCATATGAGCAGCACTACAACAATAGATTACAATTTTTATGATTATATTTTTGTTTAATTGTAAATATTTATCAGAACTTATCACTCCCTCTCTGTGAAAAGGCTGACAGTTTACTTATTTTTGTTCATTTCCAAACACTCCCTGTGCGGAGGAATTCTCAAAGTTTTTTTTCCATTTTTGAATAGGCAATGCCTCACTCAAGTAATGCTTATGCATACGAAAAATGTAGTTTTCTCCTATAATGAAAATTACGACTTTTTCCATGGGAGAAAAATTAACTAATATAGTCTATCTTATTGGACATTTTCAAATCTTAATTGTGATTGATCGAGGATGATTATGAGTGAACAAGTTTGATTATTGTTGAATATGGTAAACATAGGGTTGACCAAGATTGATCATGGTCAACTATTTAAACATTGACTATAAAAGTTGAATATGTTCGACTAATGTGGTTGACTATGATCAACCATTAATATTAATCAATAATAATAATAATAATAATAATAGGCGATTATGCTTAACTAAAGAGTGTTGACTATCAAACATAGTCAAACATAGTCAAATGTAGTCAACCACATTCATAAACCAATTTGTTTTAAACAATATCAATATTAATATTATTAAAAAAAACTTAAACATTGACTATGGGTGAGTGTGGTTTAACCATGGTTGAACATGGTTTGGGTAATTTTACCATGATTCACCATAGTTTTCTATGATAGATTATAGTTGTCTATAATGATAATGAATGGTTACAATCGACCATGTTTTACCATGGTGACCAATGTTGACCATGTTTGACCATATTAACCATTGTTGACCATGTTATGCATGGGTTGACCATCATTTTCAAAGGTTGACTATCATGACTATAGTCAACCATGGTGATGATAGTTGATGATGGTTGACCATGGTTAGACTATGGTGGACCATGTGTAACTATTGTTAGACATTTTAAACTATATTTTGACTATGTTTAATGATTACTTGACTATGATTGGCCATGGTTGACTATGGTTTTCCATGTTCACGCTCATTAAACATCACTCATGCTTTGATTATGGGTGACTATGATTAACAATTTTTTGACTATGGCTGACCATAATTGACTATAGTTGTCCATATTCACCATGTTTAAATTTTGCTGACTATGTTTTGACCATGGTTAACAATTGTATTACTATGGTTGACCATGGTTGATTACATTCAACCACAATTAAATATGATTGATTATAGTTGACAATGGTTTAAATATGGTTTGACCATATTTTAACTATGATTTATCTATAGTTCCCCATGATTTAATTATGCTTAACGTCGGCCATCCATTATAGTCTTCCATGGTCAACCATGGACATCCACTATGTTTCAATATAGTTCACTGTGGTTCACTATAGGTCACCCATAGATAGACTGTGATGCTCATGGGAAGTATGGTTCGCCATGGTTGTCATGTTGACTATAATTGACCATATCAGAAATAATCAACCATTGTTAACATGTGTTAACATATAGATTAATTTATAGTTAAGGCATTATAAAAGTGTGGATTAATATATTATAATGTATCATTAATGTTATATTAAACTCTTATTATTGTTTATTTAAATGTTATAATAATGTTATTAATGGTGCATTAATGTCTTTGAATTTAAATTTGTATGATCCATAATTTGTTGAATCATTCTTCGAGATTAATCACACAATCAATTTTTTGGCGATATTTTGAACCAACCAATATAGTTCATCATCTTAATCCTGATAATGAACTACATTGACTTGTTCGAAACATGGACACAAAATTCGCACTGTGATTAATCTAGAAAAACGATTACAAAAAGTTACATTAATGTGTTAATGATATTATATATATGTCAAAATTTTATATTACTGTCATACTTAAATATTAATAATATATTTAATATTAATTATTAATTAATTAATAAATTAATGTTTTAATTAATCTATTAACATATTAATTAATATTTCAAGTGATTATTAATAATTAAATTAAAATTAAAATTATAAAATAAATTGATAATAAAACCGTAGCTCTCGTGTTGAAAATTTCTTCATCCTAGCTAAACTTATGAAACCCAATGTTCGAAATTTATTCATCGTAACTAAAGAAATGACAACTTTAGAGAAGAAACGACCTTAACACATCACCAAAAAGCTACACAGCCCAATCATCCAAAATTGTCGTGTTGTACGGGCATGGACAGAGAATGTCGGCTCTTTGCTCCTATCATTTTGCGAGGCTTATTCCATTCATAGAGTTTTGTGTTTTGTGTGTGTGGACTTGGACTATTTAGATGAATGATAATGAAGTGATACTAAAGCAGTTGTCTATAATGAGACTTTTTGGAAGCCTTTCTGGTGGGTTTTTCTGGTCAAAATCCGACAGTAATTTATTGGAATCACATGTTTGATAGCTAGTTTCTGCACAATCAAAGCGTCCCAAATATACAGTTGAAAAAACATTTTAACTGCAACAAATCAAGATTTATCCTCAATTTCTTCCGTCGGATTCTGTCACCGGAATCTCCAAAAAGTCGCATTATAGACAACTCCGATACTATACATTCATCCCTTAAGTAAGCATTGTGATATCGTATACATTTAGTTGGGAAGCCTCTACATTGCTTTCTGGTTATAGATAGATCAATTGATCCAAAAGGGATTTGTTTATTCTTGAATGGAAATCGTAGCATTTCTAGAGTGTTCTTTAGCACAGCCACTTTCATCAAGTAAGATTCTTTTCCATCATCACATAAATTCTTTAGCATTGGGATAATTAAGCATCAGATTCAAAAGACATTTAATGAATAATTATTAGAATGTTTGACTTTATGAAATGGAATAAACGTTTTTGTTGGAGAGGTAAATCCCCTCTACGGGCAGAGGCGATCCCACTAGCCCAAAATGGGTCTAGCAACAATCAATTAACGCTACCATGCAAGTTCCTAGTTGCAAACTGAAAGTGGACTATGAGAACCAACCTGGAGTCCAACGCTAATGTCGTAGAAGAGTTGATACTCCCGTTCCCTTGCTTCAACAGGTCACGATCCTCACGATCTCCGCGAATGGATACCTGCACATGCAAAGAACGGAGCAAATACAAGCATAAAATCCACTAAAATACAACTATATATCAGTCAGAAAGGAAATAGATCAAACATTATCATAATGAACAGTAAGATCGGAACCATAATGATAGTCTTTTATTAATGAATAATCAACAGAGAAAGATACAACCAAAGTTCTGACGTTGAACCTCTCCTCTGGCTGGGCGAGCAGCTATACATGTCTTGCAATAGACCTTCTCTCTCTCAGACTTTCGGCAGCATAACCTCCCTATGCTCCAAGACTCTTACTATCACTCAAGACAAGCGTTATCACAACTAGCATTACTCAAAAACTAGCTTGTCAAATGCATGAGGACATAATTTTATAGATGGAGAAGGGGAGGAAGATACAATGCATCAGGACACCCATTATGGATTGGCATTATCTCCAAAAAGCCGCTGTGGATAGATGTAAAGGATAGATGATGACTCTCGACATCTAGAAGATGAGCTTTATCCTCAAAAGACTTCATGACTTGAAGGGAAAAAACATCTGGGCGCGCGTTTGTCAAAAATCTTTTCCAAACTTGGTTGGCGCGGGTGTTATTCTAAGACAGAGCGCCAATGGTCGCACCTTCTTTTGAGGATCTCATTGATTGGCATGGGTAGTTCATTTTGGACCCACGCTAATGGAAAAAGGGCACTTTCCAGGGATATTTTGCAGGAGGTATCTTCAGGGCACATGAAATCCATACTTAGGGGAACATAATGCAAGTGTTTTTAAGTTATGTCACTGTTCACAGGTCCCGGAATGAGTCCTCCAAAGTACGGGAAAGGGGTAACAGGGACGGTGACCAATGGTGACAAATTACTGTGTAACAGATGCCCCCTAAAGCATGAGGCCCGAGAGAGAGAGAGGGGTGAAATGCTTTACAAGAACACATGTAGCTGCTGCCGAGAATCTGCATCGAGAGATACAACTGATAGCTCAAGTACATGATATATGTGGTATGGTTGCAGCCATCCATAAGAAAGTACATAATAATCTAGATCCATAGTATGGACGCAGCCATCTGGTTAGGATCAATGAATTGACTCAGGTATGGTCGCAACCATCCAGTGTATGAGTCATGTAACAAGAATCACGCCTGGATTACAACAGACAAAATCTAGGGTCTTGCGCTCCATCTCGACCCGAACAAAAGTACAAGTTCAAGCATGCGAATATATGAGCTGAAGTCGAACATGCATGAACATCGTCTGATTACCAGTCAATATTGAAAACTGTTAACAGATGTGAGAGGTACCACCAATAATGACAATGGCCCTCAAGGTACTACAGGTACAATCTATGGCGTGCGAATTAGTGATCTAACATCGAACACCCGTAGAATCATTCGATCGGAGGCCAATGATAAAAACCTCATGTCGAACACGAAGAACCTGCCATTGAGGCATGCAAGCTCCAAGGCACCGGAAGGGAGTCTCTAGATCAGCTTCCTGGATAATGAGCTGAGGTCGACAGGAAGTGACCTTGATCGAAGGTGGGCCATAATGTTTCCCACATCATCGACACGAGATAGAGAGATAATGTTGTGAATCAGGATTATGTGAGCTAGCAGAGGGAGGTTGTTTCTTTTCAGAGGTCAACTTCTCTTGAACATATCGGCGGCACGACAGTGGAATTGGTAGTATTTGACATCAATGGATCAGAGGTCATGGTGACGGGGCAATGAGCAGATGAGAGGTCAAACAGGATTACCCAAATCCATGGAGGCAAGTGAAAAATGAGATGAGATATCCCCACCCAGACACGAAAGCAGACAAGTGCCATGTTCAAGAGTGACATACTGCCGACACGACAATAATTATGGTTCCCTTTTTTTTCCCCCGCCATTTCTGGTGAGTACCCCAATTATTTTTAACAAGCTTGATGGGGATAGCATATGCTTGTGGTGCGTCATTTCGACAGAATTCTATGTCATCAGGTTTTAACGAGTCTGGCAAAGGAAGAACTCGGCGTCTTTTCATGTTTAGAGAGTTTGGAAAGACAGCAGAAAAGGAAACTACAGGGGTGTCCTTTTTCGTAAAGTTCTGTCTCTCGAGCCCGAAAAAGTATAAAACAATGCTCGAAAGAACCGCCCGACCATTACGATCGAGGAGTACTTTTCATAAATAGTGATTTCGACCTGAAAAAGTAAAAAAGCGATCAAAATCACGTCGTTTCCTGACCATTAACAAGTCTGAAATGACAAAAACCCGGTAATCTTTTTATGTTTTAACGGTCGACAAAAAGAACTTAAAATGACCGCCCCTTATTAACATTTAACGAGTCAAGAGGAGTAACTCGGCAATCTTTTCGTCTTTAAACGGTCAGAAAAGAGCTGAAAGCAGACCTCAAAGTAACCTTTTCACATGTTTTACCGAGTTTGAAAAAGTAGAAAAAAGGAGCTCGTTTCGTCGCTTGAGTTGCACCAACACCTGTCATCATACCAAAACAGCGTAAAACCCATTTTGACATAAATATATTCAAAAATACCCCAAAAAATAATATTTTTAATGTATTTTTAGGTCAAAAATGCTACAAAATAGTGAAATGGTAAAAAACAAATTTACTTTTTACTTTTCACCTTGTGAGTTTACCATTGGAGGGTTTTGGGTGCAAACTTCAATCGTTGATCGTGATCAATCCAGGAGAGCAATCGAGCCGCCATCTGAAGCAGGTAAGAGGCCTTGTCCTTAGCTTCATTTTCATTCTATTTTTTCAGTTTTTCATCCATAGATGGATCCCTTGCAAGAGGATTTGCAAAATTTAGGGTTGCGCCATTGGCGCGGGTTTCCCGCTCGGGATCGCGCCAATGGGATTATTTTCCCAAAGGGGGCGCGACATTGGCGCGACTGTTTTGAAAACAGTCGCGCCAACCGCGCGACCTAATTTTCCCATGGATTTAACCGTTGATTTTGAAATTTTTCTTTAATTATGGTTTCTCCAATGATCTAATGATGATATTTTCGACTTTATGGCTGCAGGGATTCGTCAAAGTGGCTATAGAATGGAGAGAAAGAGAACATGATGCCATAGATGCTATGGCACTAGAGGATGAAGCCTACATGGATACTTTGAGGGATTGCGGCTTAAAGAAATTTTTCCTCACTTCCTATTTGCGTGCACAACCGGAGCTACTATGATTCATCGTGGATGCTTGGGACACAGAGGATCAGGTATTCCGCTTGAAAGATCAGACATTGGAGCTGGATGTTTTCGATGTCTATTTTATCACTGGATTATCGCGGAGAGGTGCACGACCCATCTTGACCGGAAGTAGGCCTTTCGGGGAAAAGATGGGGATGGTGATGGAATGGGTTTGTCCTGGGGCACAGTTTGGATCAAACAGTGCCAAGGTAGATATTGTCACAGTCCCAGACCTAGTGCTACAAGTGATACTGTTCACTATCACACGGACGGCTGGGGTACAAGCGCCCCACAAGGCCAACAAGAATCATTTACTGCTGGCAACCGAGTGTCTCCACCCTACGCTGTTTGACTGGGCCACGGCAGTGACTACAAACATCAAGAGGCAGCTTACGAAGTGTAAGCGTGATGGCAACAAACAGTTCGGGTATGGCTCCATTGTGGTATCCTTCTTCTTGGAGCGACTGCCAATTTTCCGGATTCAGGGAGGTATAGTGGCAGATCCAGTGCCACGGGAGTCGAGGTTGACTCGATGGGCAGCACTCATCCCAGAGGAGGAGGGGGCTAGCAGATGGCTTGGAGGCCTGAGTTCTTCATATGGCTCTGTCACCAGATGATCGTTATAGAGGACTGGCCCTACGCGGGCACTGATTTTACTGGAGACCCAGATCTCCCATTGCCTTGGGATGAGGAGCTTAGTAAGAACTCTTTGTGTTTTTGATGTTTTTTATGTATTTAACTTTTTTTTGTAATACATGCCTGTCTCTGACAACAGCTATATATATGTATGTAGATGTTGGTGCAGAGCGACTAGCTGATCTGTCTCACATAGCGCGGAGGGCACAACCTACAGCCGACCCTCAGGTAGAGGGTGGTGCAGGTGATGAGCTAGTACAGAACCTTGAGGCACTGACTCGAGGGATTCCAGACTATGCCAGATTGGCGGATGTGCCCTTCGCGTACCAGAGGCACACAGTGGGAGTACCTACTCGCGTCCACCATCTGCTGAGACGTTTGGTGTGAGCGGTGACATGCTATCATGAGCATCACCGTGATTAGACGCCCAGGTTTCATTTTTTGCATATTTTTGAGAGACATGTTGTCTGCGGCCATATGAGATTCGGACATGTATTATTTTTTGGATTATGTAACGCGCGCGACGCAAACATTATGATACACACGTAGATATATACATATGCCTATGGTTTATTATTGTGTTTTCATGTGCTTGCTTGTATAATGTTTTAATTACAAATTACGCAAATGTCTATCTAATACATGATTAGCCAATGCATCAGATAATGTGTTTAATTGTCATGGAACATGCTGATATGTGATAAAATCAAATTTCCTTTCTAAAAATCTCACACGTAAATACAACCTTAGAATGCGATGGTCTCTGAAGGAATATTGCCCGTTGAGCTGGTGGACAACAAGTTGAGAGTCCAGGTTCACTACCAATGCACGAATGCCGAGATTAATTGCTTCAGCAAGTAGCTCGATTACAGCACAATATTCAGCGACATTGTCAGTTGTACGACCCAAACACACAACTTGAAAATCTATCAACTCGCCATGAGGATCATAGATCACCCACACCGCAGAGGACAAGTTGCGAGTACTGCGGCAGGCACCATCAGCGAAACCAACATAGGGTGCATCAGACATCTGCACAAGAAGCGAAAGACACAATAAGTGGCAGTTACACCTTTAAAACTGACACACATACACACAACACACTTGCTAGAGTACATGTATGTACAAAATAAAATGTACCAGCATCATGCATAGTACTTTTTCAAATACAGCCCGTTTCGGGGCTTCCCGAGAGGGTTCCCTTCATAATCAATTAGCTCGTAGGCGCCTTTTCGCAAAGCTTTCTTGACAATGTAAGGGCCTAGCCACATAGGCTTGAGCTTTCCTGCTCCTAGCTTATCTTTTTCCTGATCGTAGAGCAGGACTAAATCTCCCTCAACAAAAGAACGTGGATGTACAGTCTGATCGAAGTGAGCCTTGACTCGCTTCTTTTGCATTTCGATGGCCAAAGAGGCCAGGCGACGGGTCTCATCTAGCCGTTCCAAGTAAAGAAGGCATTCTTCTAATGGAGTGGTGTTGGGAAGTAGCTCGACAACCAATTTTAATGAAGGGATTTCACATTCGATTGGAAGGGTAGCCTCTAGTCCATAAACTAGTTGAAATGGAGTGAAACCAGTGGCATCCTTCACGGAGGTTCGGTAGGCCCACAAGGTAGGGAACAACATCAAATGCCAGTTAGACTTATGCATGCCAACAGTATGTTGAAGCATTGTAACCAAAATCTTATTGATAGCGTCAACTTGGCCATTGGACTGAGGGTAGTATGGAGTTGAACTATCGTGCTGCAAGCCTAGCTGGGTTGTTAATTCCGACATCATATGATTACGAAAATGCTTCCCGTGATCAGTGATGATGGCTTGAGGGACGCCGAATCGCGAGATAACATGGTTGAATAAAAATTGTGCTGCTGTGTGACCGTCTTCAGTTAATGTAGGCATCGCCTCGGCCCATTTAGTAAAGTAATCGACGACAACGATAATAAACCCATGCCCCCCGGCCGAGTGAGGGTTACAGGTCATATAATCAATGCCCCATTTTGAAAAAGGGCCGACGGTGACAACAGGGTGCAATGGAGCAGGAGGCGCTCGCATCTTCTGCTGGTATATCTGGCACTCATGACAAGAGCGGACGACAAGAATGCAATCCTTGAAGATAGAGGGCCAAAAGTAGCCAGCACGGAGGATTTTTTGGGTAGTAGCATATCCGGACATGTGACCGCCACAGGGACCAGAGTGGCAGTCATTCAAGACACGCTCAGCCTCCTCAAGAGTTAGACAACGGTGGAGAACAGAGTCGGCGCCGAGGTGATATAGCGTATTCCAATGATACGGTATGGTTGAGACTGATGACGAATCCTTCGTCGAGCGTCTTTGGACACGCCAAGGCGAAAGGAGGATGTTTGCAGATATATAATGATATCTCCATACCAGGGATCGAGGGTGCTGATGAGAAATAAAGTCTCATCCGGAATTTGATCCTCTACATGAGAGGTCAGGGAAGAAGATGGCAAAGAGAAAATTAACTCAGCAAATACAAGGGATTTCTTGGACTTGGCAGTGGTAAATTCCAAGTCGAACTCTTGGAGGATAACAATCCACTTTGACTACTTGCCCCCCCAGCAACTGGAGTGACAAAATATACGTCATGGGGTTGCAATCAGAAATCACGGTAGTAGTGCACAGCAGAATATAATGACGGAAACGTTGGACAGCACAAACAACGGCCAAAGCCAACTTCTCGACATAAGCATATCGAGTTTCTGTATCTAAAATATTGCGGCTGAGATAATAGATAACATGCTCGGTGTCATCATCGTCAGTTTGAAAAAGAACCATGCCGATAGTGGTGTCGGCGACAGCCAAATACAGAGTGTAGTCACGATAATAATTCGGAGGACGGAGCAATGGAGCAGAGACAAGGAGACCCTTGAGACGCTCAAAATATTCCTGAGCAATGGCATCCCAATGAAAAGGGACATCGTGCTTTAGTAATCGTGTGAAACCTTTGGCCACCTCGGCATAGTTTGGAATGAAACGTCGTAGAAAATTTGCTTTGCCCTGCAAGCTCTGCAATTACTGTGAAGAAGCAGGGGGAGGAAGATTCACTATACCTTCGACTTTAAGGGGATCCAAACGGATGCCCTCTCGGGAGACGACAAACCCAAGAAGTCGGTTGGATTCAACGCAGAAGACACATTTGTGAGGATTAAGCCTGATTCGGTAGTATCGACAGCGAAGAAAGATTTCGCGAAGGTGCTTAGGGTGGTCCTGACGTTTGGCTGAATGAGCAGGGAGATCATCCAGGTAAGGCTGTACAATGTGTTGAATGTCATGGAACGCATAGGACATTGCACGCTGGAAGGTAGCACCGGCATTTTTAAGACCGAAAGGGAGCTTCTTATAGGCAAAAGTGCCCGATGGACAGATAAAGGCGGTCTTGTGTTGATCAGCGGGAGCAATATTGATCTGGTTATATCCAGAAAAACCATCCATAAAAGAGTACATTTCACTTCCGGCACACTCCTCAATAATTTGATCAATGAATGGTGTGGGGAAATTACCTTTAGGACAGGCTCGATTTATATCACGATAATCGACACAAACACGGATTGTACCCTGTTTTTTATTCACGGGTACAATATTGGAAACCAAATCTGTGAGCGGGATAGGATAAATAAAACCGGCTTTAAGAAGCTTCTCTACTTCGGCCTTAATAACTATAGCCTTTCAGGGGTGTACAGGGCGTAAACGTTGACGAACAGGCTTAGCACTTAGGTACGTGATAATCTCATGCACCACTATGCTAGGATCAATGCCGGGCATTTCTTCATAGGACCATGCAAAGACATCACGAAATTCGCGAAAAAGATTGGAATAAAGTTGAATCTCCTCCGGAGTACAAGTGACTCCAATATGAAGATGCTCGACAATCCCTGGTTTTACAGAGATGTCGATGGGCTGGGTTTGCGTAATGTTCACCATATTTCCTTCAGAGGAGACTTGATAAACTTGTATAGGTGTTTGAAGGATTTGAAATGGGAGACAAGGAGCAAACCGCTCAAGACAAGTCAACATATCCTGAGGGGCAGGGAGAAACGAGGAACGATGGTGAGAATCATGCCAAGGAAGTTCCTCGAGAGACATAGTCTCAATAATGGCTTCGTCGGAAGGGAATGTTTCTTTTAAAGGATCAGAAGAAGTCTCACCTATAAGCCCTGAGGATGGAGCGAGCGAGCGGAGAATCGTGCTCGAAGGAGCAAGTTCAGAAGAGGGAGCTGATGCGGCAATGATTTCGACATAGTTGAGTTCGATAGGACTCAACGGCATCTGGTCGCCCCAAGAATCTACTTGGTCGGTCGGAGGAATGATCCATGGATCAGAACAAGTAGTAATCATATTGACAGAAGCGACGTTAGGAGGTGGGAGCAGAAAAACACCCATAAGGGCGGGATCTTTGAAAAGTTCGGCTCCCAGACTTTCAGATAACTTCGAGGTATGCTCCAAAAAAGGGATGTTGCCTTCAGAAGAGGAAGCGAAGAATGATAGCTGGTCCACGGTAACAATCTTCCCGTGATGAGGGAAACGAATGATACGAAATAAAGATGAAGCTACACCTTTCATTGTGTATATCCAGCTACGTCCGAGAAGGAGGTTGTAGGTAAGAGTAGAATCAACAACTTCAACTTCCATTTCGACTGTCTTCCCTTCCAAAGAGATGGGCAAACGTTGGAGTATACCATAAGGACGGGATGCTCTTCCATCAAAAGCTTCCAAGGTTGTGGGAGACTGGCTCAGCGTTGGAGATCCAATAGCTTTCCAACAGGCAACAGACATGATGCAAGTAGAAGCACCTTCATCAATGACTGTACGATGAATCGTTTTGGAATCAATAATAACTTGTATGAGGAATGCGATTTGGGGAGGCAGTCTCTACGTATGGCGTTCTAAGTCAAAAGTAATTAAATCCGAATCGGCCGGGTCTATGCCACCAATAGTGGATAGCAAGGACTTCCTCTGAGAAGGGCAACTCTGGAGAACTTCTAAAGCGGACATAGCTGATGGAGTCTGAGCTAATTCCTCAATGATATTGTAGTGCTGTGCAGCATGGGCGTTCGGGTTGTAAGAAGATTTCCGGAGTACTCCTTTTGGAGGGGGTCGAAGAGGCGTCTCAGTAGTAGGTCTATCGATGTGGAGTGGGCCTGAACTGAACGGAGGAGCACTGGAGGGGACCTCAGGCTCTTTCCCGGTAGATGACGGATAATGTTTTGTTCGAGTACTGATATTGACAGGTATCGTTCCAGCCATAAACACTTGAGAACCGAAGGAAGAGGGAGGCTGAGAAGGGTCAGCCACCATTTGAGTTTTTTGAGTTTGTTGTGAGGGAAAGGGTTCTTTAAGCACCGCAGGAGTCCCGGGAGCGCCTTTCAACAAACGACTAACTTCAGACCGCCTAGGGCAGTCCTGGGTATAGTGATCTTCATCACAGATAAGACAAGGATACTTGGGTTTGCACTTGGCACCGTCCTCAGGCGGAGATTTAGGGGAGTCCTGTTTAGGTTGATCTGGCTTATTCTTCGCTTTCCCTTTCTTCTTTCCTTTCGAGGCTTTGTCTGTCGTGGTGGATTGGACGGCATTGAGCTCGGAAGTAACATTCAAAGTGGGTGTTACCTGAGAAGTGTGTTCATTCGAAGCAGTTGATTTTTGCTTCCCAGGGTTCGCGGGATTCTTCTTTGAGGACGAATTAACAGAACCAATAATACCGTCAACAGTTGGTGTTGGCGGGGCTTTGGATGTCCCTGGTCTCAGGGCGTCAGGCAGATAATCATACAATGTACCTGACTGAGAATAAACCAAGTCAAGGTACTGAGCACGCGCGATAGCTTGCTCTTCAGTGACACACGCCCCCATGGCAATGTCCCGAACTATTGGAGGAACGAACGAAGTCGTAAACCAATCGGTAAGAAGTTGGCCGGGAATCCAAAATTTGATCATACGTCTACGCCGTCTCCATTCATGGATATGATCAGAGATGTGCGTAGCCGTTGTCTGTCTCAAGGATGTGAGGAGGTGTGTACCCGTTTCATATCGAATGGGCAACAAAAAATGCATGAGAAATGCCATAGCCAACGAGTTGAAATCCTGAAAGGA
Source organism: Pinus tabuliformis (assembly GCA_031772625.1). Taxonomy (NCBI): domain Eukaryota; kingdom Viridiplantae; phylum Streptophyta; class Pinopsida; order Pinales; family Pinaceae; genus Pinus; species Pinus tabuliformis. The sequence goes on along the minus strand of CM062815.1, from coordinate 292,952,532 downwards.
TCCGCGATTGAGTTCAATATACCACTTAGATGCAGAGCCAGTGAGAGTCCTTTGAAAAAGGCGAAGCCGAATTGAATCATCAAGCCATGAATTGGATGAACACCATAGGTGATAAGTCATGACATGAGCTTGTGGATCTTCATTAGCTTTGCCATCGAACTTTGGACAGTCACCGGGAATTTTCGTTGGAACCGGAGGCCAATATGGATTATGGAGAATAGGATCATTGGTCAATTTGGACACATCCGGTAATTCTAGAGTTGCTAAGAAAGGTAATTGAGGATTAAAGGACATCTGGGGCTGCTGGTGGGATGGAGCACCAGGGTTCCAACCAACTGGCGGTTGCCCCCAAGAGCTTGGTCTGGACGGATTTGGCCCCATAGTGTTTTGTCCGTAGGGATTTCGGTTCTCCCCCCAGCGTTCCATGGATTACCAAACGGTCCTGCAGGAGCACCATATGGTTGCGGATAATTCTGATAAGGATTCTTCTGCAGTTGTTGATAATTTTGATATGGGGGAAATAAAGGTTTCCCTTGAGGTTGCTGGTAACCATAGGGTGGCTGGACTCCAAACTGAGTTTGAGAAACAGGCTGAGGTTGATAGACTGGTTGGGATTGAACTCCAACTTGCATTTGAAGACCGGATGGGGTCTGGGGTCCAGCCTGGGGCAAAAAACCAGGTTGAGCAGTGCTAGAAGGATGTCCTGTAGGTTGGGCTATCTGACCGGAAGGATAACCTTGTTAATATTGAGGTTGGCCTACCTGCCCAGAAGGTTGTACCTGCTGGGAGTGGAGTTGTACAGTTGAAGGTTGTCCTAACGGACCAGATGGCTGAGTGGGCTGGGTAGTTGGTTGGCCTGATTGGATTTGAGGCTGACCAACTTGCCCAAAAGGTTGACTATACTGGACGGTGGGATGACCATGTGATTGAGCAGCTTGTCCAGATATTGGACCATACTGGACATTGGATTGGTTTGGCTTAACATATGATTGACCAATTTTTCCAGTAGGATAACCTTGCTGGATGCCAGGTTGGGCTTGTTGAACGGAAGATTGACCTGAGTTACCAGAAGGTTGAACATAAGAAGGGGAAAATGGACCACCAGAGGCAAAAGGGTTTCCTTGGAAAGATTGCCCTTGTTGGTCTTGATGAGGTGGTCTTGGGGATTGCGCAAACGATACTTGGCCACCATGAAAAGAGGTGGAGCCCCAATCAATTGACAATGGAACTGAAATCCCAACCATCGGTTGAGACGACAAATATCGATCATATGGCCCCTCTGCTGTGACGTTTGACGTAGGATCAAAGACTCCAAATAAAGAAGCCGAAGGATGACTAAAAATAGAAGTCGAAGAAGCTACACATACCGTTGGAGCGGTTGTGATTGAGGTAACAGACGTACTGCGACTTTGTGGAGTAAAAGGCTCCGTGTTATAGACATTTTTGTGCCTTGCATCACTGAGCATGAAATGTCAATAATTAAGGGATCCAAAGTCCCTAAACATGTTGTTCCTACCCCTAGAGGAACAAGGCCAGCAAACCACAACAATTCACAGAAGTTCTCCACCTGAAAACACTCAAAAACAGGCCAATTCTGGATCATGTCAACTGCTCCACTGAGCATCTGCGCTGAATGTCAACTGCTCCACTGTCTACCTGTGTTGAACCTCAACTGCAAAGAAGGCTACCTGCGCTGAGCATAACTGGACAAGTGGCAGACTCATTTCTCAAGGTGTCAATGCCCAGGAAGCTTCCAAAATGACACTTGGGTCAGGGAATTCGACTGGTGATGAGTAAGAGGTTCCAAATCTCCAAGTGGAAGCAAGAACCTCCAAGTGGACTCAAGAACTGAAGTGGGAGAGGACACTAGTCAGTTTCATACCAGCCTCAAGCTGACTCATCCTCTCTCCAAAACTCCTATATATAGATCTCTCTCCATGAGGTCAAGAGAGGCTGGAATATTGTATTTGCAAAGAATTGTTGTTGGTTTGTGGTTGGATCATTGGGTGTTTATGCTTTGAAAGGGGCTGAAGAAGGAATTCCATTCTGCTGGGAAGGAGATGCTGGGTTGGAACCCTATGGGTTGTATCTCTTCCTAAACCTTGTTTATCAATCAATAAAGCTTCTTGGTTCTTTCATATATGCTGGTGTTTATTGTATGATTTGCATTAGTGTATTTGATTTACTTCTAATCCTGAATCATTTATGAATATGTATATTTGCCTTTGTGTTGTGTCCTTCTCTCGTTGCATGTAGCTGTTCTCTTGTGACAGGTAGCTGTTCTCTTGTGATCTCGTGAGGAGGCGAGTAGCTGTGGACACCCAAAGAGGAGAGGATCTAGATCGAGGGACAACGGGAAGATAACGGTAAGTCTACCAATCTCCTCTCTTTCATATTTCATAAAGGAAGAAACGGAAGTAGCTGTATTCGTTTGTGATAAGGTACTGTCACACCTTAGGTGGATAGGATCGTCCTGCATAGGCATTTTTCCCCACAACAAATTGGCGACTCCACTGGGGAAGAACTTTGTTTTAGTCATTTTGTTTGTTTGCATCATTGTTTACCTCATAGACTTAACAGCAACAATCGAACTGCTTTGCAAAGTAGAATGTTGCTGCTTTGATCCTTCACTGGGTTTTTGTCTATGATCTCAACAATGGACTGACAAATGACTTGATGATCTTTTGTGATAGTCTTTAGTACCCTCTCAAAGGATCCCTCTGTTTATACCTTGCTTGTGTTTCTGATTTGGCCTGAAACAGTTGATTTTTGAGCATTTTATGACCCGGAAACCAAGAGAAATGAGAGTTTCTCCTTTCAGCGCAGACACTGTGAAGGCAGTCTGCATTTCAACGCAGGTCCCGTGAAGGCTACCTGCGCTGAATTTCAAACTGACAGTGTTACACTTGCGCTGAACCAGTGTGGCCTTGTGCAGCTGGGGTTCCTTGCTGTCTTTTACCCTGTTTGATCTCTGTTTTTGCAGCCTTTAACCAGCATAGGTACCACCTCTGATACCCCTTTTCTTTGCTTGAATTCCGCCTCATTTTTGTACAAAAGGACTGTAAGTGTTTTTATGTGTTTGTGGCGTCATTTACAGTTTTCCTTTGCATGAGCGAAATAGTCATCCTGTAGCCTTGATTCAGATCTGATTGATTGATTGATTGTGATCTTAGGAGAGAGTTCATTGGTTGTTTGCAGTTTGATTATCATTTGCTTTTGCTTATTGGTTTGAATTTGTCACTTTTAAGTGTCGAAACGAGTATTCCTTTCGAAAAATCACAAAGTTCTTGTAATCTCTTCTACCCTTGCTGATTTTGGAAAAAGTAAACTTGTTTATTTTCAGTCATTTAAAAGCAAATTCGAAGTTGTACAAAAAGATTTCTTTGTAGGCATTTATACTAAGAAAGTGAAAAAAAACACCTGCATTGTGCATTTGCATTTAGATAAGTTTGCATGTGTGATTTAGGAAGAGTGCATTAGAGTGTGCTGATTGCTCTTTGAGAAAAGATAGTCGCTCTCTTTTCCCTTAGTAGCTAGGATTTTCAAAGTTGAAAGACTATAAAGCTTGCTTATCATCTTAGATTGCATTTAGGAATTTGTACCAATACATCTCGTGGTGATCCTGAAAGACAAACTTTAAAAAGATCAACTTAAAATATATTGAATGAACCTAACAACGCTTTGCAACATAACGCACAACATAGAGGTCTAGGTAGAGACGTGTTCCGGCGTCGTTAAACGTAGTGACTGTCGATCTCTAAGAAGGTGGGTGATTCCTCCTGAGGGACGATAGCACTAATACGGACTTGTGCTCCCACGTACCGTCGTGTATATATTGGGAGACCCCTATAGGCATATATCCTTTATCCTTAGGAAGCCGTGTCGACCACCCTACTGATCGCAATGCAGTGAACACAGCATTCACGAAGATCGACCACCCGTACCGTAAAAAGTATTCTGTGGTTTTGTGAAAGGTTTGGCACACCCTCTGCCTAGATCTCCAGAGCAGTTTCTTTTGGCCTTTTTCAGACTCTATAACAGAAAAAGTCCATCCGATCATTTGTCACTTCGGGCTCGTAAAAACATCTAAGGAGACTAGAGTCATCTTTAGCTTTTTCTCGACTCTTTAAAAGTGAAAAAGCAAGTTGTGTCTAAAGCGTCGTTAATAATTTATTTTAAACGGAACAATCACCCTTATTCCCGCGTTGATCTTTAGGTTGAAAAGATGGAGCACACCAAACAAGGAGTTCCCCTTGATGGAAATCCTAGTCCTTTCTCCTCTTGGGGAGATGTTGGTGCGCCCCACATGGCTACATTGTCGCTTCCAGGACTGACAATTGGCCTACCAGTATGGATCTTTTCAACCAATGTCGTTCGGAATACCACCATTCCTGAATAGTCGAGTCAACAGTTAGATCAGACAAGAGTTTCCCACCAGCCTTCCACTTCATCTTCCTCTCCTCCTTCCTCTTCGCGTGATGGAGCTGGTCGGTCAAATAACCGGGTTCCTAAGGAGAAGAAGGAGAAGAAGAAGAAAGAAAAGAAGCAGAAGGAGCCTAAGGCGACTGGGGGCAAACAAGCGTCATCTAACAAAAATCCACACACATCACTCGTAAGGCCTAAATCGCCATGCGTCATATGCAGGGGAGACCATTTCCATAGAGATTGTCCATGTATCCCCCGGATACTAAGAGACTGGTCCCCCTGTTTGCACAATTTGGTAGCATCGACCTCTGATAGCCATGTCGATTGTTCACCGTCAACTAGTGGGAGTGAAGCTCCAGGACAGAGCGGGAAAGCTAAATTTCCCTGCAGACTGTGTGAAGGCGATCACGCCATCCACCGTTGTCCCTTCTTAGACGAGGCGAAAAGAGTTCTGGAAGATCGCCCGATATTACGAGCGAATCTTCCTCCTGGATATCAAAAACTCTTGCCAAGTCCCTCGCTAGTTGAGAATCCGGTTGACCCGCCCAGGTGGTCAGCCGAAGCACCTGTCATTGAAGATGAACCGTCTGAATCCATACCTGAAGAAAGTCTAAAGGTTGAAACGACAGTTGACCTTGTTTTTCCTTCAGAGGCTCTATCTTCGAATGACACCATCACAGAGGAGAATAAAGACGACACCGTCCAAATTCTCTTCATCAGCACTGACTCTGATGATCAAGGGGGCAATGCCGCCATTCCTTTATCGCAGGAAGGAAGTTCATCAGAGCGCTATCCGGCCGTTTACTCGGTCCCACCACCAAGCAACCTGGTTGTGTCCTTTGACTGGAACCAACTAGGCAGACCCCACTTGCCAGCTAGCATACCATTCAGAATTATTGTCCAAATATACAGAATGGTAATGGCTGGTACAGTTATTGATGAAGGGGCATCTGTGAGTATCCTTTCCTCTATTGCTTGGAAAGCGCTTGGTTCGCCTGCGCTTTTGCCTGAAATGAGAAATCTATCAGGCTTTGATAAGGGAACCAGTCGCCCTTTAGGGATCCTCCCCAATGTGCCAATAACATTGAAAGGGAAGACCGTTCAAATGAACGTGATGGTCGTTCAAGGACCCTTGGATTATAACCTACTCCTTGGACGAGACTATATATATTGCATGGGAGCAATAGTCTCCTCACTCTTTAGAGTAATGTGTTTTCCGCATGAAGGAAGAATGGTCAAGCTCGTGGACCAACTTTCGTTTCCCGGATCACACATCGCAAATAGTCATATACCATCCCTAAATGGTCTATTCACGAATCTCAACCCACGGTCCGTCCTCCTGATGAGTGCGAGTAATCCGGAAGGATATGATTGGAACCCAGGGGGCATGCGTCCTGGTCTACTTCGGCATAGAACTTTGGGTATAAGATATGGTTTCCGCGAGAGAATATGACTAGTCCATACCCCGTCCGTCTAGGAAAGAGGGTTGTTCTGGAAAAAGATTCTTTTGTCAAAGTTATGTGAGAGGACGGGAACCGTCGCTCACCTTTTTCTATTTCGGTAGACATTGCCGAGGAAGTGTTTTGTTTAACGAGACAATCTCTAGGTAACCTGAAAAAGGTAGGCCAAGGAAGTGTTTTGACTAACGAGACAATCTTTGGGTAACCTCAAAGAGGTAGGCCTCCCTCAGTAAAACAAATGTTTTATCTTTGAGTAGTGTTCTTCTCTTGTCGCAAGTAGCTGCTCTCTTGTCACAAGTATGTTCTCTTGCGATCTTGCAAAAAATCTATTGAAAGTTGGACTAACGAGAAGACAAGTAGCTGCTCTCTTGTGACCTCGTATAGACCCGTTGAAACTGAACTAGCAAGACGACAAGTAGCTGTGAACACCCAAAGAAAAGCAGAGGTGAGAAGAAGGAGAGGAAACCTTGAAATTGTATTTTATACCTGGGGGCATGCAAACCTTTTGGAGTGCAAGCAAGGAGCGGTTATTTATCTGTTTTTTGGGTTAGCCGTTTCCAAACTTGCATAAAGAAAGGATGCGGAGCAAAGCGTGGTGAGATGAAGCTCCAATAAAAAATAGCGATCTCCAATGAGACAATCTTATCATACGACTGGTATAAATGAGCAGTTTTTAGCATAAAGTTCATGCTCGTTAAAAAATAAACGCAAGATCCGAGCAGTTTTAGCACATAGTTCATGCTCGTTAAAAAAATAAACATAAGAATGAGTAGTGTTTTGGCGCATTCAAGCTCGTTAAAAAATAAACCCATCCCGGTAAATAACCATTGAGTATGTAACCTGATCAACCATAAAAGCCTTGGTCGTGTTTGTGCACCATCACCTCCACTTTTCATTTGGCCGTTCGTTTACCTCCATATGATTGTTTACCCATTTTGAGGAACAGCTGCGAAGAGTGATTTCACCTAGCCATCCTTGTGACACTGCCGTGATTGGAAAATTCCAACCCGTACTTGGAATCAGCTGCTAACCCTGTTCATCACTCGTTCCTCGAAAGACGAGTCTTCTTTAAGCTCTTTTCAACTGACTCGTAAAATATGAAAAGATTGCCGAGTTTTGGCCTTCCAGCTTGTTAAACCACCGGAAGAGCTATCCCACCTCTAGATTTTAATCTTTTTGGACCTGAGGGATTATTGCACAAAAAGATCGAGCGCTTGTTTTGTTCGGCTCGTTAAAAATACCGAAAACTCATCCCTTCTGTATTGTTTTATACTTTTTCGGACTTAAGGGATTAGATGACGAAAAAGGAATTTTGGAGTTAACTTTATGTACCTTTTCAGACTCCCTAAAAATGAAAAGGGCCGAGTTTTCTTTGTCGTTAGACTCGTTAAAATCACTAAATAGCGACAAACTTGTCTTTAGACGAGAACGAGTTTCACTATCGCTAAGCTCGTTAAAACATAGCGATGGGCTTGCCCGAAGGGCAGGTTATAGAACAAGCATATGTTATCCTCCTCAAGCTTGACAAAAATAAAGAGGTACTGGTCAGCAATGACTGGGGAAAAATTGGGAAAAATCAAGAAGTCTTTGATGGTAGCAAGTCGCTCTTGAACATGACACTTTTCCTCCGTACCACATCGGGTTGGGTTGTTTCATTCACCGGTCACATCACCATGGTCTTTGCCACACCATCCATACTTGGGGTAATGCTACCAATCCATCGCATCAGTGTCGCCATATGTTCAAGAGAAGTCGTTCAGAAAGAGTCAACCAGGTCCCATCCACTGCCATACATTATCCTTCATCCATTTCATGACCGCCACCCTGAATCATATGTTACAGATTGTTTTCACCTCCACTAAAATCATTAGCTCCGTTCCGTGTCGCTGATGTGGGATTCATTAAGGCCCTCCTTTGACGGATAGCTTCTTGTCGACATCAGCTCATTATCCAAGAAGTTGGTCTAGGAACAACCCCTTCAGTACTTTGAAGCTTGCATGCCTCAATGGCAAGTTTCTCACTTCCGGCGACAGGTATACATCAATGACCTTCGACCAGAAGATTTTGCGTGGTGTTCGACGCCAAGTCTTTTATTCACACCACGTGAATTGTACTGCAGTACCTTGAGGGTCATTATCATTATCGGTGATTCCTCTCACGCTTGTTAACGGTTTACATCATTGACCGGTAATCAAGCGATGTCTTTCCATGTTCGACTTCAGCGCAATTCTCACATGGATTGACTTGTACTTAGAGTGAAGATCGAACGAGTTTGAAGACCCCAGATCTATTTTCATCCATCCGGGCTGCGATATATATTCAGGAAAATAAAGACATTTGATATGTACATCATTACAGCAGATGATCATCCTACTCAAAGGATGATAGTTTCGCCAGAATTATCAGTCTACCATCAGACGATCATCTGTTCTATGTACCAAGATGAATTTATAAAGCTGAGCATGGGAATGCCCGCCTCAGCTAGATCATGAAAGCTGTATGAATCATAATGTATTGTATTGTATCTTATTACAGGTCTCCTCCCAGCAAATGGATGAACTTCGGACTCCCCTGGATAAAGCATTTCACCCGATAAACGGCCTCATACTTTAGGGGGCAACTGTTATAGACATTTTTGTGCCTTGCATCACTGAGCATGAAATGTCAATAATTAAGGGATCCAAAGTCCCTAAACATGTTGTTCCTACCCCTAGAGGAACAAGGCCAGCAAACCACAGCAATTCACAGAAGTTCTCCACCTGAAAACACTCAAAAACAGGCCAATTCTGGATCATGTCAACTGCTCCACTGAGCATCTGTGCTGAATGTCAACTGCTCCACTGTCTACCTGCATTGAATGTCAACTGCAAAGAAGGCTACCTGCGCTGAGCGTAACTGGACAAGTGGCAGACTCATTTCTCAAGGTGTCAATGCCCAGGAAGCTTCCAAAATGACACTTGGGTCAGGGAATTCGACTGGTGATGAGTAAGAGGTTCCAAATCTCCAAGTGGAAGCAAGAACCTCCAAGTGGACTCAAGAACTGAAGTGGGAGAGGACACTAGTCAGTTTCATACCAGCCTCAAGCTGACTCATCCTCTCTCCAAAACTCCTATATATAGATCTCTCTCCATGAGGTCAAGAGAGGCTAGAATATTGTATTTGCAAAGAATTGTTGTTGGTTTGTGGTTGGATCATTGGGTGTTTATGCTTTGAAAGGGGCTGAAGAAGGAATTCCATTTTGCTGGGAAGGAGATGCTGGGTTGGAACCCTATGGGTTGTATCTCTTCCTGAACCTTGTTTATCAATCAATAAAGCTTCTTCTTCCTGAACCTTGTTTATCAATCAATAAAGCTTCTTGGTTCTTTCCTATATGCTGGTGTTTATTGTATGATTTGCATTAGTGTATTTGATTTACTTCTAATCCTGAATCATTTATGAATATGTATATTTGCCTTTGTGTTGTGTCCTTCTCTCGTTGCATGTAGTTGTTCTCTTGTGATCTCGTGAGGAGGCGAGTAGCTGTGGACACCCAAAGAGGAGAGGATCTAGATCGAGGGACAACCGGAAGATAACGGTAAGTCTACCAATCTCCTCTCTTTCATATTTCATAAAGGAAGAAACCGAAGTAGCTGTATTCCTTTGTTGCTAAGGTATTGTCACACCTTAGGTGGATAGGATCGTCCTGCATAGGCATTTTTCCCCACAACACTCCGTGGTAGGAAAAGCGAGTTGTGACCAAATAGAACCCGTGAAAGGAGTTCCAGAGGGCATAGTATCCCTTAATGCTTTATAGCCTGGAGGTAAGTTCCCAGTAGCAGGAGTGCTACTGACAGGTGTAGGTTCCGTTGCGGTGGGAATTTCACCGCTCATCACAACGGACTCGTCAGTCGAAGTAGGGGACACATCCTCCATGTCGGAGGGAAAAGGGGGGACTGAAACACGAGGAGAAGTGTATTCCCAAAAAGGGACACCGTCCTCAGAAGGTTCCCAAACAGGGTTCCAATGAAACTCGTAAGTCTCGTCGCCTGGAGCACTAGAACTAATCGGTTGTATAATCGGAACAACAGGAAGAGTTTCACTCACAAACGGTATCTCGGACGAAATTGGTAATTCCGCCAGGATGAAACTTCACAAAATCCTATGGAATCTAATGAGACACAACCCTACTCAAACTAACACAAACAAAATCTAACCGGGTAAATGTGTATCGTGGCCGAATAAATTTTAAGACGCAAAGACAGAACTTGACCTTTTCATGTTTTAAGAGTCGAGAAAAGGAAAAAAAGATGACTCTAGTCTCCTTCGAATGTTTAATGAGCACAAAGTGACAAGACGCTCACTGGCACCTTTTATTTTAAGGAGTCCGAAAAGGATCAAAAGTGACTACTCTCGAGACTCTAGGAAAAGGGTTTACCAAACAATCCGTAAAACTGCTTATACACCTTGGCAATCAGATGAAAACCAAGGACTTCTCGTACGGCAGTCAATCTTCCCGAATGTTGTGTTCAGTGCATTACGGCTTGTAAAGCGACAGACACAGCTTCCTGTGGATAAAGGATGATAACCTAGTGGGGTCTCCCTTATATACGCGATGGTACATGGGAGCTCAGTCTGTGCTAGACCACTATCGAGTCACAAGAGGAGGAATCACCCAACCGTAATGTGAAATAATAGTGACTAGGTTTAACGACGCCGGAACACGTCTCTAGCCTAGACCTCTAGAATATATGCGTTAGGTTCCAATGCGTTGTTAGATTCATTCGGTTTATTTTACAGTTGATCTTCAATTAGGTCTCAGGTTTTAGGTCCTACCGTATGTGATCTCTCAGAATTTCCTAAATGCAAACTATATGCCAAAATATATCATTCCGTTCAATGAATGCTAACTACAGAAGAGCTGAGATTTTCAAACAAACAAAATGATCACTAAACAATCAAGAAAGATCCTAATGCAACTAATAGCAATAAATGAAACATTTTCTTTTTCTTTTAAAAGTGACTAATTGCCAATAACAATAAATGCTAACTAGTATAATGCAAAAAGATCATTTGTTTTTTTCTTTTAAGATGGCATAATGCACTTAAACAAATCTCGAGAGATGTTAACAAGCATAAACAGGGAAATTTCACTCAATGCAAATAGAACCAAGTTTGAAACACCAAGATAAACTGTCAAAACAAGGAAAATCACAAAGACCTCAATGAACCATGTGATCTAAGCTCAAACGAAGTCAATAAAAATCCAAACGAGCTAGAGGTGAATTGCTCGAAGCACAGAATAATAAGTTTTGACAACCACTAGAAAAGTGTAGAAAATAACCAAAAAGTTGACTGGACAATCAAAGAACCGAAAGCTCCCACGGAAGGCTCGATATACAAAGCCACTAGATGCACTAGGGCTGGGATATAAAATCGATGGAAATAGGCAAACACCTGAAGGATAATGGTAAAAAAACCAGTCAAACAGAGTTCTGATACACTCCAGCAGCTGAAAAGGATGTAAAAAGACAGAAATCTGAGTTTAAAAAGCTTCCAACAAACAAACTGGCAAAGTTCACAGGACTGGTGCAACTGTCAGCCTATAACTAGCGCTATTAAAGAATTAGCGCGAGTTGCTTTTGTGCAACATGCGCCAACTGGCCCGACTGTCAGGCAGAAAAACGTGCCAACAAAATTTGATGGCCTAAAAATTAAATCAAGCAATCCAGGGTCTGGTCGACAGTATTCAGACAGATTAAACAACAAGAAACAACTTTAAAACTGACCCAGAAAGCTCATTTACGCAAGCAAGCAAGAGAAAACCAAAACACAAGACAAACTCTAAGCTGTTCGGTTCGTAAACCAAACCGGAGATTGAGTGAAGTGGCGTTGATCTACTTCGCTAATGCAAAGCAATAGCGTTTCGAAGGTTGCCTGGCCGTGCTTCAGGCTCCATCCAAGGTTTATGAATCAAACAACAAATAGCTCCTCCCCAGCAGAGACGCCAAATTGTTGGAGAGGTAAATCCCCTCTGCGGACAGAGGCGATCCCACTAGCCCAAAATGGGTCTAGCAACAATCAATTAACGCTACAATGCACGTTCCTAGTTGCAAACTGAAAGTGGACTATGAGAACCAACCTGGAGTCCAACGCTAATGTCATAGAAGAGTTGATACTCCCATTCCCTTACTTCGGCAGGTCACGATCCTCACGATCTCCGCGAATGGATACCTGCACATGCAAATAACGAAGCAAATACAAGCATAAAATCCACTAAAATACAACTATATATCAGTCAGAAAGGAAATAGATCAAACATTATCATAATGAACAGTAAGATCGGAACCATAATGATAGTCGTTTATTAATGAATAATCAACAGAGAAAGATACAACCAAAGTTCTGACGTTGAACCTCTCCTCTGGCTGGGCGAGCAGCTATACATGTCTTGCAATAGACCTTCTCTCTCTCAGACTTCCGACAGCATAACCTCCCTATGCTCCAAGACTCTTACTATCACTCAAGACAAGCGTTATCACAACTAGCATTACTCAAAAACTAGCTTGTCAAATGCATGAGGACAGACTTTTATAGATGGAGAAGGGGAGGAAGATACAATGCATCAGGACACCCATTATGGATTGGCATTATCTCCAAAAAGCCGTTGTGGATAGATGTAAAGGATAGATGATGACTCTCAACATCTAGAAGATGAGCTTTATCCTCAAAAGACTTCATGACTTGAAGGGAAAAACATCTGGGTGCGCGTTTGTCAAAAATCTTTTCCAAACTTGGTTGGCACGGGTGTTATTCTAAGACAGAGTGCCAATGGTCGCACCTTCTTTTGAGGATCTCATTGATTGGCGCGGGTAGTTCATTGTGGACCCGTGCTAATGGAAAAAGGGCACTTTTCAGGGATATTTTGCAGGAGGTGTCTTCAGGGCACATGAAATCCATACTTAGGGGAACATAATGCAAGTGTTTTTAAGTTATGTCACTGTTCACAGGTCCCGAAATGAGTCCTCCAAAGTACGGGAAAGGGGTAACAGGGACGGTGACCAATGGTGACAAATTACTGTGTAACAGTTTTTGTTTTTGTTTTTATTTTTATTTTAATTAAATTCTTTTTATCTTCTTTCTTATCTGTTTTTGATAAGAAATTAATCCTTGTCATGCTACAAATTCATTTTAAAATGTTTTTGTTTTTATTTTTATTTTAATTAAATTCTTTTTATCTTCTTTATTATCTGTTTTTGATAAGAAATTAATCCTAGTCATTATACAAATTCGTTTTAAAATGTTTAGCATATATTCACAACTAGGATTATGTGTCAAAATGTTTTCTTAAATCATAGCCATCAGTGGAAGGATAATAATTTGACAAAACTTGGAGTTTGATCTGTCATCTCAAATGAAACACGTCTTCTCTCTAACAGTCAGAGAAAAAACACCTACTAAATAGATTGTGAAACTTTAAATATATATTATTAAAATATTTTTAAATTTTTCATTCAAGATCCATAAAGTTATTTTTCAAACTCCTTTCATTTTCATGAACACATCTACCATTGTTTTCTCAATGCATCTGTTTAAATAGCCAACCCAGCAAAAGGGAAATGCAATTTCAACAGATTTGAGAAAAGACAACATATAAGATTTTGTAAACTTTTTATCAAATAGTAAGAGTTCAAACTCCTTTCATTTTCATGAACACATCTACCATTGTTTTCTCAATGCATCCGTTTAAATAGCCAACCCAGCAAAAGGGAAATGCAATTTCAACAGGTTTGAGAAAATACAACATATAAGATTTTGTAAACTTTTTATCAAATAGTAAGAGATAGTAGATTAGTCGAATAGCAATAATATTGATGGAGTACTGAAAGCTATGAACATTCGCCATGGCTAAAGCACTCGAAGAGATATATAAAGATATAAACATATATTACTGCTCCATCAAAGATCCATAACACAAACCATATTGTTTTGTTCAGTTAGTTAATTCGAGATCCATAGCATTCATAATAATGTTTTCGAACTCCTCTTAGGAAACAAGGGAGCCACTGTCGTAGCGGTAGTTCTTGCCGGGGTTTTTTCAATATTCGTGAAGCGTTTGTTGAACAACCAATGCCTTACACCTAGATGAGATCATGGATGAAGCAGTGGCAGATCAGAAGACATACCATAGTTGTATAATTGCAAAAGCTTTCTCAAAAAGCTGAAAAGCTCCAGAGACATTTACTAACTAGTAGAGCTGTCAAATCGAGAAATGGCAACGAATAAGCTAGCTATGATATTTACTTAGAACCAATAGCAACAGACGACTTCTTTGAAGATCAATACAATATTCAACTACTTTTTGATTCGAGAATTTTTTACTTCCAAAAATTAATTGCCTTATATCTATTTTCAAAATAAAACCTAAAACATATTTTTATTAACTTATACATATTCTCAAAATAAAATTTAAAATATCTTTATTTTTATACTTAAAAAATAACCATAAATCACTAAGACATTTACGAGAAAGAAGAAAACACATTTTGATATTGGAAAAAAACTTGGTTGTTCTTACACAGGTCTAAATGGATTATCCCCTGTGAGCTCCTTAGTTGGACATTTTCTAGACATGTTATAGCATATAGGATATGTACTTATTGCATACTAAGAAAAAGGCAGTGAATGCTCAAAACTAGAGTAATGAATTTGAGAATTTCAGAGAGACTAGTAGGACAAAAATAGAACAATTGTTTTTAGATAATCAGTAGGAATTATGGAACATTACGATAATCAAAAAATATTGTACAACAATATTATGCCATAAGTACATTTTCTTGGTAAATGAGTGGAAACTGCAAGTTAAATAGTTCTATTACAATAACACCATAATATGAAGAAACATATTCATATCACTTTTGCATTTGCTGTGTACGTGAAGGCAGTCAATCACATTGAACAAGCTATTGGATTCCAATAGTTTCCATGTTCCTGGATTTTGTGATCTGTATAACAAATAGTTAGTTATAATAAAATGATAACATTGTGAATTGAACAGAGGACATATTTGAAAGAAAAGATGTTAAGGCATATGTTGATGTACCTTCCATTTGTTAGCTGAATTTTGAAGTCATGTAACATGTATACAGTGGTAGCTTTCTATTCCAAATATGCCTCATATGACATTGGTTTTAAATCAGGAAGTAAGTCATGTAGTAAAGGCTGTCTCATAATGCAATGCACAATGTTATTTGTAATAGATTCTATTACAACATTTATACAATGCTTGTAGATGAAAGGGCAATTATTATTGCATTGTGAACAGTAGATTGTTCCATTGGTTATCAGTATGGATGAATTGATTAGAGAGTTACAAATAGCACAAACAGGTTCGAAAGGAGTTGAATATGGATTTGTTGCCATCAGAATACCTTCGACCTATTTATAAAATATTCAAATGTTAATCTACATTATTACATATGAAATAAAAAATTAGTAAAAAGATCATTGTTGTTGAGCTCAAGGATAGATCAAAAGACATTATAATCTCAGGGGGTGAGAATATTTGCAGCATCGAAGTTGAAACTGTTATTTATGCTCATTAAAAATGAAATATCATGATTAAAAAATACATGAAAAACCACACTAAAATGAAAAAATGGTGATGGAATGACAATTATTGTCAAAACCTGGTGATCAGTTTATGTTCACGATAATTTCATTAGGTTTTGGTTTCACCGTGGGATTCGGCATATTACTCATTTTTCTCGTATGGTAGGTAGGCCTTAGTAAACTAATGCATACAGGCAAGGATTGCCGCCTTTCGGTTCGGTATTTTTGCCTTTACAGAATAAGCATTTGCATTCTTAGAGAAAATCTGGACAATTTCAGAGATCACTAGTACGAGTAAGATCCCCACATATGCCGCTCAACAAGAGCTCAAGTAAAGAATCTTCCAACTCAAAACTAAAGGCAATAATACGCTATATGAGAAGACAACTTGCAAAATATGAAATATACAATAAGAAGAAGACAAACATCATTCCTTAGAGTGTCCAGCTGTCACAACTTCTAGAATCGAAAATATATCCAGGAGATTCCGCTGAAAATAAGAAACTTAAGATATCTCTAGCAGAATAATATGAAAAATATTGAAATAGTACAATAAAGCACTAATAGGGGTGCATCCAATGGATACTTGTAAAATGGTTGTAATTCTATTTAAGAATTTTTGCTTGACCAATACCACTAGGATAAATAGAGGATCTTAAGCAGTTCTAGTCCCTGGATATCTGTTAAGCCATTCTACAACATAGGCACCTAGGAAAATGCAGGACATATGCTTGATCCCAAATCTCACCAGCTGAAAATTAAAAGCAATAGTACCCTGCGTGAGAAGACAACTTGCAAAATATATCTAGTTTTCCAGAGGTCAAATGCGTAGAGTGGCCATGGTTAGAATGGTTTCTGTGGATTCAGTATAGGTTTGGAATATGCTAGACATCCCTTTCTTGATAGCCAAACTTTCAGCACCTTGATTCATTATCTGGATTGGAGTTTCATCGTGTATGTGGTGTCCATTTTCAGCTTATACTGGAGGGAGGTTCAGAACTTGTTGTATTTATTCATTGGTTTGCAAATAGAAGAGACATCATTCTTGAACTTGAGTTTAGGTTTGGAAATGGATTCCTGAGAGGGGCTTTAACAGTTATTGTGGTAAAATTCTTCTCATTAATGATGCTTTTTCTTTTATTTTGAATGGCAAAAATTTTATTGGTTTAATGAGCAATAGAATAACTATTAAAATTTATACTAATTAAGTCTCTTATCTGGGTGTAGGCTTTCCTTACTGTAGTTTCAGTGTATGCTTGTGCAGCCCTTGGGCAACTTTTTTTCTTCCACATAGTCCTAATAAAGAAGGTATGTGTGTGAAGATTACATAATGAGATTCCTAGATTATGGAATGCACAAATAGGGTGTAAAGACTGTATATTTAAGTAATTTTAATTTAATTTTAAGCTGAAAAGCAGCGGTTGAATTTTGCAAAGGTCATTTTAGAATATAATAACTTGACATATATTTGGCAGGGAATCAGAACATATGACTACATTCTAGCCATGAGAGAAGAATGCAACACAATAGATTTCTTGGATGAATCCGATCTGAGCGAACCCTCATCTCCAACTAGCGCAGAAGAAAGTTTTGGCAGTGCATGACCAAAGTGTAATTTTTTCACGAGATTCAAATGCCTAAATCCCAAAAACAACTTAAGACAAGTATCAATGCTTGGAGACTAATAAAGTTGACCACAGAGGAAGCACTGAAAGCTACAGAGAGGGCTAGAGGAAGATCATATGTGTTCAAGCAGTTGAAGAGCTCATCAATAGTTGACAGTGGGGCATTTACAGACAGTAATGGTACTAATAATAGTAGGGTCAACACCAAACAGGGTGATACTATTGTGAATACCAAAAATCAACTTAAAACATCATCAGATGTTACTGCCTATTGCAAAATATGCAATATATAGTAAGAAGAAGAAGACAAACATCATTCCTTAGAGTGTTCAACTATCACAACTTCTAGAATCGAAAATATATGCTGAAAATAAGAAACTTAAAATATCTATAACAAAATAATATGAAAAAAAATGAAATAGTACAATAAAGCACTAATAGGGGTGCATCCAATGGATACTTGGAAAATGGTTGTAATTTTGTTTAAGAATTTTTGCTTGACCAGTGCCACTGGGATAAATAGAGGATCTTAAGCAGTTCTAGTCCATGGATATCTGCTAAGCTATTCTACAACATGTGCACCTAGGAAAACGCAGGACATATTCTTGATCCCAAATCTCACCAGCACAAAATTAAAAGCAATAGTACCCTCCGTGAGAAGATAGCTTGCAAAATATGCAATATATGGTAAGAAGATGAAGACAAATTTCATTCCTTAGAGTGTCCAGTTGTCACAACTTCAAGACTTGAAAATATATCGCTGAAAATAAGAAACTTAAAATATCTTTTGCATATTAATATGAAAACATTGGTTAAGAAGGAAGTGAAAATTGAACCCTTATTCGAACACTACTCCTCAAACTAGCTCGAAACTGAAACTCACTCTCTTCCCTGCTCCTCTCCTCTAAAGGAAGAATTTCTGGATAAACGTGGATGCCTCTGCACAACCATCAAACATCTGGCACTTGTAGCATGTAGAGCACTGCATGCAGGGCAGGGAGAACAGGCACCAGAATAACGTTGTTTTGAGAAAACTTATGATAAATTAAGTTGCACACACTAAAATAACATCGGGCCAAGTGATGCAGGCAATAAGAGGGTAAATTGAAATCTTTGGTTAAAATTTTCTTGTAGAGAAAGTGCCAAGCATAAAATTTGGTTAAAGATTAATTAACCCATACAAATTGATGGTCAATGCGAGAACTAATAACGAGTCAACGCCATATCGAACGTTATAATCTCTGCTATGCCGGAGGCATATAGTAATAACACATCTCCCATTTTATTTAAATGTATATTTTCATAAAAACAAGTCAGTCAAAGGAAAGTCCAAAATTAACCAAACATAATATCAACAAATTTGAGAAAAGACATAGATATACATATTTTGTAATTTTTTTAATCAGTGGTAAAGAGTTGGAAGACCAAAATAGGAAGTACATTAAAGGATTAAATTAAAGCATGAGCGTTAGCCATGGGTAAACGACTCCAAAAGTTCTATATAGATATAAATAGAAATCACTAAACCTCAAAGGTAGTTGGAACACATTAAAATCACGGATTAGGATATCAATATATTTTTATAAACCAAAACGGTCCAATTTTCACTTTTTAGGCTAATGCCAAAACTGGTTCTCTCGAGCCATCGTCTTTCATTGTGGTTAAAAGAAGCATAAACATTCTTGAAATATTCAATATTAGAAGTACTCCTGTTGACTTGCAAATGAAAAATTGATCTAACAATATACTTTTTGGTCCATTCATGAAACCAAAGAAAATTTTCAGAATGACAACCATCATTGTTTCCTATGATGGAAATTGTTCAGTTGGAATGGGATCTTCATATAGATTCTAAATTCGTTCAGCTCTGGCAGCTTCAACTAAACATTTTGAGGAAGAAAAAAATTGTGCAATTACTGGGGACCCAAGACAGTCTTCATATATGAAATTTTCAGGCCTTCTGGGAGCAAATATTAAGTTGATATGCCCTCTAGGTTTAATGTATATTTTGATCAATATTATATCTCTTGGCCGGTGTAGCGAAAATACAGATTCCAGTGCTTCCCACGATGTGAAAATTAATATTAAGTTGAGAGAAATATGTTGATATTTACATTTTCAGGATGAATTATTTGCATATTCCATAGATCTAAAACACATGATTAGTAGGGGAGATTTATTATTATCACCTGTAATCATTTCATCGTGACCTATTGTTATTTTGTCCTCACAATTCTTGGATGAATGGCATGTGTTGTTACATTTGCATTTATCATCTGCAGATATACACGCCAGGAATTTAACTGGGGTAATAGTTTCCAGAAGCCCAAATAAATCTAAAGCAGAAACACAGTACCAAAAGATTTTTCTACTTTGAGTTGCGAGGTGAGTTCTTTAGCATGTAAGATATTTTCAAGCTTAGAAATAGCTAGTACGAAAAAGTTTTTTCTACCTTGAGTTGCGAGGTGAGTTCTTTAGCATGTAAGATATTTTCCAACTTAGAAATAGCTATGATCGCATACCATTAAAACTATAACATTCAACCACTCAACCCATATTCGTCTTCAATTATCAAGAATAATCGATGGTTATGACTAATTTTTCTGTCAAAACAAGGATATTAATAACTTAAATGAATCTTAACTGCAATTTTTTTCAGCAAGAAACAAATGTCTGTTTTTGTATTAAGTAAAAACAGTATATATTCCTGGTATTGTGGATATCAATAACCTTCATCTTCATTTTTTATTATATACATAAAAGCTTGACCTTATATTCAGCTAATCTTATCATCAATCTATGTATGTCACATGTGTGAATCTTGTAGAAGTAAAAATAAAAAGACTATATCGAACTATGTGCTTGTTTTTCTGAAACATAATCCTCCAGTAATCTACTTATAGTATATGCTATATACAAAAAAACAAAAATTTTAACTTATCTCTTCTGGATGCAACATATCTTTTGCTTTGTATATGACCCATGGAGATGTATTTGTTATCCCGACAGTGGTAGACATCCAGCATCCATAGTATAAGCTCCCATCTTTATTTCGATGTGCATACCATCTGGTTCGTCCAATAGACCCAACTTGGACATGTTGTCTACGTTTTGGTTGTATTCCCGTCCAATATGCTGGATCGATGAGTCTCTAAAAGTGGCCCATAGATTCTCAATCTGGCAGAGCCATCCATGGAGCGTATTTTGTTGTATCTTGTTCCTGCCCAGTACATGTTCAATAATGATACGAGAATCTCCAAAAATGTGCATGGATGGAATATTCAAATAAGTAGAGAACCAAAGCAAGCCCCATAGTCCCATGGCTTCTGCCTTCATATTTGTGCCCCTAGTGAACCCAAAATTCTTGATCTTCTATTACTTTGATCCAAAATCCACATCCACATAGTCCTCTTTGTGCCGCCCCATCAAAATAGCCCGTTGGATATACAATTCTAGGACCAATCCTCCTACATATCTTTTTCTTGGGCCCGTTATTTTGTACAATATCACCACTGTACCATTTAGATATACGGTCCATCACCAACACTTCTTTTACCTTGCAGTTATCAAATATAATTTTATTGCGCCATCGCCATATCTCCTAGAAAACAACTAGTCGAATAAGCATCCATGTGGTTTTTTGTTCACTCCACCAATACAAATAGTCAGAGATATTATCATATTGTATGAATGGGGCACCTATATAATTGGAAAAATAATGCCAGATTTTCACCGAAATAGGACACATTAAGAAAATATGAGTATTATCCTCCCCCTCGTTCCTACATAGATAACAAATCCCCGGCCCCTGCCATTTTCTCTTTTGAAGGTTATCCCATGTAAGATTTTTATTCTTCCAAACAAGCCAAAGAAACATAATGATCTTAGTGGGAAACTTAGTATGCCAAAATTTATAAAACCAACATACCTCTATGTTGTGTAGCTCCTGTATGCAAAGGTTGTAATATGTATCAACCACCTCTACTTCTCCTTCCTTTATCTTGCCGGCCCATGTAATATGATCTCCACGCACATCCTGGAAAACACCAATAGATTGCATCATGTTCCTAATCTGTTCCCATTCATATGCTTTCTGGCCCATAAAACCCAATTCGCTGGCCCTTTTCCATATTGGGACATGTCCTTGCCATTCCCAAATGACTTGGTTCCAAAAGAAAATACCTCGTCTATTAATAAACTATATTAAGTCCACAGATATGCTTGATTCCCTGCTCATACTAAGAATCTGGTCTAGTCCGATCATAGCCTGATGTCCAGTCCCAAGTTGCCAACATAAATTCCGAAGAAAACATTTTTTTATTTCATTCAGACTAAGCCAATAGCCGATCCCATGGGAATCCCAATGGATCCTTGGCGCATCCAATATGTGAACTCTTTGTTCTTTAGGTATTTATACCTTATAATTTTGCCCCATATGCCTTCCCCAAATAATCCTCTCCACAATGACTTCAGCAACAACACCCATCCGAACCGTCGCAGGTTCAATACACCCCAACCGCCTAGCTTTTTTGGTATAGTAATGTGCTCCAATTTTACCAGATGATATTTGAATATGTGTGACGCTCCTAACCAAATATATTGAGCCATAATACGGTGCAGTGATTTGATAATAGAATGTGGGAGATAATATAAGTGTGCCCAATATACACCCAGCTGTGTGATCACCGATTGTGTGAGGGTAATACGCCCTCCCAACGAGAGACATTTGAATTCCCACCCCATGATTTTCTTATAAAATCTATCAACAAGCCACAACCAATCATTGATTTTGTACTGATAGGGATTTATATGATAGCCTAGGTATTTCATGCCTCCTACCAAAGAATTGGCACCCACGCTGAAGATTCTTTGAATATAGGCAATGTCATTCAAATCACTTGAACCATATAAAATGATTGATTTCAGAAGATTCATAATAAGGCCCGTGGCCCTTCCAAATTTAGTGAAGATATGAAATAATGTAAGCCATTTAAATCTATCTATCATCCCCATAATCAGAACATCATCAACAAAGAAACTATGTGATATCTTGATTTGTCAACCTAGTGAAAGTGCATCGAAGTGGCCCTCTGCCACAACTTTTTTAATGTGTAAGCTGAGACCATCCATTGCTAGAATGAACAATAGAGGTGAAAGTGAGCACCCCTGTCTAAGTCCCCTCCCTGCCCCAAAAAAACGAGAAGGATATCCATTAATAACAACAACATACCTGGCGTTCGTTACACATGCCATTATCCATTCAACTCCTCTGGCCTGTATCCCGACTTTTTGAAGTACCATCCATATATATATCCCCAATCAAGGCAATCATATGCCTTTTGTAAATCTACCTTCATTACAACAACATTTACTTTTTTAACATGGATCGTATGTAAGCACTCCTGAGCAATAGCCACAACATCATGTATTTGTTTGTTCTGTAAGAATCCAAATTGCTCAGGAGAAATGTACTTTGATAGTATGTGCTTAATCCTGGTTGCAATAGTCTTAGAAATAATCTTGTAAATAAGATTGCAAAGAGAGATAGGCCGATAATCTGAGAATGAGCAGGTGGATGCCTTCTTAGGGATGAGAGAAATATAGGTAGAGTTTATGTGTGGGTGTATGAATCCCCTATTTCTTGATTCTTCCACCATATCAAGTAGATCTTCCTGGAAAATGTCAAAAAATGGGTAAATAGCTCCACCATCCAACCATCTGGAACAGGGCTCTTGTCACCCTTTAGAGATTTAAGCACCTGAAGGATTTCTTCTCCCGAGACTGCCTTATATAGGGCTGAGTTGGCATCCTCATCAAACATCATAGGATATTCACTAACCCTCCACACTTGTTCCTCCACACATTCTAAATCCTTGCTTTTATATGCTCGTTCGAAATGTTCTACCACAAGTCCTATAATCTCATGTTGTGTCTGCACCCAGCTACCTTCAGCATCAGAAATCTCCCATATAGAATTAACCTTCCTTCTATGATTTGCGTAACGGTGAAAAAATTTTGTGTTCTTATCCCCCTCTCGAATCCATAAGGCCCTACTCTTAAGGCTCCATGTCAATTCCCTTTGGTGGAGAATTTGTTTCTTTTTGAGCTCCAATGCATGTATTTTATCTTGAACCTCAGCCGATGGGAGATGTGATAACATGAGCAGTAGGAGTGTCTCCAGGGCTGCATTAACATAATTTAAATCATTTTTCTGTTGGACTTTCTTCCTCACTTCGCATGACTTCACCAAAAACTCTAGGGCCCGTAGTTTCTCCTGTATATGTACCATGGGAGAAATATTCCCAACACGACCTTGAGACCAATTATCTTTTATCAGAACTTCGAATTCTAGGTCTTCTAGCCAAACACAGTTGAACTTAAAAGGCATCCCATATCTAAGATCTCCACATCGCTAAGTAAGGATAATGGGGCGATGATCAGATATATAGTTGTTCACAATAATCGATTGCACAAACCTAAGCTTCTCCACTAATTGTTCATGTAGTAGAAATCGATCCAACCTTTTGGCTACATAATCTTCACTAGCCCTACCATTATCCCAGGTAGGAGAAATTTTTGGTGGGCATATGTCTATCAAGTTATGATCGTTGATAATGTCTTTGATCATATCTGCCATATTGTCTATTCTTTTGGATCTACCCCAAACCTTATCCAGACCGATGGTGCAATTCAAGTCTCCCGCCATAATTAAAGTAACCAAACCTAACACCAGAGATAAAATAAGGTTACGCGAAAATGTGTCCTGTTCTTTGTAAGGGGCATATATATTCAAAATATGTATTCTCCCCTATAGACCTTTGATATGTCCAGCAAGAAGAATACCCGCAAAACATGAAAAGGCCTTCATCTTGACCTATCTAGGATCCCATAGGGCTACCAAACCCCCCGAGTGCCCTGCAGCATCAGTAGCCACCATATGCCAGTCTGGGAGCATCTTCCTGAAATAGTTGATCACCCGATGTGCCGGGTGCATAGTTTCCTATAGGAGAATAATATATGGGCGTGTAGAGTGGAAAAGTTCCTTGAGGGCCAGAAATTTATGTGATGCCCCCAAACCCCGTATATTCATGGATATGATAAAATTCATGACAGTCCAAATTCGGGCACAGTTGATCTAATGTCCCGTAGAGAGATGGGAGATGCTATAGGAACGTCAATCCAAGTATGTGGATCAGAAGAATTAAAATGTGTATGTTGGGTGCTGCCTCAGAATTGTCAACTATCCCTATTTTTCTTCCTTCAACCAGTGATATTTTTAGGTATGGAGGGACTAATGTGCAGGGACGAATAACCCAGAGGCTTGTATATCGTGAGAGTACAAAGGTCGAGGGTCTTCTTCTATAATAGGAAATCTAAGTCATTGTCTACCGAATTAGTCGGTGAGATCATGGGAGACATGGGTGAAATAGGTCGAGTATGGGACATTGGAGGAGGGTGAGTAGTGGGTGAAGGGATGTGAGCCAGAACATACGTAATGTGTGAGGTGTAGGGGACCTCGTAAAGCATCATATGGGTTCGTACAAAATCCAAGGGAGGAGGGGTAAAAACTGTAAGAAGGGTTATCTTGTCCACCGGGGTCAGGGAGGAGTCATCCATAGTAGGAGAACCAGATTCCTTGGAAGTCCAGGGAGATGATGGCACCAATATAGGGGCTGACTCAACATTTATCTTAGGGTGTGAAATAGTAGGTTGGAAAAGTATAGAGTGTGTCAGAATACCTAATATTTTATGTGCTCCACCTGGATGAAGAGTCTCCCCATGTCCAGTCATGTAGTATTTTTTATGTCCACTAACCACCTCCTTTTTTTCCAGCATTATACCGCCCTCGTGGTATCCTATGACCTCCCTTCCTGCGTGGACATTGTGCCATAAGGTGTCTAGTGTGATGACATATGAGGCAGCGAAATGGAACACCCTAGAAGTCCACTCTCTGCACCAGGTGGGTATCTTCCCATTGTAGCTCGATATGGTTGGGAACCCTCCAATGTAGTCCTTCTCTATCAAAATCCATGCAATTATTTTGTCTCGGACACATGAGCATTGTGGATCAACATATACAAACTTGCCAATCACATTGCCAATGTCCATGAGAACTTGTTGGGTCCAGAATTCAATTGGCAGGCCCGACAGTTTAACCCATATAAGTTTGTTCCTCGGCGTCTCCTTCAGTGGGTTGAAACCAACATACCAAGAGTGCAAAGCTAAGAAACCTCATCCTTTAATCCATGGAAGTGCCTGGATTTTGTGTAAATCCTCCTGGCTAAGGAAGTGGAAACTATACCAACCACCCATCAAACGCACCACAGAGGGCATATAGCCAAGCAGTGATTTCCACTTCGTTTCCACCCAGCTCCTCATTTCTCCTTCACCTACTTCAGCAAAGTTCCATTTACCAATGAGAGCCCTCTTCTGTAAACTAGTAACTCGGTTGATTAGAACATCATGAACAAAACTGAGAAATGGAGTCAGGGTGGTAATTTTAATGGCACGATGTTTATGATGACTATGCCTTTCAACACCTTCATGACCTACCCCGTGTGTAGCATAAGTAGCATGTCCCTCATCTGTCAAATTAATCAGATCTACCCCTAGGAGCCATACATGTGAATCAGTGGGGGCCACCTCTCGCTCAGATCCAAAGAATGTATGATGTTGTGATTTAGCCTCCAGCATGGACCATATAAAGGCTTCATGTGGCGATGTGTTGAACGAAAATGGGTCCATCGTGGACATATTGCGGGAGAATATAGAGATATAGATATAGAGAATATAAGAGAATGTCAGTCATAAACAGATGTCAGGGATGGTAGGTGGGACACCCGGTGAATCGAGCAGAAATCCTTGCAGGAATGTTTTGGGATCCACGTACTCAGAATGTAAATTTGAACCCGCATAATAACTTACATGGATATTGTCAATCGAGGACCTCATCATCAGATCACGTCCCAAAAATGGAAAGAAAAAACTTCGTGCACATAAAAAAATAGAATGCTTGATCTGGAGAATCAGCACATAATCATCCACATCCTAGAGTGTCAGATGAAACTGACAATATGAGTAATATAGGAAAAGACCCCTGTCAATTCATTAGTTAAGATCCCAATTTCCTGCCAAGTGGGATTTAAAAAATCATCGGAAATATGATATACCGGTCAACAGAAAACCCCAAGGCACCCGAAGTACAATGTTCGATACAGAGAAAGAAAAATTCAGTGTAGAATACCAGAGCTGAATTATGGTAGAATCAAGCTATAAACCATTGCAGCAACAACAACAACAACACCCCCAATAGGTCCACCACCTGTTACACAACCTGAAACCAAAATCCTTGCATGGCCTTGATATTAATCCAACGCCTCCAAAGAGAGTAATAGCTGATGGGCCGAAGACATGAGCCCTCCTCCTGATAATATTGTGGGCATGTAAGAGAGAGAAGGTCAGCCTAGATATGCATCTAGACACCTGGGTCCTATAGGAGTGTGTGTCCTAATAATGCACATAAGGATGTATATGGTTGTAAGGAGTATCAACAGGATATGGAAAATCTCTGATTGTAGAAAGGAGAAATGGTCAGCCAGAAAGGTACTAGGCATACTAAAACCAGATAAAAATAGATGACCACAAAACCTATAAATGGATAAACACCCACCCAGATGGAGGATATTAGTGTTGGAGAAGCACCATGAATGCAATGTATCTTCCACAACGGGAGGGAGAGTGTATATCTGAAGAACTACACTGAGTCTCTCAATAAGAAAAACCCACATGAACAAACAAAGCCTCTATACAAAAACTCATCTATCCAAATGGCTACCACTATCCACTATCACCAATCACTGGAACTGGGATAATCCTTACTGGTTGCAGGAATGTACATACCTTGGAGAATCATAACAGGTTCCTCTCTAAGGAGCTTCAATGAATCCGACAAGGAGCTTAGATGATCGATAATAATTTTCCATTGATTCTCGCTCTATGTGTGCTTTTTTGCATCACTAATATCTTACCAGAAACAGGACGATAGACACTATCTTCAATATTGTGTTTTTCGATTATCGTTTTCGATTCAAAGACCTGATTTGAATAAGAGACCCTTAAGATCTGTACCTAGAAATTTGATTAAAAAACCGCAACCGAATTTTCTGTTAAAGCTATACAGAATCATTCGCCTCGAAAGACACTATTTTGAATCATTTTAATCCTATGAAGTTCATGAAAGTACAAATATTTTAAAGGTGTAAAAATTTAAAAGTATGTACGTCTAGAGATTTATCCCCTTTTCACATTCAAGAACTTAGAAGGGTAAAATAATAGAAATTCCTTTTTTTCAAATAATGACATCATAAAATTATAAATTAAGATTTATAGATGAGAGGTTTTATTTTTTAAATGCATGATAAACATAGATTTGATAGTTATGCCTTTTTGGATTGCATAATTGATGAAATTAGATTTAGATACCTAGCTTACTGAGCCAGTTGTGAAGGATGGAAGAAATGTTAACAACTCTTCCTTCTATGTTTCCCTTGTAGTCTTAACCATTTAGATAAAAGAGATATTTTTGAGAAGAAAGTGACCTATAACCATAGACAATTTCACTATAAGTTTCACATTGTATTTAGAACAAATTTAAACTTGATTGAAAAGAAAGCCATCTCTGATTGAAACCCTGATCTTTCAGGGTTAAATATTATAAATACTTGCAGATTAATAATTAGCAAGGAGATTTATAGAGAAGTTCATTTCAAATCTCTCCTCTGAGAACTCCAATTGTTGACAAAATTGACCACCATTATTTCTAGGAAAAATATATTAAAATGCATCAAGAATAAGGAGAAATTATTTCAGAACTATATGATTATGGGGTGAGCCTAGTGTTTGGTCAATTTAGTGTTGTCTAAATTGCTATCATTAATTGTCATCCCGGGGCTCGTAAGCTGATGAAGTGAAGTGTACAATATATACTTAAGTGGCCTTTTCTAGTTCTTTTTGTCGTTTTTAGTTTGTGTTTGACTTATCTTCCTAATGTGATGTGATGGAGTTATAAACAAATGAGTGAGTGTGTGTGCATATGGTGGTTTCTAAATGCTTCTTGAACTTTTTAAAGAGAAAGCTTGAAAAGTAAATTGCAATGGAATTGAAACTTCAAATGAAAGCAAAGCATTAAACAAAGTGACTAATGGCACTAGTCCACTATCTATGTTGCTGATAAGAACAAAAATAGCATCTATGTTAACTCAATGGAAAGTGAAAAACATTACTTTAACTGCAAAACTTAAATGACAAATCATAACACTTCATTCTTCCTTAACATTCTGCCTCTAGCTGCAATTGTTCATGTGAAAAATAGTTAAGAAGGAATCAGTAATATGAGTCCAAAAGCTAATCAAACCAAGCTGCCACTCAATGATATTTTGGTCCAATAAAGGATAGTCAATTATGATGAGAAGACCATCAAAAGGTTAGTAAGCAACTTGTCAAAAACTTGATAAAGTAAAGTAGCAATGAAACTAAGTAAGCAAGGTAAAAATCAGCAGCTAAGACAAGACAACTTCAAATACCATCAGTGATAAAAAGAAATAAAAACACACTATCCCGGGCTCCTAACACACCTGCATAAACAAACTGATCAGTTCTGAAAAGTGCTGGAAATGTAAAGGCATGAAATCAAACTGTACATTATTATACATGTTCAAAGAAATGAAAAACTGCAGAAATCAAACTATACATTATTGTACATGTGAAAATGAAAACAAGGAAAGGCAGGAAAATAAAGTTAAATGCTACTATACATAGGTTGTGGCAGATGGGGGCCCTCCATCCACTCAACCAGCTAAAGATCAGTTACGTAGAGATGAACAGGAACAATCTTCTTATATTAAATCAGCATGTCAAAATACAGTGAAAAAGAGCTGTAAAAACAGTCTTTAAAACAGAGTTTGATAACCAAAACAATTACAGCAATTACAATATCAAAAATCTAATCTCTAAGCGTTGGCAAACGCTTTATTTATAGGCACAGGGACAAACTGTCCTCTGCGTAAACTAAGCAACTACAGTCTTGACTAATTAACTACGCAGCAACACGCAGGCAACTCCATGCACGTTTGGAGGAAATGGTCATCATGGGGAGTAAATCTATGGTTAGATCCTGTCCCTTGCTGTCTTCGTGGCGTGGAGGAAGTGCCAGCTGTGGTTCCGTGTCTCAGTTGCTCACGCAGAGCCGTGCCACCGTCTGGAACTTTGCTGTTTGACCGTGGGTGCACCTGCGTTGACCGGGGGCATATGTGACCGATTTGGCCCAACTAATAGCATACGAACCATGTATACATCCATACCAACGTGCCCATGTGGCCCATTCCTTGAGAAGACACGTGGAGTATAGCAAACAACAAAAAGGCTGCGGAATCTCTGAACAGCTGCGGAATTGCTGAATAGCTGCGGAATTGCAGAACATGTACCAAAATTCTAAACCAACAGTCAATCATTAGCACAGTCAACAAATCATGTTAAAAAGACATATAATGCAATGAATTGAACAAGTTGATGGAGGAAATGATGTCAGAAGAGAAGTGAATAGGGAAAAGCTGTTGGGAGGACAGGTAAATGAGTTCAAGGTTGAGGCTCAACATACCCCCACTGCGAGGGTGTTGCATGTCCTCATGCAACCAAAACTTTGTCATAATCTTTCAGTCCACATGTTCAGATGCCTCTGCCAAGACATCCAACCTTCTCCTTTTCCTCCCTGTTGTCAAATTTGTTCTTGGTTTCCTAACCAAGCACCTGAATTTCAAGTTAACCAAGGCCCTGCTTAATTTCTTGCATTTCCTCCTCAATTTCCTGTTCTTTCTTTGCCAAAGACCCAAATGAAGCATTTTGTTGTCGTGGACCATTTTGTCCACGTTGCTCTATTGTTTCAATGCTTCATTTTCCTGTTTGATATGGCGATTGAGGACTTCTAGCTCAAATATTTCTTGCTTCAGAGATTGAACCTGCTGTTCAAGGGGCAAGACAGTACTAGGACCAGCAACAGATTGCTCTAATGTTTCCAAATAATCATATGCCTCCTACTAGACAGGGTCAATGTCAGGTATTTGTCTTGGCTTAAATTCAAATCCTTGAAAACTGCTTTCTCTCTCTTGATGGAAAGGACTTTCCTCTCTTGGAGGACTTAGCTCGATATCTAGCCGAATTGGAGTCTTCTTAGGTGTGCCCAAATCAATGAAATGGGACTGTTTCTCTTTAGTCACACTCTTCTTCCCTATAAGTCTACTGCTTCTTCTTACTTGCAGGCTAGTACTCTTTGGCTTTTGTTGTTTTTGCTTTTGTTTCTTTTTGAAGATCGCAGTTTCATGGAGCTGAGCAAGCCTATGAGCTAATGTTTGGGTATCTTCTTCACTTGAGGGCTCAGGTGAAGGGTATGACTTTTGCAAAATGGCTTTCCCTTTATCCCTCTTTTGTCTTTTTGTTCTTCTTCCCTTTTCCTTTTCCTTTTGAATAGTTTCTTGAACAGTTTCATGGGCAATTTCTTGAAGAGTTTCTGCAACAATTTCTTGGGCAGTTTTTTCAACTTCTACAGCAGTGTCTTGGGCAGCAGTTTCTTCTATAGCAATTTCTTGGGTAGCCATTTCTTTCCCTTTTCTTCTACTTCTTTTTGGTACCCTAGGAGAGCTACTAGAGGCTTCAACTGCCTCTTGAAAATGGTTTCTAACAAGGAACTTCTCCCATGTATCTTTTCTAATTTTTAACTGCTCCTCAATCAAGATTTTAATGAGTCCATGGTGATATAAGTGGGGCTCAATGTTTCCCACGTGTTTCTGAACAGTGGCACTCATTTTTTTTAGACTAGCTAGCAAGAAATAAGGGAGATTGATGGTATGTTCACCCATAAAATGCATCATTATCTTTGTATGATAAACATACATTACACCAAATCTGCCTTCACATGTAAAAAATTTCTGAACTAGCAAAAGTAAGGCAGTCCATTCCTTTTTAATGACACTTACAGGTATTCCTTTGGTGAAGATAGTGGTATCCATACCTGGATTTTTCAACATGTTCTTCCATTCTTGGCCTTCAACAGTTCGATTTTTGAACCAACGTTCCCCAGTACGAGGCAAAGCAGTTGCTTGAGCCAAGCTGCTCTCTGTGACAGTGAATTGTAGGTCTCCAATCTCCACCTTATCTCCATCAAACGACCGAGCAAAGGCCTTGGTAACTTCTTTGTGATATCCTTTGAACTTCTGAATAAATTTTAACCACTTGGCCTTCTGCAGGGCATTCTTCGTTTGTGGGTAACCGTCTAGAAACTTAGAACCTTCCGGCTTTGCTCTTAATAACTTTCCCATTTCGGTTACCAGCTCTCTTGCTGCTCTAACAGCGCTGTTTGAATGCTGGAGGAGAGAGCTATACGGGAAAACAGTGCTCAGAAGTGGGTATTACGGGTACAACAGAATGGCCGTGATGCAATTACAAGACTGGTGGTCAGGGTTTTGAGTGGAGAGGTGAGGAAAATAGAACAGAGTATGTTTACGGTGAAACAGAGTGAATGCAACCGAGAGTGAAAACGATGGAATCGAGGGAGTGAACAGCAATAGAAATGGGGTTATGCATGCTTAGAAGGGTGTTATGAGTAAAGGATGAAACGGTCGAATCCCATGGACGTCGGGTGGTTGTGTACACCTGGCTGCAGAATGATCAATTGGAGAGCCGTGGTACAACAGTACACGTCACTCTGGTACGAAGAATTAATGAGAGAGCAGGCCGTATTAAGTTCAAATCAACAGCAATTAGGGAACTGTTAGGAAGGTGGTGAGGTGGATTACGCAGCATAATGGATGAGGAGTGGACGGGGATCTCGTCAATCATTACATTAAGTGCCTCATACCATAATCCGAAAACCATACATAAATGATATAACTGTTAGTTAGAAATTTAGAACACACCTTCGTGTATTTACATTTTGATCCCTTTTGCTAATTATGATTCTAACCTTTGATTTATTGCTGCCTTTGTATATGCTATGTGTCCTTGCTCTTTAATGATGCCGGTGCTTTTGACTGCAGATTTTTTTCTTTTTGAAACAGAGTTTGTTTTTGTTGCAGGAACAGAGTGTATTAGCTGCGGAATCTTGATATCAGCTGCGGAATTGGCTCCTAGCTGCGGAAATTGCAGCAACACTTTTCTGCCTGCACAAAGAGGATTAAAACAACTTGACTGAATGGAATAGTCCTGAGAGGGACTTTATTTGGTGAAAATGAGATGGAATGAATGGACTGGAAGAAAATGAAGTGGAATGAAAATGATGAGATGGATGAGATGGACAGAGAAAGAGAGAGATTTTTTTTTTGGAAAATATAAAGTGTCAGGTGACCATGATTTTCACTTCATATTTTCTGCATAAGACCGCCAATCCAAGATTGGTTTTCAAGCTTATACAAGAGATTATTTTTTATTTTTTTTTTCTTTTTTTTTTCTTTTTTTTTTTACAACTGAAAGAAACAAATGTTAGGCTGATGGAGGAGAAGAATTATTCTCCACTAGCTTCATTGCAGAATCTTCTTGGAACATTTTAACAAATTCCTCCCTTGAGAGTGGCTTATGGTAGACTTTCAATCGGTGGCCATTCACAATGAGAGGAGTCTGAAGCTCATCAATGGTCTTCACTCGAACTGCTCCATTTTTAAAGACTTCATCAATCTCATATGGCCCAAGCCAATGAGTTTGAAATTTTCCTTTGAAGTCCTTAAAGTTGGAATCAAACAATAGTGTCCAATCTCCCTTCTGAAACTTTCTTTCTTTGATGTGTCAATCATGCCACTTAGTTCTTTGGTGCTGAACTAGATCGGTCCTTAGAATTGCATCTTGTCTTATTTCATCTAGTTCATTTAGCTGGTCCATTCTGTGTTTTTGGGCTTCTGATAGGCTCATCCCCAATTGAACTGCCATCTTGAAGGTCTTGATTTGGAACTCAATGGGGAGCAGGACTTCTTTCCCATAAACAAGTTCATAGGGAGAATGTCCTGTTGTGTTCCTCCATGTAGTTCTATAGGCCCATAAGGCTTCAGGAAGCCTTTCTGCCCAATCTCTTCTGTGAAGATGAACAGTCTTGGTGATGATGCCTTCAAGAACTTTATTTGTAGATTCCACTTGACCATTTGCTTGCGGATGGTATGGAGTAGATGTTCTGTGCTTAATTTTGTATTCCTCCATCAGCTTCTCCATCAATTTAGATGTAAATTGACTTCCCTGATCTGTCACAATTTCTCTTGGGACACCAAAACAAGTAAAAATATCCTCAAAAAGAAATTGAACAACTGAATTTTTAGTGGCAGAAGGCAATGCCTTGGCTTCTACCCACTTAGTAACATAATCAGTGCAAACCAATATATACTTCTTTTGCTTAGATGGTGGATTAATAGGTCCAACGAAATCTAGAGCCCATTTCTCGAAAGGGTTCGATGCATACCTGTGGCTGTAGTGGCATTTCATTTGAAGGAGTTGGTCTCCCAACTCTTTGGCAGCTGTCACACCTTCTAACATATTGCTTTCCATCTTTAAAGAGAGAAGGCCAATAATATCCTAAAGAAAGGATTTTATAGGCCATCCTCTTGTCAGCAAAGTGTCCGCCGCACGGTTCATCAGGACATGCCTTAAGGATGTCAGGCATTTCATCTTCCCAAACACATCTTCTAATCATACAATCTGGCCCTGTTTTAAACAATTCATTAGAAATCCAAGAATAATGTGAACTCTCCTGAATGATTTTCCTTTTCTCATTAGGAAATAAGTGTGGAGGTAGCTTCCCTGTAACTAGATAATTAGCAATATCTGCATACCAAGGAGTCTTGGTAGTTACTGCAAACAAGTATTCATCTGGAAACTTATCCTCTACAGGAGAATCTTCGTTAGTGTTTTGGATTCTAGACAAGAAATCAGCTACTGTGTTTTGTTTCCCTGGTCTATCTAACACAGTAATGTTGAATTATTGTAAAAGTAAAAGCCATCTTGTAACTCTGCCATTAGTAACAGGTTTGTTCATGAGATATCTAATTGCAGAGTGATCAGTATGGACAAAAGTTTCATAGCCGGTTATATAATGTCTAAACTTGTTGATTGCATGAACAACGGCTAAGAATTCTTTTTCAGTCACAGTGTAATTTAACTCTGTGGAAGTCAAATTTTTACTGGTGTAATAAATGGCACAAGGGACCAAATCCTTTTGTCCCAAGACAGCTCCTAGAGCTGTATCTGAAGCATCAGTAGAAATGTGGAAAGGGAATTTCCAATTTGGCCCTCTCAAAATGGGTGCTTCAGATATTCTAGTCTTTAAAGTTTCAAATGCAGACTGACATTCAGGATCCCATTTGAATTCACAGTCTTTGGTAAGTAATTTGAAAAGAGGAGATGCTATCTTGGTGAAGTTTTCAATAAATCTTCTATAATACCCAGTAAACCCAAGAAAACTTCTAACATCTTTCTGGCAATTTGGAACAGGTAACTTGGAGATGACTTCCACTTTGGATCTATCAACTTTAATTCCATCTCCTAAAAAAATCCCTTCAGTAAACATCATAAAACATTTTTCATGACTTAATGAAAGATTTGTTTCTTTACATCTAATTAGGACTTTTTCCAAATTTTCTAATGCTTCTTCAAATGTGTTACCATAAACTGTGAAATCATCCATGTAGACCTCTACACAATCATGAATTAGATCTGAAAAGATTCCTAGTACAGCCCTTTGAAATGTAGCGGGTGCATTGCATAATCCAAAAGGAAGTACTTGGTAAGCAAAAGTTCCCCAAGGACAAGTAAATGTGGTTTTGTCTTGATCTTCAGGTGCTACCTGAATTTGATTGTAACCACTAAAACCATCCAAAAATGAGAAAAACTTTTTACCTGCTAAAGTATCTAATACTTGATCAATAAAGGGCAAAGGAAAGTGATCCTTTAAGGTTGCTTTGTTCAATTCTCTGTAATCAATGCAAACCCTCCATTTACCATTCTTTTTAGGTACTATAACCAAGGGAGAAACCCATTGGCTATCTGAAATAGGGTAAATGAAGTTTACATTGAGTAACTTCTGGAGCTCTTCTTTCACTATCTCCCTAAGATTTGGATTCATCCTTCTTTGAGGTTGTCTGATTGGTCTACTGTTTTCCTCAATGTAGATATGATGAATGCAAGTCTTAGGGTCAATACCTTTCATGTCGGTATACTCCCATGCAAAAGCAGTAGAATGTCTTTGCAAGACTTTGGTTAGCTCTTCCTGTTGGGATTTTTCCAAGTTTTTATTAATGTTTAATGTTTTTCCTGGAAAGATCTCAATGGCAGAACTACCAAATTCTTCCATAGAGAAAAGAGACATTTGTCTAGATGATAGACACTCTATGTCAGAATCCAACTGAAATTGTGTAGAGTCATATTCTGAAGATGGTTCAAAATTTTCTAATGTATTCAGAATTTGACTATCTTCACTAATCTCAGAAATGGTAAAGACAGGTTTTATAGTATCTTCATCATCAACCCACTCATTATCTCCTATTTTTGTAATTGCTTTCGCTGGAGGATACAGATTGAACTTCTTTGTTGAATTGCCATCAGAAATATACATATCCCCAGACCTACAACTTATGAAAGCATCAGCTGTGGCCAGCCAAGGCCTTCCTAAAATAAGAGGATGTCCTCCTAGATTGTTCTTGGGAGTTAAAATCATAAAATCAACTGGATATTCCCAAGAGTCTAGGGAGACTGGAATGTCTTCCAATACACCATCAGGTTTAATGATTGATCTATCTGCAAGTTGCAGTAAAGTAGGTGTAAAGAGAAGGTTAGGAAGTTTTAACTGGTCCATGGTCTGTCTACTCATAATGTTGATAGCAGCCCCTAAATCAATCAAAGTATTTGGTATTTCTACCCCATTGATATGTGTTTTGAAAATTGGACTACCGGGATCTACATATTTCTGCATGGTAATCTTTCCCATCATAATATCTGCAATTTTTCCTACCAGGTGGATCCTTCTGGTATCTCTTGGTTTCCTTCCTAGTCTTTTAAGGCTCAACTCCTTTATTGTTTTTGCTAGAATGGGAATCTATTTAATGGCTTGTAACAAGGGAATCTTGATACAGACATTCTTCAATTCATCTAGAAAATTATAGTCAGGCAACCAAATTTGCTTTTCCACTCCTTTGTCGATTTGTAACCTTTCAGGAAAAGGAGGTGTGGATGA
This sequence comes from Pinus tabuliformis, assembly GCA_031772625.1. Taxonomy (NCBI): domain Eukaryota; kingdom Viridiplantae; phylum Streptophyta; class Pinopsida; order Pinales; family Pinaceae; genus Pinus; species Pinus tabuliformis. The sequence goes on along the minus strand of CM062815.1, from coordinate 292,916,179 downwards.
AGATGTAGGTTGCTCAACTATGGGAGTTGTGGGGGTCATTTCTTTTTCTTTTTCTTTTTCTTTTTGAGTGTTTGGGTTTTGAAGGGATGCTTCAGAACCCTTATTAGCTCTAAGAGATTCTTCCTCAGAAATGCTTGGTTGTTGAACATTTATAGAAGGTTGATCTAGGATTCTACCTGATCTGAGTTGTACTTCATTGAGAGGAACAATCATATAGGTAGGGAATGGTTGACCTTCCATCATGTAAGCATTTTGAGGGTTCCTATTATTGGGGTTTGGCAATGGCTGAGAAGGAAGTTGATTTGACTTCTGTTGGGATTGGAGCAAGAGTTGAGAATTTTGATTTTGTGGAGAAGGTTGTTGTTGTTGAGGGAATGGCAATGATAGTTGTTGACTTTGATTTGGAAGTTGTGGAGCTTGCTGGTTCTGAAAAGATGGAGGATATTGATAGAATTGAGCAAATCTCCCATAAGGATTTTGCATGCTTTGCATCCATGATTGAAAAGGATTTTGAGGTTGAGGCCAAGGTTGTTGCCAAGGATTCCAATTTGGTTGGGGTTGAAAATTCATAGAGTTGTTAAACCCTTGATTTTGTTGCCCCTGCCTGTAGGAATTTACAGGGTAAGTTCCACAGAAAGAATACCAAAAGGAAACCGCTCACAACCAGATCTCAAATCAATACACCAGTATTTTTGACGTGGTTAAAACCCTCAGAGTGCAAGGAGGGAAACAGTCCACGGCGTGTCCCAACGTGGGTACTACAGGCAATTTATTAATCAAAGAATGAAAATTTACATAAGCTTCTCTCATGCACGGATTACCCGAACAATGACCCTCCATGCGCTTTAAATAGAACTCATGGACCAATCGGGTGTCAAGCCACGGATCAAGTGTCGGTAATACCGAGGTGAGAGTGAACCGTCGGATCACTACATATCGTGACCGTCGGATTGTAAGTTACAAAATGTACAACGGTAAAGAAACACACTTTACCTAACTCTAACCTAACTCTATACTAGACCAAGTTGAACTTAACTATATCCTATGTGTCGAAATATCCTAACATCCCCCCTTAAGAACAACTTGGGATAGGATTGAAGGATTTACAAATATGACACAATAGGAGAAGGAAGGAGGCACTAGAGCCTATCCCCCCTTAGTGACAACTTCCTGAACTCCAAGCATATATCGAAGTTTAGTGAACTTCGCCTCTGTGAGAGCCTTTGTGAAGATGTCTGCAACCTGATCATCTGTTGGACAATATTGCACTTCAAGAACATGGTCATGAATGAGCTTTCTGATGAAGTGCATGTGTAGTTCAATGTGTTTGCTGCGCTGATGCTGGACTGGATCTTTGCATAGCTGAATGGCACTTTGATTATCACACCAAAGTGTGGTTGAATGCTGCTGCTCAAAGCCAAACTCTGATAGGATCTGACGAAGCCACAAGGCTTCTTTACTAGCTTCCACGGCACCACGATACTCTGCTTCTGCTGACGAAAGAGAAATGGCAGCCTGTTTCTTACAAGCCCATGTAATAGGTCCTGAACCAAGAGTGAAGACATAACCGGCAGTAGACTTCCGATCATCAGGGTCACCAGCCCAATCAGAATCAGTGAAACCAACTAACAGAGGAGCTGCTTTGGCACTGTAATGAATCCCAAACTGTACTGTACCTCGAACATAACGAAGTATTCTTTTAGCTGCTTTCCAATGACTTTCACGGGGGTTTTGCATAAAACGCGCAACAAGGCCAACAACAAAGGAAAGATCAGGACGAGTATGGGTTAAATACAGGAGTTTTCCGACAAGTTGATGGTATAAGGTAGCATCAACTTCAGGAGAGGTACAAGAGACTGAAAGTTTGACTCCAGACTGAAAGGGAGAAGGGGCTGGCTTACAGTCTTCCATGTGAAAATGACGAAGAATATCACAAGCATACTTGGACTGGGAAAGGAAAATACCCTCTTGGGATTGCAAGACTTGAAGACCGAGAAAATAGTGTAAATGTCCTAAGTCTGTCATTTCAAATTTCTTTTTAAGGCTGGACTTCACATGGTTTATAAGGTTGGGATCACTACCAGTAAGAATAAGATCATCAACATAAAGAACAAGGATGATAAGAGAGTTGCCCACTTTCTTGGTGTAGACAGTGTTGTCAGAATGACACCTAGAAAAGCCAGATTCTAAAAGAAAGCTATCCATTTTGGCATACCAAGCCCGAGGAGCTTGCTTGAGGTCATAAAGGGATTTCTTAAGTCGACAAACAAGGCTGGAGTCTGTTTGTATGAAGCCAATGGGTTGTTCCATATAGATTTCTTCCTGCAAGTCCCCATGCAAGAAGGCAGATTTAACATCCATCTGATGGACTTCCCATTTTAAAGAGGCAGCAAGGGAAAGAACAAGGCGGATAGAGTTCATTTTGGCAACAGGAGAAAAGGTTTCAGTGTAGTCAATGCCTTCAACCTGTGAAAAGCCCTTAGCAACGAGACGAGCTTTATGTTTATCAACTTTCCCATCTGGTCCATACTTGGTTCTGTAAACCCATTTACATCTAACAAGTTTGCGTCCCTTTGGTAGAGGAACAAGATCCCATGTATCATTTGTCATCAATGAATGATATTCTTCATTCATAGCTGCTTCCCAATGTGGATGGCCTGAAGCTTCTGCAAAAGTGTCAGGATCATGATTTACTGGAGCTTGAGCCAGTAAAGAAGAGGCTCTTTCAAACTGAGAACGTGTACGTCGCTGATCTGTAGGATCACCGGCAAGATCACCTGCTGCATCCCGAGTAGCACGGACCCATCTTGGAAGTTGAGGATCCTGAGAAGGTGGGGGAGGATTATCATCCTCGCTTTCATCATCTGAAGAAGAAATGTTTTCAAAGATAGAAGAGATAGGAAGAGGTGGCACATCCGCCGGACTAGGCTCGCAGGCCGATTTATTTTCATCAAATTTTACATCTCTTCTAATGATAACATTTTTGGACTTAAATGGAATAAGTCTATAACCTTTTACATCTTCAGAATATCCAACAAAAGTACATTTCTCACTTTTAGGTTCTAAAGCTTTATGCTTTTCATCTGGAATATGGGCCCATGCTTCACTTCCAAACACACGAAAGTGACTTACATCTGGTTTAATGGAACTCCAAGCTTCTTCTGGAGTGATATTCTCTAGAACCTTAGTAGGAGTGCGATTGATTATATAATTTGCACAATTAATTGCTTCGGCCCAAAAACTAAGACTGAGTCCTTTAGATTGCAGCATACAATTAGCCATTTCCTTTAAGGTGCGATTTTTCCTTTCAGCTACACCATTTTGTTGTGGAGTGTATGGAACAGTATGTTGCATTTGAATTCCATTTTCGGTGCAAAAGTTGATGAATGTGTTTTTAACATATTCTCCACCATTATCAGTTCTTAGCTTAAGAATTTGATGTCCAGATTGTTTTTCAACAAATGCTTTGAAGGCCAAAAAAGTGGTAAATACTTCGCTCTTGAGTTTTAAGAAGTATACCCAAGTGCGTCTGGAGAAATCATCAATGAAAGTTAAGAAGTACTTGCAGCCAGAGAATGAAGCAACAGGAAGAGGACCACATAAATCACTGTGCACAAGCTGTAAGGGGGCTGAGGCGTGCCAAGAGGCACGTTTGTCAAAACTGTCCCGATGATGTTTTCCGAGTACACATCCGGAACAAACACCATCTCTGCAAGATACCATAGGAAGACCTGTCACCATATTTTCTTTACATAGATGCTGAAGGGAGCGATAGTTTAAGTGACCAAATCGCTCATGCCAAAGTTTGCTCACTTCATCATTATGAGCAACAAATACTGAGGGAAGATTGGATGACCCAAAGTTGTGAAACTTATACAACCTTTTGGAATCATCAGCAAGACCAGTAGCTAGAATCTGTTTAGGATCTTTTAGATCCTTGATTACAACATCATGAGGTGAAAATTCAACAATTTTACCTTCACCTGAATGAGTTATCTGATAGACAGATAGAAGGTTGCAGGATAAGGTTGGAACACATAATACATCATTAAACTGACCATTGTCTAGATGAACAGTTCCAGTCCCTACAACATTAAGAGATCTATCATCACCAATATATATATTTTTGGTGTTACAATCATTTAAAGAAGAAAACATGGCTTGGTTTTTGGCCATGTGACAAGAGGCTCCAGAATCAATGAGCCACTCATGAGAATGAGAAGAAGAAGAAGATACATTTAATGCATAACCAGACTGAGATGATTGACAATGAGATGCAGAAAGTGCCATTCCGGAAGTTGAAGTTGAAGTAGGCTCCACATGGATGTTATGTTTCTTCATTGCGGCTTCCAAGGCTTCCATCTTCTTAAAGCATTTAGATTCTAAGTGGCCATCTCGATTACAAAAGTTACAATGTCTATCAGTCTTCTTCCATTTGTTTTTATTGGTCTTATCATTTTGCTGAAATGATCTTTCATTTTGAGGCTGAAATGGTTTAGGACCATTCTTTTGAGGATATGACTTCTTAGGATTCTTTGAATTTGGTTGCTGCTGGGCGGCTAACGCTTTCGTGGAAGAGTTTCCAAGATTAAGAAGACCAAGGTGTAAGAGTTTTTCTTGTTCTCTTATTAAGGAATCACAAAAGGAGTCAAAGGAAGGGGGCTTGTAGTCTTGTCCTTGACAAATGAAAGCTTCTCTTGTAGAATGGAAAGTGGAAACAAATACAAAGTAGGCTGGTCCCAACTTAGTAAGGATGGAATAAATAAGGTTACCATCGTCTTTCTTAACTTTAACACCTTCCAGGAGATATCTAAGGTTCTTGAATTTGGACAAGAAATCTTCAATGCAAGAAAAATTATTAGGATCCAAAGTAAGCAGCTCATTTTCAAGTTGATGGGCTCTAATTTCATTTTTAATCCCAAAAACTTTAGCAAGTTTTTCTAATGCTTCATGAGGAGTCTCAAGTTCCGCAATGTGGAATCTAAGATCAGGAGAAATAGACATCCCTATCAAACCACGTGCTTGATCTTGTCTATTTTCCCATTTTGCCGCCTTGTCTTCATCTTTTGGTTTCTTCTCTTGGTATGTGGCTATTCTGAAGAGACCTTTACTTCTAAGTAAATCTTCGATGTAGGCTATCCATTGGAAGTAGTTAGTGCTGTCAAGAATGACTTGGCATGGGCTTTCCATTTTTTTAAAAAAACTGAAGCTGAAGATTCTGAAAGTAGGTGTTCCAATGGATAGATCTCGAAAAAATAGGCGGTTTTAAAAAAAACGGCTCTGAAAAAGGCTTCCGGATGAAGAAGTTATGGCTTTTTGAAAAATAATTGTTGAAGTAGCCGGCAAAGTGCGCGAATGTGCGGGAATGAAAAAATCCGCCCCCACAAAATGGAGACTTGAACCCAAGACCTCTACTCTCTTAAAATAGCTTTGAACCAATTGATCTATACAAAAAATTTGAGAGAGAGAGAGAGAGAGAGAGAGAGAGGGGGGGGGGGGGCCTCGGTTTGCGTGCTTGCCTTGAGAAAGCTCTTTTTTCCTACAAAACACAAAATACAAAACCCAACACGAATATGCAAAGAAAAACGAACCTTGCGGCTCGAAGTTAGCTTTAGCCAAAAATCTAGAAATTTTAAAAAAAATCTCAAAGTTAGCTTTAGCCGAAAAACTAAATATTTTTCTCAATGTTTCTGATTTTCCGAGATCACACTAAGGTGCAGGGAAAAGAGCATACGCATGAGAAAAATCCTTCCTTTCTGTTTCTGATTTGCCCAGATCGCACAGAGTCGCAGGGCAAAGAGCATACGCAGAAATGAAAGGTATAGATCCGGTTAAAAAAAAGGCTAAATAAACTGAGACCGAAATAAGCAGAGAGAAAATAACAGTAAACTGCAAAAAAAACACTGTATACCTCCCGATCTGAAAAATGACGCAGCTAGGGCTACCGGAAACCTTTTCGCGTGAAACGAAAGGGGTTCCTCACTGGAACAGATGCTCCGAACGCAACAGAGCAGTCCTCTCGGCCCGAAAGCAGTCAGAAACAGCAGATCTAGGAAACGACAGCCGCATGCAGTTCTACCGGCTTCAGATTTGGATCACCAACGGACGCGGCCCTCAAATAGCTCCGATACCATGTAGGAATTTACAGGGTAAGTTCCACAGAAAGAATACCAAAAGGAAACCGCTCACAACCAGATCTCAAATCAATACACCAGTATTTTTGACGTGGTTAAAACCCTCAGAGTGCAAGGAGGGAAACAGTCCACGGCGTGTCCCAACGTGGGTACTACAGGCAATTTATTAATCAAAGAATGAAAATTTACATAAGCTTCTCTCATGCACGGATTACCCGAACAATGACCCTCCATGCGCTTTAAATAGAACTCATGGACCAATCGGGTGTCAAGCCACGGATCAAGTGTCGGTAATACCGAGGTGAGAGTGAACCGTCGGATCACTACATATCGTGACCGTCGGATTGTAAGTTACAAAATGTACAACGGTAAAGAAACACACTTTACCTAACTCTAACCTAACTCTATACTAGACCAAGTTGCTATATCCTATGTGTCGGAATATCCTAACAAGGTCTCCTTGCAACAAAACAGAGAGATTCGAGTGTATTTGGATCTTCTTGAAAGACTGCTTTGAGCCCAGGGATTGAAGGACAATCCTTGGTCTCATGGTTTTCTGAGAAAATTACACATGTTTCCACAACTTGTGCTTCCAAGGGACATTCCCTTAAAGCATGTTTCTTCCTACATTTCGGGCAAAAGATGGCCAAGGCCTCGGCTTCTGCTTTCTGTTTATTGTGGATCTCAAGGGTGTCTAATTGTTCACTAAGACTCCCTAAGATGTCAGTTTTGAATTCATCAAGCATATTGCCGATCTCAGCCCTACTTACTGATCCAGTTGCGGATTTATTTGCTCTGAGGAGAGAAGGATCTCTAGGCCCTTTTTGAGTTTTTGATTTGCCCCTTGAGAGATGGACACATAATTCTGCTATATCAGAAAGTGGAAGCTGAGATATATCTCCCTTCCCCATCATATTCAAAAGATCTATCCATTCATCTCTAATGGCTTTTAGTAATAGGGCTTTCAAGGTCTCTTCATCCAAGTTACTCATTTTTGCTCTTTTCAAATTATATTGAAATCTTTCAAGTAAATCCTCTAAGTTCTCATCTTCTCTTTGTACCATTTTAAATACCTCATCCTTGTGGTTGGTAGGCATACAATAGTCCAGGTACCTATCCAAAAATGTTTGTTTCATATCATTCCAAGACCTAATGGACTGAGTGACTAACCCCATGAACCATTTCAAAGCTTGTCCTTTCAATGTGGAAGGGAACAATTTGAGTTTTTGAGTGTCATCCAAATAGTCATAAGTTCTACATACGACTTCAAACTCAAATAAAAATGTTCTAGGGTCCTCATTCCTTGATCCATGAAAGTTTGGGAGGACAGATGGTGAGATGTTCTTCATGGTGGCTCGGGAATCCTCATCGACTATAGGGAACCCGAATGAGTTATCCCCATCCCTATTTCCTCCAATATGACCTCTACCTCCTCCATTGTTTCCTCCTCCTCCTCCTCTACCTCTACCTCTACCACCTCCTTCCTCTATCATAATGGTTTCCCTAGAGACTTCAGAATCTTCTGGTTCTTCTACAAAGGGTGAATGAGGAGGAATTTCTCCCTCTTCTTCAAATGATTCTACTTCTTCAATTACAATTGGTCTTTCTGTAGAAGAAAGGAAAGGATCTCTTTCTGATTCAAATTCAATAGAAGGTGTGGGAGAGTCAATTCTTGCCTCTTGAATTCTAGGAATCCTAGGGCTAGGAGTGTCAGTTGGAGATGAGGGAGGTGTCTCTTGTCTATTCCTTGAAGTAGATGGACTTGTAAAAATCCAACTCTTGGCTCTAGCTAAAAACCTTCCCCTAGAATCTCTAGCTCTATGCATGTCAATTTTTTTATTTTTCTTCAAGTCAGGCTAATAATTCTCTTTCTGATCTTCCAGGTCACTCTAGGTGCAAGAAGAGAGCATACTTAAGAAACTATTAAACCAATAACTTTCTCTTTTCTGATCCTCCAGATCACTCTAGGTGCAAGAGGAGAGCATACTTTGAGAGGTTATCAATTTCCCTTTCTTGAAATTTTCTTAATTTTTTTTTTAGAATTTGCTACCTAATTTCACTTCCCCGGCAACGGCGCCAAAATGTTTGGTCAATTTAGTGTTGTCTAAATTGCTATCATTAATTGTCAACCCGGGGCTCGTAAGCTGATGAAGTGAAGTGTACAATATATACTTAAGTGGCCTTTTCTAGTTCTTTTTGTCGTTTTTAGTTTGTGTTTGACTTATCTTCCTAATGTGATGTGATGGAGTTATAAACAAATGAGTGAGTGTGTGTGCATATGGTGGTTTCTAAATGCTTCTTGAACTTTTTAAAGAGAAAGCTTGAAAAGTAAATTGCAATGGAATTGAAACTTCAAATGAAAGCAAAGCATTAAACAAAGTGACTAATGGCACTTGTCCACTATCTATGCTGCTGATAAGAACAAAAATAGCATCTATGTTAACTCAATGGAAAGTGAAAAACATTACTTTAACTACAAAACTTAAATGACAAATCATAACACTTCATTCTTCCTTAACATTCTGCCTCTAGCTGCAATTGTTCATGTGAAAAATAGTTAAGAAGGAATCAGTAATATGAGTCCAAAAGCTAATCAAACCAAGCTGCCACTCAATGATATTTTGGTCCAATAAAGTTTAGTCAATTATGATGAGAAGACCATCAAAAGTTTAGTAAGCAACTTGTCAAAAACTTGATAAAGTAAACTAGCAATGAAACTAAGTAAGCAAGGTAAAAATCAGCAGCTAAGACAAGACAACTTCAAATACCATCAGTGATAAAAAGAAATAAAAACACACTATCCCGGGCTCCTAACACACCTGCATAAACAAACTGATCAGTTCTGAAAAGTGCTAGAAATGTAAAGGCATGAAATCAAACTGTACATTATTATACATGTTCAAAGAAATGAAAAACTGCAGAAATCAATCTATACATTATTGTACATGTGAAAATGAAAACAAGGAAAGGTAGGAAAATAAAGTTAAATGCTACTGTACATAGGTTGTGGCAGATGGGGGCCCTCCATCCACTCAACCAGCTAAAGATTAGTTACAAAGAGATGAATAGGAACAGTCTTCTTATATTAAATCAGCATGTCAAAATACAGTGAAAAAGAGCTGTAAAAACAGTCTTTAAACAGAGTTTGATAACCAAAACAATTACAGCAATTACAATATCAAAAAGCTAATCTCTAAGCGTTGGCAAACGCTTTATTTATAGGCACAGGGACAAACTATCCTCTGCGTAAACTAAGCAACTACAGTCTTGACTAATTAACTACGCAGCAACACACAGGCAACTCCGTGCACGTTTGGAGGAAACGATCATCATGGGGAGTAAATCTATGGTTAGATCCTGTCCCTTGCTGTCTTCGTGGCATGGAGGAAGTGCCAGCTGTGGTTCCATGTCTCAGTTGCTCACACAGAGCCGTGCCACCGTCTGGAACTTTGTTGTTTGACCGTGGGTGCACCTGCGTTGACCGGGGGCATATGTGACCGATTTGGCCCAACTAATAGCATACGAACCATGTATACATCCATACCAACGTGCCCATGTGGCCCGTTCCTTGAGAAGACACGTGGAGTATAGCAAACAACAAAAAGGCTGCGGAATCTCTGAACAGTTGCGGAATTGCAGAACAGCTGCGGAATTGCAGAACAGCTGCGGAATTGCAGAACATGTACCAAAATTCTAAACCAACAGTCAATTATTAGCACAATCAAAAAATCATGTTATAAAGAAATGATGTCAGAAGCGAGAAGTGAATAGGGAAAAGCTGTTGGGAGGACAGGTAAATGAGTGCAAGGTTGAGGCTCAACACCTAGAAATTCAACATAAATGGATAAACAAAACCCTTCGAGAATTGAATGGAGACACGCAAAACACATAGATGAATTCAAATGCATAGATGTTTCTGTATGTCATTTAGATTTTCTAGTATTTTAAAGTTTCCTAGGGTTTCAAATGAATTTCAACCCTCCGTATTGGACTAAAATGGAAAATATTTGAGTGAAGTGAAATTAGAAGCATCCACTTAATTTTGTTATTAATAAAAAGATTAGAATTGAGACAAGCCAACTCTTAAATAGTTATTTCTATCAAGGTAAATATGATATAAAGATATTATTTCTAAAAAATTGATTTTACTAATTACACATAAAGGGTATGTGGTGATTTGTACTTTTGGTTTTTTGTTAACGTGGTTTAAGTAAAGTATTTCAAAAAAAAGGAGAGAAAATAAAGAAGGTGATTGAGTTTCTCTCAGAAAAAAGAATCACTATGATTTCTTTACTAGATTTTGTTTTCCAACGTTTATTAGTATGGATTTACTCATTAGTTCTTATCTACAACCACCTCTTGTAGTTGGTAAAAATTATGAATTTTGTGCCACTAGAATGATAACCATATTACAAATACATTATTTATGGAACATTGTTTAGAATGGATTTAGGTAGCCTATCAGGCTATGACACAATATCAAAAGGATCAACTCTTTGTCAATAGGAATGATGATGCAACAATATTGTTTCTCATTAAAAAAAGGTTTAGATGACAATTTTCTTCCCAAAATTGTAGTAGCAACCACATCCCGAGAAACTTGGAATATACTAGAAATGACATGCAATGAAAGGGGGAGAAGCGGTGCTCAACATCAAGCCATTTTGCTTCATTGTAGTTGTTAATGAAGTTCTCATTGTAATGAGAGAAGTAGAATATTTTTATATCACATAAGTAACAGGAGAAGTTTTGGAACAATCTGTCCAAGTAGAAGAAGGTATACGACATATGGAGAGTATAATTGTCCTAAACAATATAGTTGAAGAATTTGCAAAAGAAAAATGCCATTTTATACAAGATGAAATTCATGATCATGGTAGAAACAATGTGTCTGGCTACACATGTCAAGGATGAAACTAAAATTTCCTTTCCAATAGTTAGAGGCGAGCATAACTTATTAGTGAAATTTGAATTTGATTATGAAGCTAAATTAGTTTTTTCTTGAAGAGTTGCTTGTAAAGTAAAACCATCATGTAGATGAAGGTAGATATGGAAAAGTTAGCTTAGCTACATCAATAGAAGAAACAAAAAAAAATGGAGGAAACTATCAAAGTTGCTGAAGCTATTACAACAACAAAAGTGGAGTTGAAAGAATACAAAGATATTTCTTTTAATATTACACAAGTCTACAATTAGTATTGTAGTAGCTAAGGTACAAGCATATGCAAGATATGACTAAGATGAAGATGAAACTATAGACTGAGACATATTGAGGAAGAATATTAAAGTTAAGTTGAAGCTACAAAATAGGAAAATATGTGCAAGTATAGAGTTCAAAGCAAAAGGAAGAAAAAGGTTGTACATGTAGAGTTGAGAACAATGTGCACATGCATGCAAAAGTACAAGTTTTTGAATTGATGTTATGTGTTGTAAGGCTAGATGAGACTTAGGGAAATAAAAATGGTGGTCATAATTAATGGGAAGTTGTTAGTACTATTGAATTTAATAATTGAGATGTAGGGGGAGTGTTAAAGAATAATATCTCATATTAGCTGAAGTAGTCATTTATAATTGTTAGTTTGAGTGATTTTTTGAAAGATATTTTTCATACATTGCCACTAAGGATATTTTTAGCAAATTCATAAATCCTAGATATCTTTAGAAGTATTTATACAAATCTACATTATTCCTTATCTATGTAAAATATGTTTAATGATGAAAAGGGTGTGCAATGCCCCAAGGGCATGTATGGAGATTTTTACCTCACATCATTATGTCTCTACATTTGTATAGATTTTTATTCCAAATATAAATGCATGGTAGAAAATAAAATAGAAATTGGAAAGAAAGCCTGTAATCCATGGTTAATCAAAGGGATTTATCACTCCCCAATTCCAAGTTGGTCAAATTGCTTTATCATATTTAAGGCAACAATTTTAGTCTTGCCGTTGATGTTAAAAAGGAATTAGCATTATTTTACTTGTAATGATGTCTTCTATTATTTCTATAAGTTTTCATGTATAATATTCTATTGTTATAATAGTTTCTAAGTCTACATGTTAATGTCCTAATGCTGAGCTGCAACTTTGGTGAAAGAAGGATGGAAACTTCATGTGTTAAAGTGTCTTCTCTAGGAGGCAGATATGAACAGAGCAAAGGTAGCAGTATCATTGCAAGGATGACTATATTATCCAAGAAACATTATTCTCTGGGAGCAAGTTCTATTCGAACGATACCAACTTTAGGTGGAATTTCTGAATTGTGTGCACTCTTAATTAATTCCATGGACATATTTATGGTATTTTCACATGGTATTTTCTCCAATAGTTTGAGGAAAGTTTCTCCTCATCTAGAAAGTGGTTAAAGTGGAAAATATCCCTCATTCAGTGAAGATCATGGATGGTCAACTTAAGAAAGAGAAATGTTCAAAATACCAAACCAGTTCAAGAGTATATGAACATAGCTTTTGAGATTTGTACTCTTTTGTAATTGTTGTTTCAATAACTTTGGAAACTTATTTATGTGAGGAAATTATCTATAGGAGAGGTTGGTTGGATGTATTATGTAGTTGAGAAATTTTGTGAGAAGGGAAGAGTGTGCAAGTGGAGGAGAGTATGCAGATTTTCTAAGGACTTGCAGAGACAGAACATAAGTTGTAGAAGGTAGTAGAAGCATGTTTCAGTCAACATCTTGAGTAGAGAGTGAGCAGATGGAACAAAGGGAGAATTAAATATCTACCTAGAATATTTTTTTGTTGCTTATGTTTTTATTAGATTATCATCTGCACTGTTTGTTTTGATAAAAATTATCATTTTGCAAAGAAGATTTTGTTGTTGTTGAGCTATGTAGTTCTCCTTGGAGCTAAATTTCAAAATGAATGAAAGCATGGCTTTGAGAGTTTGAGGAGGTTGAGGCATCCCTTTAGTAGTGATTGTGCATGAGAGGGGTAGTTACTCCTTGTTGGTGGTTTCCAGCAAAATGGTATTTTGTGAGTGGTATCTCCATCATGTGGTGGTTGGATAGTCCAATGGTGAATGGCGAGATTTATTGGGAGTGGTAGCTTCTAGAAAGTGGTGGTCTGCAAAGTCATGTGAGTAGATACTTCCTATTTGGTGGTGGTGAGAAATAATGTTAAAAGGTCAGTAGTTCCTAGCTAGTGGAGGCCAACTAAAACATGTAAAATAATTTATTCATATAATAATAAGAGAATGAGAAGCAATGCAAGAACGGAAGGTGGTTTTTTTCCCTTCGGGTTTTCCACTAGAAATCATTAGTGCCTTATGTGTGTGATTTTTTTTATGAGTTATATTATTATGCTTTGATCTCTCCTTATGTGTTTCATATTGTAAATGTTTAAAGTATTAAGTAATTGGCGAAAATTTAATAAGTGTATTCACTACTAATTCACCCCCCTCTTAGTTTCTATATACATTTCCAAAATGTGGTATCAAAGTGGGTTATCTCTAGTGAATCTTAACTGCTCGAGAGTATATCATGGGATATAAATATCCTACTTTTCTAAATGCTCCAAATTTTCTAGAATGAAGAGAGAAGGTGAAATCATATATATTTTCTCGTGGATCTGAAGTTTTGAAAATTGTGATAAATGGTTATGGTAGTAAATCCACTTTAAAATAATCTCATCAATGGGATGCATATTGTAGTTTTTAACCCTGTACAAAAATTACTTGCATACGAATTGTAAAACACAGAAAATAAATAATGCGAGAGCATAACACATAAAACACATATACACAGAGATTTTCCCCTGGATCCCAAAACCGGGACTACCAACTTGATTTTTCATTATTGTCCTTTCAATGTTATAATCAATATTTAGACATGCCAAAGCATCCAATACCATGGACTGAAAACCATCGCATCCAATACCATGGACTGAAAACCATCGCGTCCAATACCATGGACCGAAAACCATGGCATCCAAAAACATGTGCGAAAATCATGCACAAAACCATAGGTGGGTCTGCCCATCGTAACAGAGGGTCCAAAACCAAAATTTTCTGGGGCTCTACCCCGGACCCCATAAAGTGGGGTTACGGGTACACCTTAAACCTCCTGTGACCACCCCCCCGCTACGCAATCAGTGCAACGAAGGGGGGCTTCGTCCCCCCTCCAACCCCCTGTTAACTACGTGGGCTAGTCGTGGAAAGACTACAACACAACCCAACATTCTCCCATTTGTTGTTTTCTTTCCATAGGGGGCCACAAGAGAGCTTAGTCATTTTTCCAGTCTTGAAACGCCCATTGTCTCTCTACACCAAGAGAACTTCTCAGAGCTCACAGGTTTTATCCATGCATCTGCAGTATTCTTCAAAATGTCCACCTTTACTAACAACACCTTTTTTTCTTCTCATATCACTCACAAAGTGATACTAGAAATCAATGTGCTTTGTATTTGAATGATATGCAGGGTTCTTTGCCAAGAAAATTGCACTTTGGCTATCACAGTCTATCCTTATAGCTCCTTGTACTAACCCCATACTTGAACACAATCTCTGCAACCAAACTGCTTCCTTTCTTGCATGAGTGGTTGCCATGTATTCTACCTTTGTAGTTGATAGTGCCACTACAAATTGTTTCTTACTCATCCAATTGACTACACCTCCAAATAGGTTAAACACATACCCACTTGTAGATCTTCTCTGATCTAAATCTCCAGCCCAGTCTGCATCAACAAAGCCACAAATATCCAACATTCTGTCCAATCCTGATCTTCCTTGGTAGCACAAACCATAATCACTAGTGCCACGCAAATACCTGAAAACCCGCTTCACTACTATCCAATGCTCCTTCCTTGGTTTTGACATAAACCTGCTCAATATTCCCACTGCATGTGTAATGCCTGGTCTAGTACAGACCATTGCATACATCAAGCTACATACTACACTTGCATATGGAACACAGGACATGTCCTCTTCCTCTTCTTGTGTCTTGGGACACTGTTCAACAGATAACCTCACACCTACAGGAATAGGAACGTTCACTGGTTTACTATCTTGCATATTAAACCTTTGTAGTATTGGATCGACATACTTCCTTTGGTTTAACTAGAGCTTCCTATTTGCCTGATCAATTTTAATTTCCATGCCCAAAATATAGTTTGCAGCACCAAGATATTTCATGTTGAATTTGGAGGACATTGGGTCTTCAAATCCTGGATAATTATTTTGTCATTTCCAACCAGCAACATATCATCCACATACAATACCAAATGAATGACATGGTCACCAATTAATTTAAAATACACACAGTGATCTACTTTGCTTCTGGTGAAGCCAAGTCCCCGTATAAATGTATCAAATTTCTGATACCACATCCTTGGTGATTGTTTTAACCCATATAGATACTTCTTTAACTTGCATACCAGTTCTTTCTTACCCTTCACTACAAAGCCTTCAGGCTACTTCATGTATATTTCCTCTTCTAGATCCCCGTGAAGAAATGTTGTCTTCACATCCATCTGTTCTACCTCAAAATCAAAAGCAACAACAACAGATAAAAGTAATCTAATAGAAGTTACCTTAGCAATATGAGAAAAAATATCACCAAAATCAATTCCCGACACCTGGGAATAACCTTTTGCTACCAACCAAGCTTTGTATTTCTCCACCTTTCCTTCTACATTTGTCTTCTTCTTGAAAACCCATTTGCTGCTAATGGGTGTCCTTCCGGCCGGCAACTCCACCAGATCCCAAGCCTCATTTTTGTGCAAAGATGCCATTTCATCAACCATGGCCTCTTTCCAGAGTTTTCCATCCTTTGAATCTATTGCTTCCTTCATAGTTCTAGGATCTTCATCAGTAATAGATAAAGAAAAATTTGAATAGAAAGAAGATGGACTATACCTTTCTGGCTGCCTTCTTTCTCGAACTGATCTTTTCACACATAGAGTTTGTGGCTCTTCATCTTCTGATTCCTCCTCTGCTGTAGAGTTTGATTCTTCCTCCTTAAGCTCACACTATATCTTCTCAGGTTCCTTTGGTCGGACTTCATGTTTAATAACATATTTTACCTCTCTGAACACCACATCTCAGTTGTACACAACCTTCCTTGTGATAGGTTTCCAAATATTATAACCCTTTAAACCATCCTTATACCTAATAAAGATGCACTTTTCAGGTTTACTATCCAACTTGGTTTGTTTCTCCTTTGGAACATGTACATATGCATCACATCGAAATATCCTCAGATGTGAAAGAGAGTGTTTCTTACCAGTCCATACCTCTTGTGGAGTCTTATCCTCCAACACTGATGAAGGTGACCTCTTGACCAGGTAACATGCAATATCCACCACCTCTGCCCAGAATTCCTATCCTAACCTGGCACCATTGAGCATGCTTCTTACCCTTTCCATCAACGTCTTATTCATTCTTTCTACAACTCCATTTTGTTGAGTTGTATATGTAGTAGTCTTCTATCATGCTATACCACACTTCTTACAGAATTTTTCAAATTCCTTGCTACAAAACTCTCCACCATTATCTGTCCTCAACACCTTTATCTTCTTCTCTATCTGATTTTCCACGAGAGCCTTAAATTCTTTAAACCTATCAAAGACTTTAGATTTCTTCTTAAGGAAATATATCCATGTATTCGTTGAGAAGTCATCTATAAATGATACATAGTACACAGGCTTACCCAGTGATGGAACCTTCACAGGTCTGAACACATCACTGTGCACAAGTTCTATAATCTGTTTCACCCTCTTACTACCAGAGGGGAAACTCACCTGATTCTGCTTCCCATATACACAATTTTCACATAAATCAAAATCCAGAGAGCTATTAGTCATACCTTATACCATACCTTTACCATGAAGTATTCAAAGGCCCTTCTCTCCAATATGTCCAAGATTTTGATGCCACAACATGGTCTTCTCTTCAGAGACCACTTGATTTTCCACTCCAATTTCAGGAATGACAGAACTATTGCACCCATCAACAACAGTGCTACCTTGCAGCTTATATAGAGTTCCATTTTGAACTCCCCGCATCAATACCAGTGCTCCCAAAACCATCTTGCAGGTATCCTTCTCAAACACTATTTTTACACTTGCATCATCCAACTTTCTTACAGAAATCAAATTTTTGGCTAATGCAGGAATATGTAGAACACTCGGAAGTGTTCTAACCCTTCCACCTTGTAACTTGAACTTTACTTTTCCGTAACAAACAATTCTAGCCTTCTTGACATCCCCTAAGAAGACATCACCACCATCGTATTTCTCATACTCACAGAACCACTCTCTATGGGGAGTGAAGTGAAAGGATGCACCTGAGTCAATCAACCATGCCTCATGATCTACATGTGTACTTCAAGAAGCCAAGTACACATCCCCACCTTCATCTGAGGTGGTTTTCACCTGTACAGAAGGAGCATCATTAGATCCCTTTCCTTTATTAGGAGCTTTAGATTTACAGTCCCTTTTGAAGTGCCCTTCCTTTCCGCATTTCCAACACACCACCTTTATAGGTTTTCCTGGAGATTTAGATCTCCCACTCGATGACCTATTTTTGTTTCTATTCTGGGACTGTCCACGTATAGACAAGGAACCACAATTCTGGCTCTCCATATTTTTCCATCTCATCTCCTTCGTCAGCAAGGATGAGACTATTTCATCAAAATGCAAGGTAGTTGCATTGATACCTATTGCAATAACCAGACTATCCCACGTATCTGGTAGAGAACAAAACAAACTGATGCACTTATCTTCATCTGAAATTTGAATATCAACAAATGCTAATTGACTTCCCATAGTATTAAACGTATTCAGATGCTCTGTCACCAAGTCTCCATCTTTCATCCTCAGGTTATACATCTTTTTCCATAGGAACAGTTTATTCACGAGAGACTTAGATTGGTACAAAGTCCCTAACTTGTCCCACAAATCCTTTGTCGTAGCCTCCCCTGATACATTCAACAATACTGAATCTGAGACACACAATCCTATTGTTCTCTTTGCCTTCCAATCCAACTTCTTCCATTATTCATCGGATACTCCCGTTGGTTTAGTACCTAGATCTACTGCGATTCACTCATCTTTATCCACAAACAAATCCTTGATCTTGAGTTTCCACAACTCAAAACTCTGACCATTAAATTTTTTGATCTCTATCTCTCCACTACTCATCATCTTCTTTCACCACCAGAATCGATCTCACGGATCTCCCACTGAACAAGGTCTACCACAGGCCCGAGCGAAACCTCTCAGCAACAAAGGTGTCCCCTTAAAGCCAAAAATAGCTCTGATATGTAGGTTTTAACCCTATATAAAAATTACCTGCATATGAATTCTAAAACATAGAGAATAAACAATGTGAGAGCATAACACATAAAACACATATACAGAGAGATTTTCCCCGGGGTCCCAAAACCAGGACTACGAGTTTGATTTTTCAATATTGTCCTTTCAATGTTATAATACATATATATATATGTTGAAGCATCCAATACCATGGGCTGAAAACCATCGCATCTAAAAACATGTGCGAATATCATGCACAAAACCATAGGTGGGTCCGCCCATCCTAACATAGGCTCCAAAACCAAAATTTTGCGAGGCGCTGCCCCGGACCCCATAAAGTGGGGTTATGGGTATGCCTCAAACCCCCTGTGACCCCCCCGCTACACAATCAGCGCAATGAAGGGGGGCTCCGCCCCCCCTCTAACCCCCTAGTTAATTACGTGGGCTAGTCGTGGAAAGAATATAACACAACCCAACACATATGCCCTATTTTCAATTTATGATAATCTTCATGATCGAGACATCGAGAAAATTATGGATCTCAAGACGACAAAGGAGATTTGGGAGAGGTTGCACGCATTGTATAGAAAAGAAATCAGTAGCAATGTTTGAGAAAAGGAATGATCAACAAAAGATCAAGAAAACCTTAACTCGATGTTGGAAAACATAGAAAATATCTCTTCAAAAATCAAAGATCTAAAAAAGATTCTTCAAATACTTAAAGAAAGAGAGGAAAATTTCAATAATTAATTTTTTTATTTGAAAACCAAGTTGGAGGAGGCATGGATAACTGAAGAGGAAGCGAGCAATCAAAATAAAGTGATTAAGGAAAAATGTGAAGCACTAAGAGCTAAATAATATTATGCAAGAGAAGAATTAAAAGGGAGAAAATCAAGCGTAGAAGTGTCTACAAGAGAATCAAGAAATTGTAGTAGCAACATGAAAAAGGAGAACCATCAAAAAAACAAACAACTAGGATAGGATGAAAAGAACATTACAAAGAAAATTTATGCTTCAAGAATATCATTTGCACCCTTGGGAGATGTTAGATGTTTTAACTGTCAAAAACCTGAACATATTGCAGTAGATTGCAAAAGGAAAGCGATCAAGTCCTCTCAACAAATAGAGAAGCCAAAGGAGAATCATCCTTAAGAAAGCATGAAAGGAAGATTTCCCTCATCACGAAGATCGCTCATATAAGATATATTGGTTTTGGTGTCGCACAATGGCTCTATTCCTGAAATCTTTGAATTTAGCATATTGTTGGGCCATTCCACCTTGTGATTAACTTTGTTCATTCAAATGGGAAATCCCATATCGATTCCAACATCATTGACACACATATTTTTTGAGACTCATCATAAGGAAAATGTGATAATTTTGAATCATACCTCATTAGTAGTTTATTCATGGGGTGAACCTAGAATTCTGTTTTAATTCCTATCACAACAAAACCAAGTTAGGTCATAACCCAAGCCATCATAAATGAGAATGTTGTATTTATATGTGTAATTTAAAGGCTCAAAAATAAATGAAATATTGATACTTATCTTAATTTTCTCCTTGCTACATCCTTTACATGCTCTAGATTGATAGCCCATATCGATAAGCATCTAGTAGCCTTTTTCCTTTCTTCCTGTGCACACACTAGATCTATTGATAGCCCAAAAATATCCCAGGCTCTTCTCTTCTCTTTTTCCTTGTACACACACTAGATTGGTTTCCAATTCTGATAAGCATCTAGTGTCTTCCCTTCTCTTGACCGCATACAGACACTAGATCAGTTTCCATGCTCGACAAGCACCTAGTTCCTTCTCTTCTCTTCTCTTCGATTTTCAATTTACCAAATGGCTCATCAACCCTAAGTTAAGAACTTAGTAACAAATAAATATAAATAATCCCAATCGATGTCTTACGAATATGGACACTACTAACCAGGTAGTTACTACCAATCTAGGTAGTCTTTCTGTCGATAGAAGTATAGGTGTATTCTACACCTTCGTAGGCCCAGGTAGTCCCATACCTGGCTACACATTACACATCACAAGGGACCAGATGGTCCCATAGCTTCCCTCCCATAAACACTACACAAAACATGCACATACCCACAGTGTACCACAGTACATACACATTCACATGATACACACAACGAATTCACATGTATAACACAACACATATACAACAGGCATAATACATTACAATATGTACAAAAGAATGTTAAAAATCCAGAGACCACACTGCCTTCGACCACAGACACTAGGAAACACTACCTCTAATGTCTTTCCCCACATGTTGCAGATCATACTACTTCCATTGGTTTTTATATTCTTCATCACTCCCTGTTCATAATATAACATGGGCATACTTTATAAATTATGTTCACATGATACTAAAATTATAGATCAATCAGGGCTACTATTTCCCACTTGATTCCTCATTAACTGGAATCCTACATGCCATCCACATCAACACTAAATAAGTTTAAAATAGTCCCTCTTCCATAAGAAGAGCCCTTGACAAAACGGTATCAGACAAAATGGCATTTTATATTTGCATACAAAGATTGGCATGATCATGGGAATCTCATGTATATATAATATATATAGACACACACACACACACACACATACACACACATATAGTTTTAAGGTCATATAGCTTACTTTTTGCCATTCCCATGGTTACCATGGTGTTAGTTGTTGTCATGTCATTGTCGTGTCCAATAGTAGCTCTCCAATATGTTTCAACATTAGCCTTTTTCTAGCCCATCTGTGTTAGGTCCCTATAATACTAGTGTATTCCCTTATTATTATTGTCATTGTACACATTAATTTTATTTTTCTGCCCATGTTGTCCCCATATTGTTATTATTGTGCCCCATAGAAGCCCACTATTGTTTTTTTTTTTCTCGCTAAAATACTAATCTATTATATACAGAACAAAAGAAACAGTACATTCAAGAGATGCATCCTCAGAGGCCTGAATTTGGCACTCTGGTCTGTTTGAGATCAGAATGGGCTACCTTCGCAGAGGTGCCATGACTAGTTGAGACCTTCCATACCAGGGTTCTTTGTACTTCAAAAAACTTCATCCATATCAAACTAGAAAGCCCACGCAGGGGCAGCAAAATATCAACTACAATATCCCACGCAGGGGCTTCAAAAAACTTGAAACTAACAAACATTAAAAACTGAAAATATGAACCGAACGCCGAGATAAAACTTGAGAGTCGCTGAGGCTGGTGAATCTGCACAGGAGACTAGCTACTCCTCCGGTTCCTCTTCGACGATCGGACACCACCTGAATCGACTAATTTCCCCCGCAGAAGGGAAGGGGTCAAGGTAGGTGTCGGCCTGTTTGGACGTAGATGCCTCCTGAGGCTGAATACAGCTGGGGGCCTGAACTGCTTCCTTCCCAGGCGAGGCCTGGACCACCTCCACTTCCTTCCCAGGCGAGGCCTGGGCCAATTCTGGCCTTTCGTCCTGTTGCATTCCTTGATGGCGGTGCTCATCATTGACGGATTGTGCCTCCTCCAGAAAAATTACTGAGACATGTGCATTGATGCGGGGCCTGTCCATCGAGCTATTGAAGGCAAAAATGGCTGAGCCAAATGCAGGTGTAGGGACTGAGTCCTGGTCCGAGCTGTAAGAGTCCATGAATTGTCTGGATTGGATAGGATGAGCGGCAGGAAAGCTATGGCAGCGGCAACGACAACAATAGGACTGGGAGCCTTCAGCAGGCTTCCGAGAGGAGCCTCCTCGTGTAGTTCCTTGTCGGCTGAGCATACGCTCACGGGGACGAGCCATTGTTGCCAGCACACTGAGGCTGAAGAACGAAACGGGGTGGGGAGGCAGCAAAGGCAGAGAGGCAGGCGGGAGGCGAGAAAGGAAACAGAGGTGAAAAACACACAGAGGTCTTTCAGTCCCAGAATTACATACAGAATACAATGGAGCGGGAGATAATGCCTCCGGGAGGGCCAGAGACCATACCAACACCTGAACAGAGAATACCGAACGCCAAGCATGAAACTGCTTGTGCTGAACCCCCTCCTCACCTTTCTGAAATCCTGCAACCCATTCTCGAACCGCGAATGCCATAACTGCTCTCTGCTGACGGACCTGCAACTTGAATGCAGCAATGAATGCCGACCTATGGTGAGCCTCGACCTATATTCCATGGCGGCGAACTGACGGGGGAGAATGTCCTTATACCTAAGGCATCACATGCCTGGCATGTGTCTCCTCGCTATCTGTTGGCGTGTCACCCACATCCGGGGAGAAGCCCACTATTGTTATTGTTGTGCCCTTACATTATTATTTTTATGTTAGCTTTGATTATATTGTGACCCCTTAGACTGCTATATATAAAACGTAGGTCTTGTCATTTGTATCATCCAAGAATTGGTCATTTTTGTAATGTAAAGGAGTTTTCCCCCTCAAAGAGGCTAATTTTGAAGGTGTTGATCTCTCTTTTCTTCTATTTTGTGAGTTGGTTGTATAATATTTGGTATCAGAGCTTGGATTCTAGGGTTTCGCTGCTCTGAATAGGTCATCATGGCATTTTCCCTATAACCTTTTTTCTGCAACGTTTTTGAAGCTAAAAAAAAACCATTTGAGCCATAATCTCGCTAAACTACGGGTCTAAATTTTAGATCTTTTCTTGCTATATTTTTAGAGATATGATCCAAGAAAGTTAGGGTTTTTAAAGGGTCCCGAATTATGTCTCAAATAGTTGACCTGGGGAAAATCATCATAACTTTCTCTCTGAGCATCATATTGAATTTTAGAAAAAAGGTATAGGAAGAGGATGGCCTGTAGTATTCGCTGTATCAGTTTTAGGTCCTAAGGTCTAAACAGGGACATGTGGAACTTCGTACAAATTCGATCTACTCAACCAATTTATAATCAGGTCATTGTGGGATATTTGGCATAATTCTACCATAGAGAATCTAATATTCATTAGACTTGCAACATTGGAAAGAGGAGTCAAAGGGCTACCACAAGACAAAATTTCAGGCCTTGGAGATTTGTAATTATAGAGATATAATAGAGTCAATATCGATCTCCTACAAAGTGAAAAAAGGTGTGTATTTTTTTTAAGTTTTTCATAAGTTTGGTCTAAAAAATTAGTTTGAAGGAATTCAAAGGGCATAGTGAAGCATTATTACCATTAATTGATGCCCCAAAGAAAGAAAATGGAAACAACTAGTAAGAAACTTGAAATATCTAGCATGACTCATGAAGAAGAGGAAGAAATGCAACATGATATATCAAAATTATGAGACCAAGTGCAACAAAATTCACTCTCACAAAAAGTAATAGAAGCTAAGATGGATAGTTTAAAGAAATGCGTGGAAGCTGAGATGGATGGCGTGGAAGCTAAGATGGATGGTTTAAAGAAATGTGTAGAAGCTAAGATGGATGGTTTAAAGAATGGAATGGAAGCTAATATGGATGGCATGGAAGCTAATATGGATGGTATAGAAGCAAAACTTAAAGGAAACATGGAAGATTTGAAGATAAATTTGACAAAGTTCCTACAAGAAATTCTTACTAATGGTGAAAGGGTAGTAAAGGAAACTCGTGATGAGAACAAAAGAAATGTTAGTCGTGATTTCATAGACTCTAATGTTGGATTGAAGACCCACCATGTTCCAATGATCGATATGAGGAATTTTGATGGCAAGGATCTCATAACATGGATACTACAGATGGAGAAATATTTCAATCTCCATAATGTGAAAAGCACACAAAAGGTATGCATTTCAACTTTATATTTGGAACCAATCGGTTTGTATGGTATTGATGGCTTTGCCCTTGTAAATAAATTGTCACTTGGGAAATTTTTATGGAAGAAATGATAGCACATTATGAGGGTACAAAAAGCAACACCTTTTTTAGCCAATTGATAAATTGCAAACAAAAGGGTTCAATGGTGGAGCACATTGAGGACATCCAAAAATTGAATATAAGGGTAAAAGATATTCGAGAGGAGCATATGATTGATGTGTTCATAGGGACTTTAAAGGATAACTTCCAACATGAGGTTCACCTTTGGGAACTTGATTCATTAGAGAAGGCATTCAGGTTGGCAAGAAAAATTGAAAGAAAAATTATGGCACCAAGGAAGCCTACCACTCACAACTATAAAGATGGAAGTGTCATTTCCCTTACCCTTCCACAACCTACAAGGTTGATACCAAAACAATTGGAAGAAAAAAAAGCAAAAGGGATTTGTTACAGTTGTGATAGAAAATACACTAAAGGTCATAAGTGTGCTAAGAGGAAATTATTTTACATAGATTGTGAAGAGGAGGAGGAAAATGAACAAGAAACATCAAAAGAAGAGGATACACACTAGGAACAAATGCTAGAGAAAGAAGAAATGAATCCGACCATATCTTGTAATGCATTGGCCAAAATTACCACTCCTCAAACCATCAAGATAGAAGGCCATATTAAGAAGAAAAAGGTAATAGTTTTTATTGACTCGGGAAATACCCAAAATTTTATTCATTGTAAGATAGCCAACGAATTGAATTGCTTCCTATATCCAGCACCAGAGTGTCAAGTGATAGCTGCAAATGGAGGAACCATAAATTGCTCTGGAAAGTGCCATAATATCAAGCTATCCATGGGAGAATATGTGTTGACTACAATTCTTTCCATTCCAATAGGTGGTGCTAATGTTGTACTAGGAGTCCAATAACTACAATCTTTACGTACAATAACTTTTAATTTTCAAGAACTTTTCTTGAAATTTGTTTCAGAAGGAAAGGAAGTTGAATTAAGGGGTATCACATGGAAATAGAGAAAGATAATCAGCTCTAACATCATGAAAAAAATCTAAAGAAAGAATAACGAGGTGTAATTGCACAATTATGTTCACTAAAGGTTCCCACATTGGAATCATCTATTTCTCCAGATCTCCAAAATGTCTTGGGAAATAATTCTAGGGTATTTGAGATTCCCAAAGGCCTCCCGACTATTCATGATCATGATCGTGCTATTCATTTGATTCTAGGAAGTGTTCCTCCAAACATCAAGCCTTACAGATATCCCTGTGCCCAAAAGAGTCAAATTGAACGTATGGTTGCAGAAATGCTAGAGGCTGGTATAATTCAACCTAGTCAAAGTTCTTTCTCGCCTCCAGTAGTATTGATGCACAAGAAGGATGGATCATGGTGCATGTGTTTGGATTATAGGGAGCTCAACAAGCTCACTATTAAAGATAAATTTCCCATTCCTGTCATTGATGAATTGCATGGAGAAATTTACTTCACCAAGTTATAACTTCATTCAAGATATCATCAAATTAGAATGAAGATTGAGGACATTATGAAAATAGAATTTAGAACTCATGAGGGTCAATATGATTTTTTGGTCATGCCTTTTGGCCTTACCAATGCACCTTCTACATTTCAAGGTTTGATGAATTCCATTTTCAAACCATTCCTTAGAAAATTTGTGTTATTATTTTTTCATGATATACTAACCTACAACAAGTCTTGGGAGGATCATGTTCAATATGTTGACAAAGTGCTCAAACAATTGGAGGAGAAACAATTATATGAAAAAAGTCCAAATGTTTCTTTGCAGTACAAGAGGTGGAATATTTGGGTCATATTTTATATCATGAAGGTGTTAAGGTAGACCCTAGCAAAATTAAAGGCATTAAGGAATGGAAAATCCCTACATCCATAAAGCATCTATAACGATTTCTTGGATTGATAGGGTATTATCGCAAGTTTGCGAAGAATTATGGGAGAATAGTGGCACCTCTAACAACATTACTAAAGAAAGATGCATTTTCTTGGACTCCAGAAGCAACAAAGGCCTTTGAACACCTTAAAGAGGAAATTTGCCAAGCACTGGTCTTAGCTATGCCAGACTTCACAAAAACCTTTATTATGGAAATGGTGTTGTTTTAATGCAATAAGAAAGACCCATTTCCTTCTAAAGTTGTCCAAGCAAAGGAAAATATATACACAAAGCTATTTATGAAATGGAATTGGTGTTGTTTTAACGCAATAAGAAAGACCCATTTCTTTCGAAAGTTGTCCAAGCAAAGGAAAATATATACACAAAGCTATTTATGAGAAGGAAATGTTGGCAATACTACATGCACTTAAGAAATGGTGACCTTACCTAATGGGAAGACACTTCAAGGTAAAAAAAAATCATGATAGTCTTAAATACCTTTTAGAACAAATATTATCTTCTTAAGAGCAAAAGAAATGGGTCACAAAGTTGTTGGGTTTTGACTTTGAAATCATCTGCAAAAAAGGGAAGCAAAATGTTGTTTCAAATGCACTCTCAAGAAAGGATGAGCAGGTGGAAGAATTTCTTTGTGCCATTTATATTTTCCAACCAGATTAGATAAACAAAACAAGGGATGAATGGAAGAATGATGAAGAAGTGTGTGCACTCACTCAAAAGTTGCAACAAGATCCTAGTAGATCTCATACATTTAGCTAGAAAAATGATTCGTTATGATACAAAGATCGCTTATACCTCTATAAGAATTCCCAATTCAAACAAAATATTCTTAGGAATTGCACATATCTCCCTTAGGAGGGCATTCAGGTTTTTTTAAAAATTACCATAGGGATAAGAAGGAATATTTTTGGGATGGCCTTAAATCTGATATTCAAAAGTTTGTGCTGGAATGTTTGGTTTCCCAACAAAATAATGTTGAGAAAATTAAGACCCTAAGTCTATTACAACCTTTATCCATTCGATGTCAATGTTGGGAGGAGGTTTCAATGGATTTTATCATAGGTTTACCCAACTCTGAAGGAAATAGTGTCGTCATGGTGGTAATTGATAGACTTACCAAGTATGCACACTTTTGTGCATTATCTCATCCATTTAAGGCCAGTACAGTTGCTACTGCATTTATGGAAACAATTCAAAAACTACATGGAAACCCAAATATTATTGTGAATGATAAAGATCCTATTTTCATTGGAAACTTTTGGACATAATTATTTTATTGTCTGGGTACTCAGTTAGGTCATAGCTCATCTTATCATCCTTAATTTGATGGGAAAACTAAGATAGTGAACAAATGTTTGGAAGGATATCTCCGTTGCTTTGTATCCAATAAGCAGACATAATGGGTCAAATGGTTGCCTCTCGTTGAATGGTGGTATAACACGTCCTTCCATGTTGAAGAAGAAATGACCCCATTTATGGTGCTTTATGGACATCATCCACCATTCATCACATCATATTTAAGTAAAAATTCTAAGGTTCAAGCAGTGGAAGATCAAATTGAGCATCAAAAAAAGGTTCTCCAACTCTTAAAGGATAACCTTACTTTGGTGCAGAATAGAATGAAACAATAGGCAGATCAACATCACAGCGAAATAAGTTTTGATGTAGGTGACTGGTTATTTCTACAGCTACAAAAATACAAACAAATGTCCCTCAAGCAAGCTAAGAAGGAAAATAAATTATCACTAAAGTATTATGGTTCGTACAAGTTGTTGCAAAAGATTGGTACTATGGCATACAAATTGGAACTTCTTGCATCTTCCCAAGTGCACATAGTTTTCCATGTTTCATGCTTAAAGAAGGTTATAAGTGAGAAGCTCCCATTTCAAACAATATTTCAAGAGATTGATGAGGAAGAAAAAATCATATTAGAACTTGAAGTAGTCATAGAAACAAGAACTCGACAACTGTAAAATTAATCAATTTCAGTGTATCTCATCAAGTGGAAGAACTTACCCACTGAAGATTGTACATTGGAGGATTAACATTTTATATAGAAGCACCCAGAACTACTCAAGTGTTGAGGAAAACACGTTTTCGAAGGAGAGGGACATGTTAGGTCCCTAAAATACTAGTGTATTCCCTTATTATTATTGTCATTGTACCCCTTATTGTTATTGTTTTTCACATGTCCCCATATTGTTATTGTTGTGCCCCATAGAAGCCCACTATTTTTACTGTTGTGCCCTTACATTATTATTGTTATGTCGGCTTTGATTATATTGTGACCCCTTAGACTCCTATATATATAAAGGAGGTCTTGTCATTTATATCATCCAAGAATTGTTCGTTTTTGTAATGTAAAGGAGGTTTCCCCTTCGAAGAGGTTATTTTTGAAGGTGTTGATCTCTCTTTTCTTCTATTTTGTGAGTTGCTTGCATAACAATCTGCCTAGCTTGAAGTTCCTCATTGTGTTGAACTCGCTCAACTGATCACTATGAATGTCCATTTCCTACAACCCTCTTCAGCTCCCTTTCACCAAAGCTTCGTGGCCTCCCTACCAACTTCAATCGATTTGACTTAAGGCCCTCAGTCCCAAGTATGTGAATTAAAATCCTGTCATAAAATCAATAGGCATTGCAAGAGGAAAAATAAGAGGTAACACTATAAAGGAACCAAATCTATGATCAGAATCATAGAGGAAACCACACAAAAAACAATATGCTCATGTACAAATAAAATATTAAAATGATGTAAGTCATGGAAATGATAGATTAAAACCACAACTTATAGGCATTAACATAAAACAATCCCTAAAATCAATTTTTGTCCCTATGAATCCAACATTCATGGCACTTCCAAGTATCACACAGGCGCACATAATTATACAAGTACATATTCCTATTCCTATACCACATTAGTTCAAGAATGCTTTACAAGGTTAACAATAATATTTAACTCTTATATTCCCCAAAATTTGTAGGGGATCTTTCCAACACATGTTCTTGTCAAGGAACTTGAGGTAGTGGCCCTCCCCCTTCTCAGTGTCCTGCATTGCTGATTCATGCCAATGTGTATCATAGGGAGTATTTTCTTCTTTATTATTCATCTTACAAGGATAGTCCCTTTTCCAATGTTCTTCTCCACAGTTCCAACAAGAGAAATTTTCCTTGACCTTTTAAGCCTCACGAAGCCTCTTCTTGTTATTACCATTCTTATTTTTTTAGGATTTAGCTTGGATTTTCATTTCACGCAACTAATTTTGCAACTCATTATTCCACCCAACCAATTCTTGTTATTTCCTGGTCAGTTTTCTAAGTTCTTCCCTGCATATTTTTATCTCATCTTCTAGGTCCTTGAGCTTCACCTCCAAATCCTTCAAGGTTCATTTCCTTTGGTGAAATGTACCTCCTTCTCATCCTCGATCGAATTGGTCCATATCTTACTACACCATGTCATCATAAATGTTTCCTTCCATTGCCACTAACTCTTGCTATGTGCTACCACATTCCCTCAACTATTAGCGCATTAGTGTGTGTGTGTGTGTATACTAGCTCTCTTGCCCTGTTGTATCAAGCATGTTTCCCTGCAACTTAATGCATTTCTCAATTTAAATATTAGTCACATGCCTCAAGATCCAAGACATAAATAAGCACATTTTATTTCCAACTTAAGTTTCCACTAACTCTTGCTATGTGCTGCCACATTCACTCAACTATTAGTGCATTAGTGTGTGTGTGTGTGTATACTAGATCTCTTGCCCTGTTGTATCAAGCATGTTTCCCTACAACTTAACACATTTCTCAATTTAAATATTAGTCACATGCCTCAAGATCCAAAACATAAATAAGCACATTTTATTTCAAACTTAAGTTTTTAATAAAACCAAGATTACTACATGCACATGCACATATCAACTTGTCTTTAACCATGCTTTCTTTGTCAATTGCAGCTAAGATTAGAATTGACATCATTAATTTCATTTATCCTCTTGTATTGAGACCAACCAACAATTTAATTTCATCCTTTGCACCAAGGTTGGTAATTAGGGAATTTGTAGTCTTTAAGGATGTTAATTAGAAACCAATCATCATATCAACATCATATCATGCACCATCAAGTCTTACAGGACTTAAAAATGAGTCTTAACTATTATCAGTCTCATTCTCTAGCAGAGGTGCAAAATCCTCCATCTACAAGGTCTACACAAGAACCTTTCCTTCGAACTCACTTAGATGAAGTACTTAGCATGGATAATATTTCTCTGAATTAGATAACGATCCTTACAGGCTTCGACTTGCCCTTTTCACATGTTGCACCTGATTCCTTAAACAAGCAAGGAAGAACAAGTGTTTACAAGAAAAACATGATAACCAACACATGAGAAAAACTTAACATACACTGAGGTTATTGTCTTCAAAAGCATATAGAGCATGGGATATCCACATCCCAACCAACATATAATACATATGCCCATCATACAATGCACCAAGAAATTTTGAGTATATTATACATTACACAGGATTCTTCACCAAATGCATCAAACTGCCAGAGCATAATTGTTCCGAGCATACAATATCATCTCTCTCATTCAATGGGGAAGGTATACTACTTGTATTATGTGCCCTACATGGAATTCTATAAAATTAAAGAGAAGGAAACTTCCAAGGCCATAACTAATAGCTTTCTAACCTTCAATATGTCAAATATCAAGAGCATGCATTTCCAAGGCATTTATCACAATAACAGATTAAGAATCATTGTAGTTAGTGTGAAACATAGATCAAATTCGATGAGTATGATACCATCATGCTCATTTCCAGTTATTAAACCCATAATTCAGCCCCTCCCTAGATCCAAAATTTAAGCTTATTTACTACGCAAGCAGTACATCTATTATAGACTAGTTTTAGCACCTGAAAATTTATTTAGTTAATATTCTAAAAATCAAGATGAACTCCTTTGGAGGATTCCCTCTCAGTGCTTACCGATGATAGAGCCCATCCAGCCTGAGTGTTGAACCATGATGCTTTGATACCACTCTGTAATACACCTCCCTCTTAATCACCTACAAAACATAGGTTAGGAGGAGGATAGTTATTATGCTGACCCAGTATCCAAGTTGTCATTATGGAAATGTTAGGCCCCTATACTACTAGTGTAACCCCTTATTGTTATTAGTATAGCCCACTTATTATATTGATGTACCCATGTAGTGCCCATATTGTTACTATTGTGCCCCATAGAAGCCCACTATTGTTATTATTGTGGCTTTGTATTATTATTGTTAGGTCGGCTAGGTTATATTGTGACTCCTTAGACTCCTATATATAGAAAGGAGGTCTTTTCATTTGTATCATCCAAGAATTGTTCATTTATGTAATGTAAAGGAGGTTTCCCCCTCGAAGAGGCTGAATTCTAAGGCGTTGATCTATCTTTTCTATCTTTTCTTGAGCTGGTTTCATAACATTTGGTATCAGAGCTTTGGATCCTAGGGTTTCGCTGCTCCAAATAGGTCATCATGGCATTTTCGCTATAACGTTCTTTCTGTGATGTTTCAGAAGTCGCAAAAAAAAACCCATTTGAGAAGAAATCGCGCTGAACCTTAGGTCCAAATTTCCGAGCTTTTCGTGCGATATTTGCGGAGATACGATCTGAGGAAGTTGGTCTTTTTGCAGACTCCTGAATTACATTCAAAACAGGTGACCTGGGGAAAATCAACATAACTTTCTCTCTGGGGATCGGATTGAAGTTTTGTAAGAAGGTACAGAAAGAGAATGGACTTTAGTTTCTTATGGGTGTTTTTCAGATCTAAAGGTCAAAACAGGGACTCGTGGCACGTCGTACAAGTTCACTCTACTGAACTAGTCTATAATCAAGTCACTGTGCGAGATTGTGCATAACTCTTTCTTAGAGAATCCAATTTGGATCGGACTGGTGGCATTGGAAAGAGGACACAGAGGGCTACTAGGTCACAATTTCAGAACTTAAAGATCTGAAAGTATAGAGTTACAGTCGTTTCAAGGTCGAGCTCCTAAAATCAAGAAAAAGCAAGATGAGGAAGTTTGATGGCAAGGATCCGGTAAATTGGATACTTCAGATGGAGCAATATTTTGATCTACATGGTGTACAACTGTTACAAAAGGTATGTATTGCATCTTCATATTTAGAACCAGATCAATTTTTATGGTACAAAGGGCTTTGTTCTCGTAAACAACTTGCTACGTGGTCAATTTTCACGGAGGAAATGATAGCACATTATGAGGATACAAAGAGCAACACCTTCTTTAGAGAAACACCACAACAATTGGAAAGAGTAAAAGGGCTTTGTGACATATTGGAAAGAAAAATTATGGAAACCAGGAAGCGTACCCCTCACAACTATAAAAATGGAAGTGTTCTTTCTGCTAGCCTTCCACAACCTACAAGGGTTACACCACAACAATTGGAAGAAAAAATGGAAAAAGGGATTTGTTACAATTGTGATAGCAAATGCACTAAAGGTCATAAGTGTGTTGAGAAGAAATTATTTTACATAGAATATGAAGAAGAGGAAGAAAAGGATCAAGAAACATCAAAAGAAGAAGATATACACCGGGACCCCACACCAGAGAAAGAAGAAATGAATCAGACCATATCTTGTAAAGAAGTGGCAAGAATTACCACTCATCAAACTCTCAAGATAGAAGGACATATCAAGAAGAAAAAGGTGCAAGAAATGAAAGATCACATCGAGAAAGAAGAAATGAATCCAACCATATCTTGTAATTCATTGTTCGAAATTACCACTCCTCAAACTATCAAGATAGAAGGACATATCAAGAAGAAAAATGTTCAAGAAGTGAAAAATCACATCGAGCATCAAGAAATTAATCTGACCATATCTTGTAAAGGATTGGAAGAAATTACCACTCCTCAAACTCTAGAGATAGAAGGACATATCAAGAAGAAAAAGGTTCAAGTAGTGAAAGATCACATCGAGCATCAACAACAAGTTCTCCAACTTTTAAAGGATAACGTCACTTCGATGCAAAATCAAATGAAACAACAGGTAGATCAACATTGTAGTGAAAAATGTTTTGATGTAGGTGATTGGGTATTTTTACTACTACATCTCAAGCAAGCTATTTATGAGAAGGAAATGTTGGCAATACTACATGCACTTAAAAAATGGCGACCTTACCGAATGGGAAGACTCTTCAAGGATGAGGATGTGGAAGCATTGTTTTGTGCTATTTATAATATCCAACCAGATTGGATAAAAGAAGAAAGGGATGAATGGAAGAAGGATGAAGAAGTATGGCCACTTATTCAAAAGTTGCAAAAGATCCCAATTCAAACAATATTGCCAGAAATTGAAGAGGAAGGAAAAATCATATTGGAACCTGGAGCAGTCACAGAAATAAGAACCAGACAGCTACGAAATCGATCAATTTCAGAGTATCTCATCAAGTGGAAGAACTTACCCGTTGAATATTCCACATGGGAGGACAAGAATTTTATATAGAAGCATCAAGAACTACTCAAGCGTTGAGGACAACACTTTTGAAGGAGAGGGGCATGTTAGGCCCCTATACTACTAGTGTAACCCCTTATTGTTATTAGTATAGCCCACTTATTATATTGATGTACCCATGTAGTGCCCATATTGTTACTATTGTGCCCCATAGAAGCCCACTATTGTTATTATTGTGGCTTTGTATTATTATTGTTAGGTCGGCTAGGTTATATTGTGACTCCTTAGACTCCTATATATATAAAGGAGGTCTTTTCATTTGTATCATCCAAGAATTGTTCATTTATGTAATGTAAAGGAGGTTGCCCCCTCGAAGAGGCTGAATTCTAAGGCGTTGATCTATCTTTTCTATCTTTTCTTGAGCTGGTTTCATAACACCCTCTCAGTGCTTACCGATGATAGAGCCCATCCAGCCTAAGTTTTGAACCATGATGCTTTGATACCACTCTATAATACACCTCCCTCTTAATCACCTACAAAACATAGGTTAGGAGGAGGATAGTTATTATGCTGACCCAGTATCCAAGGTGTCATTATGGAAATGTGGTCTAAAAAAAATTCGATACTTTTTTTCATCAACCTCTATAAAACTTCACATAAACATTTTCATTGTGTTCATCTCATTGAGACAATTCTAGTGATATAATATTTCACCTAGTTCTGACCCATGGATCATAAGCTATGGTCTCTCGAAGGTTTCCATTACCTAAGCATCCTCTTGCCACATGGCAACCACACTAGTCAGTCCCCTACCACCACCTGGTGTGGTACTCATAGTTGCCAACCTACTCATAGTGATATATATATATATATATATATAGATATATATATATATATCCAATAACTCAGTCCCATGGTTCATCTGTCAATTCACATCGTTGTGACGAGAGAAAAGGCCAACGGATGGTTTACAAAGGGGTTGATGTTCTTTACCATTAATTGGTAAGAATGCCATCATAATCATGGTTCCAGTCGAGGGTTCCAAGGCAGTCATCTGATGGTCTACAATTCCCCCAGCCAACTGATGGCCAATAATAATTGTACCGCCACCCTCCTCCCTATTGACATCATAAGGGGGGCTATCACAAATCACCTCCAATGTCTAATCCCCAAAGAGAGATTGATGGCTTGTGCATAGTGAAAAGTTAGCACCTACATACAATTTTCCCTTTGCACATTCCAGCCCACCATGCCATCCTAGTCCCATCATCCTGATGCTCTTCTTGTATACTCCTCTTTATACCTCAGATATGGGACCTCCAAGACATGTCATCCCAGTCCCATTATCTTAATTTTATTAAACGTCGATTCCCCATTACTAGGCTTATGTGTATGGTGGAGTCCCCCAACCCTTTTTCCCATTGTTCTACCATTCTGACTTGAATTCCACTGCAACCCACTGCCTTGTCACCTCGTATCCCTTTTGATGGTGCCCTTAAAAGTCTCTAGAGTCAATACACCATGCTAATATGTCTCATGGCCCACCTACACCAATACGAATGTGGTTTGGTTTTCATGGAGGCCACTATGTCGCAGCCCCACATCATTCCTTGCTTCTGAAGCCAACTCCTCTTGTGAGCTTATGGGATAATTTCCAATGGGATGAACTCTAGTCTGGGATCCATTCCAACCAATGAGATTATAGTAGGGATCATGTGGAGGCCACCATATCCTCGCCCCCCATCCTCTCATTCCTCCACTCAAGCGCCCCTTTTTAACTTACGAGGTTATGATTTCACGGGTGAGTTGTCATATGGGATCCACTCTGGAAAATAAGAAAACTCGTTGCCTTTGAGTTGTAAGCATAGTTGCCTCAGTGCCTAGTCACCTGACTCATCGAAATCAAGCTCCATTTTAAACAAATACGGTAAATCCTTCAGGCCATGTCACCCCTCCTTCATCCAAATCAAGATAGGGCAAAATATGGGTGTCTAATCTAGAGCTTCCATGACTAGGTTTCCACTAGGCTATTGGATAAAGGTTATCTAGTTAGAGCTATAAGGTTGAATCCCTGCCTAATGTCATCATAACGCAACTCTTTGCAAATCCACGCCATGGCTTGATTAAGGAGGTCTTTCTAGATCATGAGCACTTCGCTCGATCTTGAATCTGATGGTTTTTCATCATGGTTGCTCCCTTATTGTACACTTATCCTTTCAAGCATGGAGTTGATTATGGCTTGAATACAATGGTTCTACAAACATATGGATCTACATTAGTGTACCACCATGGCCACTATGGTTTACTCAAGAACTCATTAGATCTATCCCTCTTGATCTTACAACAAAGTTACCCTTCCTGAGTCCATGAGATTCAAAAGATACCAAAAGGGCCAGAAGGATATCAAAACTCCTCGAAGAAATAGGGGATTCCTCTTTAGGGCTTGAATTAAAGCATGAGCCTCATGACCAGGTGTATAATGGGTAATTTCTTGGCCCTTTATAATTTCCTGTGTAGAGATAGGAAATTCTAGGCATGTCTACAATAAAGACCTCTCAGCCACCTCTTGCTAGGAACTTGGTGACTCTTAAAAGCCCCCCAGCTCTACTGCCACATGCTAAGGTGCACCCTAGGGTTTGGAACAACCCTATAATTAACGTTGTCACGTTTATTAAAGGTTTTAGGGGAATTTGGCAATTAACAAGGACATGCTATACATCCCTCATGGGTGAGATACTATTTCCTCAACACCATGACTACTACCATCCATTTAGGAAATAAGATACCATATAATATCAATGCTGATATATTACACTGAGTATGGTTTCCAACATATCAAGGATCAACAACTATGTAATGCAAATCGATCCCTCCTGTGAGGACATGCCCTACTCAAGAGTGCACACAGATCTGTTGGACCAAATCCTAGTTGAAGTGAACATGTAGATCCATTGCAATGACACATATCACATCATACTAGAAAAACCCCTGATGTAAAATCATAAATTAAAGTAAATGGGGAAGGAAATCATCAACATTATCCCAATGCTTCATAGCATCAACAAGGGCTTGCAACCAATACCTTTAGCACATTACACATAGACCTGATCAAAATAGGTTATCTTAAATGTAACCATCAAACTGTAACAAAAAAAGTTCTTATGTTAAGTGTTGTTATGATTTAATCTATATTCTTATAGACCATTCCAAAGCCTTTAAAATTGTACGTTATGTTACTCTTTTATATCACATCAGAAACAGAGTCATGTATTTTCCTCAACAACACCATTTCAAACAAGATATGTAGCATGCATTTATTAGAATGTAACAGGTACACAAGAGCAGTTATTTGTTAAGATTTTAGGGAAGTAGAGTCTAGGGCTATAACTCTCTCGACTTTATGGTTTCGAAAGAGTGAAGACACTGACCCAAAGTGAGGGTCAGCAAATAAGAGCAACATGTGTATAAAAATTAGCAAGTTAACAAGCCAATGAGGAGAAAAGAGGAGGAATCCTCAATTTCACCACATTGCAACATAAGAAACACTCATGCAAGCTTGAAACCCTATAGTCATCATATTACAATAAATAAAAATACTCATGCTAAACATTGTTGTAATAGTCAATATTATTTACATGCTATTCCAACACCTTCAAGCATTAACACAACACATTTGTCACTCTTGCAAATAATAATAATATAGACATGCCTCTTGTAGCAATAAAATCATCTAAAGTAGGAATGAAAACATGTTTTATTATGAATAAAAAACTTAAGATTACTTATCTTAAGAAATGCAAGAATGTTCCAACTAAGAGTAGGACTCTAAGTCTCCACCAACCATAGACAATATACAACCACAATTTCAAGTAGCTATAACCCCTGAGTTGGATTCCAAAGCTTGAGGTGGAGTTCTTTCAATGGGAAGCCATCAATAAATGCACAACTGAACCAAAACACCACTAGGCCACCTTGCTTTCATCCCCAAGGCAAGCCACAATTTTATTTCTGTGTTTCTTAAGCCTAACCCATTCTAATAGAGCTCTTTAACTAGCTTATAACTCTCTTTAATGTCCATCACTATAGTTCGAGCTACTACCCTTCTTCCTCTTATTCAATTGTTATAAAAGTTCCACTTCCTCAACCTTGTCTACAACGTTTGCATGCCAAGAGGTTTTCTCCCTCTGTGTATGTTGTTTTTGTGTGTGTTTCTCCTTCCTCCTCTAGACAAAATGTCTTCTAGATTCAATACCCCTCCTTTTTCTACCTACCAACTGCCTTCTTTTCCCCAATGTTGCAATAGTCCCCCCTCGTGGACAACGCGGCCTGTGTTACCTTAATGTTTTATCTCTTGCTCTTGCTTGCTATGGGTGTCTAAGGATACCTACCCCTATCCCTTTTCTACTAATTAATTTATGGCATAGTCATCCCACTCAACTAACTAGGACTAATATTTAAAATAGTAATTCCCTCAATCAATATATTGCCTCAAGCAATGGAATTTGTGTCCCTCACATAACGTTTTAATTTATAAAAATATTTACATTGCATACATGAGGATAAGAAATTTGGCTATTACAACATTCTCCGTTGTTGCAACCCTTGTGAAAATTGGTTCTTCTAATCCTCATTAAATAATCCATAGTGCTTTTGAATACTTTATATTTTCAATTAAATGTGCTCTTTTAACATTTGACATAGCACACATAGAAACTTGATTTGGTTTTGTGAACCTATTTAAAAGTCAATCCCAACAATATTGAGAATGGAGGAAATGTTTTGTCTTAATTGACCAAAGTTCATAACTTTTATGAGTCAAAATTGGTCCTTCAAGTTATCCCAAATTTATAGTAGAAGTCTATGAGCTAGGCACTCAAAGTATAAGTTTTTCTCCAAAATAAACCAAATGTATTGAAAAATACCAATGAAACTAATGTCAGAACCAACTTCCTTGCTATTTCTCAATGTCTTTAAAAAGGTTAGCAATTCCATTATAATCTAAATTCCTAAGAAATCCATAGGTTCCTTATAAATATAACACCTGCATTTCCAAACTCCTAATTGAGACTCAAACCTTGCACACATATTCACATAGTAGGTCTACCAAACGATCTATAACATTTGCATTTTGATCACTATGC
Organism: Pinus tabuliformis; assembly: GCA_031772625.1. Lineage (NCBI taxonomy): Eukaryota > Viridiplantae > Streptophyta > Pinopsida > Pinales > Pinaceae > Pinus > Pinus tabuliformis. The sequence continues at coordinate 292,877,465 of CM062815.1, read as the reverse complement.
ACTCAACGAGACTTGAGCTCCACACCTTAGCATGCCTTCAACACAAATGATACCCACAAATTAATAAATTTTGTGGTCAAGGATGTTATAAGTTCAAACCTTATTATGGAAATAGACAAATAGTATAATTGATGGGAGATTAGCTTATGATGTTGTTAAATGTGCACTCCACAAATACCACGAGCAACATGCCTCTCTAGCAATGGATGTGGTTAAGGTTCAAAAAACAATAATGGCAATGAGTAGAGTTCTTCTCCAACACTTGACTCTCATGCGTTCTGATACCATAGAGAGATTAAAGTGAGGTTTCTAAAATAATGCTACAACATCCTTAGTTCCCCACACACAAAGAAAGAAAAAAAACAATGAACCTGAAGCTATGCTCATTTCGTTATAGAAAACGACCATATAGTAGAAAATAAAAAGAAACTAAAAATAAGCTTAAGTTAGAAGTCTTAATTCATTCACTGGCCACATTCACTACTGTAACTACCAAAATAGAAATGGTAATGAGATATGATGACTATCATGAATTAATTAATATTTGTATAGCAGTGTATGGTAGAAGTTATACCTTGGTTCTAACATGCATGCACGCTTACAGTCATCTCTTTGACTCAACGATCGATTCACTCTCAATTTCTCTAGTTTCCTTTCTTCTGTCAAACATGTATCTCTAGTTTAAAGGCTATGGTCATTTTAATTGAAATAGGAATTTGTTAGGAAAATTTAAGGGGATAAATACATACATTACTACTCATATGTGTACTTATGTCAACATGGGATTCAATAAAGAGTTTCTCCTAAAAATTAACTTGGTTATAGAAACTTATCTTTTTGTTACCAAAATAAGTTATATTGCAACCTAATGAGACCTATGTTCCAATGTGTAATGTGTAGTAATAGATCTAGGAAAAGATTAGGAAAAATGATTTAAAAGGATAGGGATAAAGAAGAGCATCAACTAAGTTATTAACTAACCTATGAAACCTTTACTATTTTTCTTATAATATAATATATGTAAATTAGTTTGAGGAAGCTATATCAATCATCATCAAATACATCAAATCTGATTCTAGTTTTGTTTTTTTTCTCTCAATGAAAGAAAGATCCAAAAGAATCGATCTCTTACTTCATTGCTCAATATTCATTTTATTTCTTGTGAATGGATCTCCACAAAGATCATTTTTAGGTTCCCAGTACTCATTTTCGGTTTAATTAAGAGTTGAATCGATCTTTAATTTGATATAGACAAATGTGATTCAAACATAAATCTCTTCATGAAAAGTGGCTTTACTTTAGTGGATTTTGAGCAATAATATTTCAATACCATTGATATGGAAATAAACAAATCTCATCATTTTTCATTATTGTGCCAAGAGGTATCCCAATATAGAAGAGACATTGTAATGTCTTGATATGTTATGATATGTTATGTTATGTTATATTATCTAAACAAATGGATTCTGTCAAATTACAAAAAAAATAAAAACTAAAAAATAAACTGAAATAATTAGTATCCCCGATGGGGATGTTATGAAGGGTGGCGAGGGGATTGGGTTTTTGTTCACACCACCCTTCATGTATTAACAAGGCATTAATGGATGACATACACAATTTTCCCTTCACGTTTAGGATCATGTATCCCTACAATTGGCGTGGTGTTTATGAGGTAATGTAGACGGTATTTGAAGGCATTTGCAAAGGTTGGGATGGAAAAGTTTGGGTTATTTTGTGTCTTTGGTTTAGTAGTGGAGTTGTAATCATTGGTGGAAGTTCTTTGTAGAGGGAGGTGAATCCCTAAATTTTGTGTCTCTGGGATTCCATAGACCTTATTGTGAGTGAGTTTTTGTTCCAAAATGAAGCCTTGGAGTCTCGTGCTTCCAATTCTTGGTCATCGGGTAGAATTTTAGGAGTTCAATTCCATTGACGTGGGGATTAGGTGGATTTCTCCATGGTTTTATTGCCAATGACTAGAATTGGTGTTCCCTATATATCTCTTCTGAACCTATTGTTTTAAGATCAGTAGGGTTTGCATGATTTTTATATGGGTATAAGATCTTGGCGTCTAGCATCTTAATTAGTGGCCATGTATTGTATTTTAAGGGTCGGGGTCATTGTAAATCTGTAGCCTCATTGGGGTTGCATATTCTAAGTTCGTGTCAACTTGGTAAAATGGAAGCGGGTGCTTTGAGTCTAGGATTAGTCAAGGAGTCTTGGGAAATAAGATTTGTCATGTGTTGGAGGTGGGGTATGGTTATTTCTCCCCAAGCTGTTGAGTATTGTAGCATTTCGGTACTAGGGTTACATTTCGTGTGCTTAATGTTTAAGGGGTCTCAGTACTTGATTGACATGGATTTTCCCATGCCTTTGGTTGGTGATTCTATGTTAGAGGTTAATTCTTGTCAGTGGTGTTTATATGATGATGTTCTTTGTGGTTCCTAGGTCTTGCTAAGGTCGTGTCGAGTTAGTGGCTTTTCTCCTTGGAAAGTAGAGACAATCTTTTTATACAAGTGGAGGAACCCTCCTGTGGTCCTAAAATTTTGCCGAGGCAAAGAGGGAGAAGAAGTAGGGGAGGAGGAGCCAGAGTTCAACCAGGGAAACAGGGTGCCAAGTTTTTCACTCATGACTCAACGGTGGCTTATTTCAACACCATTTTTCTAGAGATGTGATAGGATATTTGTGAGCTAGAAATTAAAGTTGGGGAGCTGATACATTCTCTCTCGGACTCAGAATTGTTGGAGGACATGTCTAAATGGGTGAATGGCCTTGGTAATATGAGGGGAAGGTGCAAGAAGTACTTGAATTTAGTGGTATTGCTCTAGTAGATGAAGACGCCTCTGGGGTTGGGATTAATAAACAAACAAGTTGAAAAATACCTTTTTTTCCTGCATTGAAGACGTGAAAATGATGTTGAGGAATATGAGGTTCTATGTGGATAATATAACTACCCGGTTGATGGATGTGGAAAGCCACATTCTTTGTGATTATGAGAGAGGGGATCAATTACATCCCCCAGGCTCTAGTGTTTGAGCTCGGGACAACATCTCTTCCTCAAATAATGATTAGCTCACGAGGGCTTCCCTCGGGTAGCAATACCATACCACGTGCGTTCATATTGGGGGATTTATATTGAGGAAAACATGGCATAATATATTGGGGGATGTATAAGGGGTAATGGGGTTTTATATTGGTAGGTATAAAAAATGGAGCTCAATAAAAAATGATAAAATATAAAGGGGTATAAAAATTGTTAATGAAAAAATGTATACCTACGATATCTAGTGGAAGTAGGGGTTTTTTAAATTGGGAAGGTGTATTGGGTTTGTATTGGTAGGGGGTTAAATAATGTGAATTTTAAGCATGTTTTCCAATATGTAGTCAAATTAAGGGTATTGTTTAATATGCCACAAATGCATGTGATAGTTTAGAGGTTCATTGAGTGAATCCCCCATGGATTAGCTGGGGAAAAGAATGGTGGGATATCTCTGGGTCTCCTGGTTGGTTATATAAATTTTTGTGGTAGTTTCTTCATTAACAGATAATAACGACTTCTAAATTTCACGACTATGGGTTTTAGAGTTTTGGTCATGGACAGAGTACACTAACCAGTACAATTTTTTTAGCAAAGAGAGGTCATCTCCTAGTGTGTAGCTTCAACGCCCATTTTGTGTAGACCGTGGACACTCCTAAATTGGTGTATGTATAGACTTCCCTTGTTCATTTTGCGACGACAAAGTGTAGTCAAAATTTGGGGCTCTCAGTGTTGCCATGGGCCATTTAGGTGTTTAGTCAATGTAAAAATGTCTTTGGTGTTTATGTGGAGAGCGAGAAGTGTAGGTCTCATTGTGTTGGTCTAGTTTCAGTATTTTTTTGGATGTTTTTCCTCCTTTTTTGCCGATCAGATGTCAATGATGTAATCTGTCTTTTTAAAATAATATAAGCTCTTTAATTTACAAAAAAATATATTTTTTTATTAATATTTAAACTAGTCTAGATCCCTTTTAACTTAGGATCTATTAAATAACAAGAGAGATTAAATCTCTAGAATTACAAATCTACCCTCAAATTTTTCACTTCAAAAAAAAAATTACACCTTAAAAAATTTGATCCTATTAAAAGAAATATAAATTAATTTAACATTATCTCTATCATGTTCATTTATATCAACTACAACCATTGCACTTTTAACATGGAAGAGCTATAAAATATACGACAATGCCTTATTAACATACTAGAGCTGTAAAATATACACGGTGGTTGGTTGCATTTTTAACATGGAAGAGCTATAAAATATACACAGTGAATTTTCGTGCGCACTTCATATTTAAACTTGTACTCGTTCAAAAACAATTTTTTTCTCAATTGAAGGACACAAAATCTCCTCAAATATTATTTTAAAATCCCAAAAAAGGCCTCTGCCTACTTCCGTTAAATCAAAATAGAGGCCCTGGAGCATGCTTTTGTAAGTTATTAATACAGTTCTCAATTCACTGCTATTATACTTGCTGCTATCAAGATATAACGTATTCAATTTTTCATTGACTTGCTATTATTTTTTTCTTTGACTAAAAAAATTTAAAATCTATCCAAAGTTTAACATTATGAAATTAAATTTATTATTTTTAAATAAATTTTATTTCTATTTAACTAAAATTTGATTTGTTGAAATGTATCCCCTCTTATTGTGTAATGATGACAAGAATTGACTTTTGTGTACTCTATTATGAATTACTATGTACTATATCACTAATTACTATGTACAATAAATATAAATAATTTGAAAAATAACATTATATATTAATTACTATGTACCATAAACACAAATGGTTTGTAATTAAATTCAAAAATTCCATTTTCTCATTGGTGTAAAGTATTGAATAGACTATTTTTGTGGGTTTCATTTTTTAATTTACAAAAACATAATTTAAAAAATATAAATTTGAAAAATATGTAAAAATATCATGTGTACCATTTGTACAACTCTCATTATATCAATCTATACTCTAATGACATGACATGTGTACTATAATATGAGAATTATATAAAACAATTGCCATCATCTAATCTTAAATAAATAATTATTAACTTGTTATCATTCTCTTCAATGTCAATTATATATATATATATAACATTTATCTATCAAAAAAATGTTTAACTATATTGAAAATTTTAATAAAAAAAAGGTTAAACAAATATTCATATAACTCATTTTACAATTTTATTATTGTTTGGAGTATATACAACACATCATGACATTAAAATATTTTATCAAACTAAGCGCCGGGGAACGTTAGCTATGCGGCCTTGTTCATATTTGTCATGCAGTAAAATTGAAAAGAGTCTTACACACATAGGGGTATAATAGGTTAAAGAATAATCTTTGCCATTATAAAAATTGAAGTAGTTTGAATTTGTACAGTTAATTCTTAATTTAAATTATTTCTAGAAAGATATTCTTAAACATTCAATGAGGATATTTTTAATAAAATCACGCAAATGTTGAATATCTAGTTATCTTGAAAGCAATGAATATTAAATAAGCCTAATCTATGTAAAATCTATTGAATGCCCCCAAGGTTGTATGAAACATTATATCAAACAGTGAATATTAAATAAGCCTAATCCATGTAAAATCTATTTAATGCCCTCGAGGTTGTATGAAACATTTTATCTTTGTCTTTAAAATTTTTCATTGTATGAGAACATGTTTAAATGTCTTCAAAGAGTGGAGGAAATATTGTGTAAAACGAAAGCAATGAACTAGACATGGCTTAATCCTCTTCGTAGTTTGGATAGCACAACCGATTGTAAAGAGAGTTTCCAAGAGTGAGATGTGTGTGAGATCTAAAATTTGAGGCACCGTCGACTTATTCACCAGAAATCCACATTGCGAAATAGAAGTGTTGAGTTGTCCAGTTACCATAGAGATAATTTTTGAAACTGTACATAGGAGCAACCAGCGTACACAACACATGGAGACTACAATTGTTCTAAATAATAAAGTTGAAGAAATTGCAGAAGAAAAAAGTGATTATATACAATATGCAATGGATGAGCACAGAAAAAACAATGAAGTTGAGTGTGTACATACACATGTCAAGGACGAAATTAAAATTATCTTTGCAGCAACTACAACATTTAAGGATAACTTAGTTGTGAAAGTTGAATTTGATTATGAAACAAAATTAGTTTTTAATAAAGAGTCTCTTGCAAAGCCCAAGCATCATGTAAATGAAGACAAACATGGAAACAATACAATAACTACATCAAAAGAAGGAAAAAGAAAATTGAAGGAACCTATAAGAGTTATTGAAGTTATTACAACAAGATAAGAGGGGATGAAGAGCACAAATATGTTATTTTTGATGTAGACGAGGTATAGTAATATGAAAAAAAAGAATTAGATGAAGATGGGACTAAAGATAGTAACATATTGAACAAGAATACCAAAGTAAAGTTGAAGCTACAAACGAAGAAAACACATGCAGAGTGGAGAGTTTGGAGAAAAAAGAAGAAAAAGGTTGCACATTTAGAGTTGAGAAAAAACAACGAGTTTTTGACTTGATATAAGTGTTCTAAGTCTAACTGATACTTAGACTAGTATATAGTCACAATCAATGGAAAGTTGTTAGTACCAGTGAATGTAAGATTTGAATTCAAGGGGGAGTGTTAAGAATAATTTATATTGTTAGCTAAAGTAGTTTAGTAAATTTATGTGAATCCTAGATATTTAGAAGAAGTTAATATTAGACAAGTCTAGATTATTGTTGAGATATGTAAAATCTATTCACTTGTGAGAAGAGAATGCAATGGCCCAAGGGTGTGCTGGGAGTGTTTTACCTCATCCCCTCTTTGTATCTTTGTAAATCTTTTTAGGATAGAAACAGAGAGTAGGAAATATAGTAGCATATGGTAAGGAAGAAGGAAACGCACCTGGGATAATTAACTCCCCAATTTCAAGTTGAAAAAATGGATTTATTGCCCCCATAGGCATATGGAGAGCTTTATCAAATGAACGTATTTCTTCAAGGGTGTATGGAGAGTTCTAATTTTCTCTCTACCAGTGTGTAAATATTCTCAAAATAAAAACATAGGGTAGGAAATATAATAGAAATTGGTAAGGAAGTAGGAAACATGTAGGCATTAATTAACTCCCCAATCCCTCATTGAGAAAATGGATTTATAACTCCACATTTAAGGTAGCAATTTCAAATATAATACAATCATAAATTGGAGATTTCAGAAATATTTTGGAATTTGGCATACCTAGGCTAAGTAAGTTGATTTTCTATCATATTTCAAAATATTATGAATATTCAGAAATATGAAACTCATATCTATATATCAAATTTAAAAATATTATAGAACTTGCAATTGAAATAAGAATGGATTCTTAGGCTTCTTCCAGGTCTAATTTCCATAATTTTGTTTTGAAATATGATGCACACAACTCTCTACATAGGTTTAGTAGATTCATTACCAACCATCAACAAGATAGCTTACTAAGGAGATGTCCAACAAATTTATCAGTTAAGAAGAAAATCCTTCTAAGTTCTGTTTAGAGGGTTGCTAAGTGGGGGATTATTGGTCATTGATTCTTACATTCTCGGTATGAAAAAAGGCTAGGTGTTTTTTTTTCCCACTTAAGAAAATAATTTTATTCATCAAAAAGTATAATCTCATTACATTGACAAAATCCAAGAATCGTGACAAGGCTAGGATAGAAAAAGTGCCAACATGTAAAAACTTTAGGCCAAAAGGAGTATCCACAAATTGTATAATTCTTAATTGAAAGAGACCAGAAAAACCTTGGAACAAACACACAATATACATAGTACAAAAATATAAGTCAATACAGACCCCAAAGGAGTACCATCAAACTGAAAAGGGAAAAATTACTAGAACTAAGCAAATATTATAATAGGTAAAATGTTTAAAACATCAAGACTAGATTCAAATAAAATATATGAACCTTCTTCAAGAAGTATTACCTCTTCTGAAAGGAGATCATCTACGGAATTGTGTTCCTTCTAAACATGTTGGACATAAATGGCATCGAAATTGTCCTAAAGGGCCCTAGTATTGTTCATTCAAGTTTCCATCCGAAGAACCATAAGCTTTAATCTTCAAATAAACCATTTGATAATCACGTTTGAGTCCCCAAAAATATGAACACTTTTTATGCCTTCAAGGAGAGAAACCTTCATTAGGCACCATAACACAATAAGTTCATCTTTTGTGTTGGTTCCTATGCCAATTCCTAATTTACCTTTGAAAAAGTGAACATGGGAGGGATATAGAATCAACCCATCAGCACAACAAAGGTTAGGACAAGCCCCATCAAAGAAACACCATGGTTGGTTATCCGGTAACATAAAAGGATCCAGATTCCTAGTATTTGTAAGCTTGGCAGGGGTAGAATAATCTATAAAATACTTGAATTTTGTGGATCACCTAAAAAACATTGATGTTCTGGTTTTCAAATATACATTTATTCCTCTATAGACAGATAACCAAAATGATGAAGACAAGAAAGTATTTAAAAACATAGAATTTTGTAGACTCAACTCAACCTCAAAGACTTTCTCCCATATTGTCACCCTTCGAAGAGGATTTAATAGAAAATTGAGACAAGATAGCATCCCAGATTTGTCTCGTTGTCAAGCAATAAATGAAAAGGTGATTGCATGTTTCCTCACTCTGATTGCACAGGAAATAGATATTAGGCTTGTTACATACTTTCTTAACGAAATTTTCCCACGTGAGAATTCTATTTTCTAATCTATCCACAAGAAGATTATACATTTTCAAGGGACCCTAACCTCTCCACACATAACCAAACCACCAAAAAAACATAATTCAAAATTTTGAATAAGAGAAGAATAAATTTTTGAAGCAATGATAGTTATATAAAACTGATTTCTTCCCCATATAATATGATCCTTGGTACCTTCTTTTAAATAGGTTTGTTAGGTCCCTATAATAGTAATTTAGCACCCATATTGTTAATGATATGCCCATAGAATCCCACTATTTTTAACGATGTGTCCTTACATTATTATTTTAGACCCCAATTATATTGTGAACCCTTAGACTCTTGTATATACCAAGGAGGTTTTGTTATTGGAATCATGGAAGAAATTTTCATTTATGCGATGTAAAAGGAGACTTACCCCTCTAACAGGATTATTTTGAATTCGTTGATTTTTTATTTATTTTTTGTGATTTGGTTAAATAACATTTTGTATCAGAGCTCTGGATCATAGGGTTTCACTAAGTCAAACAGGACATCTTGGAATTTTTTAAATAATGTTTTTCTTATGTGAGGATTGAGATGCTGAACTTTTTACCATATGGATTTGAAATATTGATTAACATCATGTCAAAATTTCAGATCTTGGTTCGTTATATTTTCAGAGATATGATCCAAATAAGTTTGGGTTTCTACATGCTCTAGAATTTAGTCTAAAACAGGCATTCCAATGAAAATCATCATAACTTTCTCTCTGAGCATTGGATTTGAATTTCATCAAAATTTACTCAAAATGCATGGACAATAGTTTCTCATGTATAATTTTTAGGGCTTAAGGTTAAAATAGTGACACGAGGTATCTCGTACAAGTTCGCTCTATTGAACCAATCCATAATCAGTTTATTATGGGAGATTTGGAATAAATTTTCCTTGAAGAATTCAATATTGGTATGAATTGTGGCATTGAAAAGAAGACTTAGAGAGTTACCACAAGATGCAATTTCATACCTTAGAGAGATGAATGCATAGAGATAAAATAGTTTCAGGTTCAGCCTTATCAACACGCTCAAAATCAAGCTCTAAAAGGTGTGTACTTTTAAATTTACATTTATTTTATTTGAAAGATCAATTTGAAGTGATTCAAAGGGAATAGTGAAGAATAAATATCATTAATTGGTTTCCAAATTCCTCCAAAACAAAAAAATGCTACACTCATTAAGCCTTGATAAATCTCTACTATGATGTGTGCATAAAATGAAATGCAACATGATATATCAAAATTATGGGACCAAGTGCAACAATTTTTATTCTCACAAGGAGCAACTAAAGATGAAATGGAAGCGATGTTGAATGTTAAGATGGATCGTTTAGATGAAAAATAAAAGGGGACATTAAAGGTTTAAAATCATACATGGAAGGTTTGAAGGAAGGTGTAACAAAGTTGCTACAGGAAAGGCTTCCTAATGGTGACAAGGTAGTCCATGAAACTTATGACGAAAAGAAAAGGTGTCTAAATCATAATTTTAGATACTCCAACTTTGGGCTAAAGACCAACCATATTCCAAATATCGATATGTGGATGTTTGATGGAAATGATTTTGTAACATGGATACTATAGATGGAGCAGTTCTTTGATCTACACGATGTATAACACACACAAAAGGTACACATTGCATATTTTTCTTTTTCTTTTTTTTCATGTGGTTCACGAGCACCCTAGTTAGTGAGTGATCGCTACGTCCACAGAAAAATATGGGTGATAGCTAGGCTAAATCACCCCTTGGCCTACTGCAAGATCTGACCCCAAGGGCTTCGGGTGGATTCGACCATGTGACCTCCTGATGGCGAGGCACGGTTTTTGACCAACTGAGCTAACCCTTGGGGCTAAACACATTGCATATTTATATTTAGAACCCAATAAATTTGTATGGTATTGATAGATTTGTTCTCGTAAAGTACTTGTCACTTGGACAATTTTTACGGAGGAATTAATAATACATTATGAGGATATAAAGAGAAATACCTTATTCAACCAAATGATAAATCTCAAACAAAAGGGATTAGTTGGGGAGCACATTGACAACTTGCAAAGTTTGAATATCATGGTAAATGATATTTGAAAAGTGAATATGATTAATGTCTCAATAAGGACTTTAAAGGCTAACATCCAAAATGAGTTTCTCCTTTGGGAACCTAAGTAACTGGAGAACGCATTTAGGGTAACAAGAAAAGTTGAAAGAAAAATTATGGCAACACAGAGGTCTAACACCCACAACTATAAAAATGCAACTGTTTCTACTCCTTGGATCCCACAACTTACAAGGTTCACACCACAACAACTGGAGGAAAAAAGAGCGAAAGGGATTTGTCACAGTTGTGATAGCAAATACACTAAAGGTCATAAGTTCTATGAGAATACATTATTTTACATAGTTGTGAAGAGGAGGAAGAAAAAGAACAAGAAGTGTGAAAAGGAGAAGATATACCCCAAGGTTTGAATAAATGAATCTGACCATATTTTGTAATGCATTCGTGGGGATTATCACTCCTCAAACTGTCAATATAAAAGGATATATCAAGAAGAAATGATGAATAGGTAAGAACACTCATTAAAAAGGTGTTGAAAGATCCTAGTGCATCCAATTCATTTATTCAAACAATTGATTCACTGTGGTACAAAGATCATGTATATCTATGTAAAAAATCCCAACTTAAACAAAGGTTTATTTTGGAATTGCACACCTCTCCTATAGGTGGAACTCAAGAGTTTTAGAAACTTACCATGGGGTTAAGAAGGATTTTTTTTTTTAGGATGGCCTTAAATCTAATATTTACAAGTTTATGGCGAGATGTTTGGTTTGCCAAAAAAATAAAGCTGAGACAATTACGCCCATAGGTCTTTTACAACCATTAGTCATTACAAGTCAACATTGGTAAGAGGTCTCAATGGATTTTATGATAGATTTACCCAAGCTTGAAGGAAAGAGTGCCATAATGGTGGTGGTTGATCGACTTACCTAGTATACACACTTTTGTGCACTATATTATCATTTCATATTAAGTACAGTTACTATTGCATTTGTGGAAATAATTCAAAAGTTACATGGAAACTCAAAGATTATTGTAAGTGATAGAGATCCTCTTTTCACTGAATTTTTTTGGACGTAATTTTTTTCTTGTCTTGGTACTCAATTAGCTCATAACTCATATTATCATCCTCAATCTAATGGAAAAACTATCATACTAAACATTTAATGTTTGGAAGGATACATTTTTTACTTTGTTTTTGATAACCAAACTTAATGGACCAAGAGGTTACCCCTAGCAGAAAGGTGGTATAACACTTCCTTACCGTAGCAAAAATGACCCCATTTATGGCACTTTATGGATATCATCCACGATCCATGACATCATCTTTAAGAGATAATTCTAAGGTTCAAGGAGTGGAAGATCCCATCAAACATCAATAATAAGTTCTCCAACACTTAAAGGATTACCTGGCTCTGGCACATAATCGAATGAAACAATAGGCATATCAACATCATAGTGAAAGAAGTTTTGATGTGGGCAATTGGGTATTTTTACGACTACAACCATAAAAACAAATGTCCCTTAAGCAAGCTAAGATATATAATAAATTATCACCCAAGTACTATGGCCATTACAAGGCATTGCAAAAGATTGGTACTATGGCATACAAATTGGACATGTGTACACCTTTGTGAATACACATAGTTTTCCACATTTCATGCTTAAATAAGGTTACCAGTGACAAGACCTGAGTTCAAAATATATTGCTAGAACTTGACGAGGGAACAAAAATCATATTGGAGCCTAAAGCAATAAAAAAATGAATTTGACAGTTATTGAACAAATTAATTTTAGAGTATTTCCTTAGTGGAGGAACTTACTTGTTAAAGACTCCATATGGGAGGATGAGTATTTTATTTGAAAACCTCCAAAACTACTCAAGTATTGAGGACAAAACGTTTTTGAAGGGTAGGTGCATGTTAGGTCCCTATAATATCAATGTAGCCTCCATATTGTTATTATTGTGCCCCATGGAAGCCCACTATTCTTATTGTTGTGCCCTTTTATTATTATTTTTATGTAGGTCGTAGTTATATTATGACCTCTTAGACTCTAATATATAACAAGGAAGTCTTATCATATGAATCATTGGAGAATTGTTCATTTATGTGATGTAAAAGGAGGTTATGAGCCTCGAAGAGGCTTATTTTCAAGTTGCTGATCTACCTTTTCTTCTTGGAATGTTTGATATACCAATCCCATTCAAGATTAAAATAGCTTGGGAGACCTATTTCATGACCAGACATCCACAACTAGTCAATTATACACAACCATCCTGAAGAAACATATACAAGAGTTTGCAGACATCTAGCTTTAAGAAGATCACAGATCTCTTCTGAAAGGAAAAAATCATGTTCAGAACCTAACCAAGGATCCTTTCCGAAAATGTCAGAATTCCCATCCCTAATTTTCCAAAGGATCCAATTATCAATCACTAAAAAATCTCTTGAAATATTCCTCTAGAAAAAAGGACCCTTTCTTATAGCTTCTTACATGCATCATGATCCACTCTTCCATAAAAAAACCGAACAAAAATATTTTCTCCTCATTACAATTGAAAGGCTCTTACCAAAGAGAATTCTACAGTGGCTAATGCAAGAGAGAGTTTTCAAATTCAATATACTGCATCCACCTAATTTTTTCGGGATATATAACTTCTCCCATTTGACTAGAAGTATACCCTTCTTCCCTGGCTTGCCTCCCGAGATGAAATGAGTTCATAGTAGTTGAATGGATTGAAAGATACTAGTAGGAAGATGAGCTAAAGTCATCCAATACACATGAATACTCTCTAAAATATATTTTATAAGATGGGGTTCCCTCCCAAGGAAACCCAATGATTGTACCATAAAGTAACTTTTTCTTCCATCCTGATAATTAGCGAGAACCAATAAAAACTATGCAATTGTTAGGTTTTCGATAGAAACCTAAGTACTTGAATCCCTCCACCAAACATTTTATGTAGAAAGATTAAATCTACTTGAAAGGATTTAGAAAAGTATTTTTTAGATGATATTTGAAATATAAATACTTCTCCTAAATAAAACCCATACTAGAGACTTTATAAAAGAATAAAAGGAATTCTTTTAAAATATTCCATTAATCTATGATTGTTTATCAAAAAATTAGAACATCATCCAAAAAAGGAGATGTGAACTAAAACTATTTGAAGCAACCTCAACCTCTTTGAACAAAACCTGAAAGTATTGACTCAATAATGAGTCATTCTAAGACCTTCAATAACAAGTGGAAAGAGTAGGGGAGAAAGGAGACAACCCTACCTTAACCCATGAGAATATTTGAAGAAATTTTAGGGATCTCCATTAATAAGCACTTCAGGTCTTAAGTAGGCCATAATCCAATAGATAGATAGAAAGTCAAGGCCGATTTGCAAAAGGAACATTTTGAGGAAGCCTCAATCAACCCGATCATAGGCATTTTTAAGGACTAATTTGAATGTGACAGTTGGTAATTTTTTTTTCCTAATGGAATGAATGATTTCCGCTATACTAATTGTGTCAAGGTTCTACCTATTCTGAAGGAAACCAAATTATTCTATAGACATGGAATTGAAGAGGACAACCTTCAAATAATTTCCTCCAGTATTCAAGATTAACTTATAAATAAAATTACAAAGAAATTTTAGACGAAAGCCATTAAAAGAAGAAGGATCAACCTTCTTAACAATTAATTCCAAGAAAGTAGCATTAAACTCCACGGATATAGGTTTTCAACCTAAATTATTCAACGAATTTGACCAAACTTGGTCCCATTAGCTCAAAAAAGAAAATAAAGAGGTGAATAGTCCACCCATCATGCCTTGGGCTCTTATTTCTAAGCATAAGATTGAGGGTGCCATAGACTTCTTTTAAAGTGACTTCTTTACCAACCAAGCTTGTCTCCTATTCTATGAAGAAACCATAATAGACCCTTAAACCTTCCATCTTATCCTCAAGGTCCAATCAATAACCATTATACAACCTTTCAAAAAAATGGATTCCTTCCCTCGTGATATCTTCAAAGGATGATATCAAAGAGTTATTCTATTCGGAATTGAGATCCCATATATGATTAAGAACATAAGGCTTGATGTTACTGTAACCTTAGTATTTGAGATTTCATAGGTTAGAAAGACATATAATCATATATAATCATGCGACTCTTAATGGAACACTATGTTAAACATAGAATAAGCAACAACTATGAAATATTTATACAAATATATGCACCTCAGATAGAATAATGAGTACCAAAATTCCAATATTGCAGTTTGAATAAAACTGATTCCTTAGCTCAAAAGAAGGTCGTGGTATGTCAGATGATCAATAATGTTTAATCGTAAAGTTTCATTTAAACAAGAAAGATATGGAGCATATATATCATTGGAAACAAGAAATATCTAGTATCAGTTCTAGATGACACATCAATGAATACTTGTAGTTATGTGCAGATGTCTAGGTACTAATTGTAGCAAATAATCGAACTGACATACTATATTCTTAGCAAGATATACCATGGTTGCAGGACATAGAATGATATGGTTTTATTTATGATTTCAAAAATAATGATGGAAATATTAAATTTGATAATATATTTAGTTTTAAAGGATTGTGTTTTATTTATCAAATATATTAACCAAAAAAAAAAAAAAAATTAATTGCTTACTAAGGGCCAAATACTTAATAAATTTTGGAGGATAGTAACTACTAAAAATTCTACAGATCTACATTTTTACTCCACACATTTGAGTTTTGTTGTTGAAGAAAACATAAATAATGGTGGACAATAACAACCCCTGGTAAGTGTATTGATTTACATCTTTTTCCTATCCATTTTTTATGTAAATATTTACTTAAATTATAGTGGGAATTAATTGATAATTTTTTATGTAAATATTTGCTTAAATTATAGTGGGAAGTAATTGATAAATATATTATTCACTGATAGAAGTATATATGAACTTTAGATGGAAGGAGGTTTGTTGATTTCTTTTTTTTTTTTAATTATGTGCCTAGATTAATTCTCAAGGGAATATGCCCAACATATGCTTCCTTCTTCTTAATTCTTATCAATGGTTGTAGTGTGTCATAGAGTTTGTTAGGGTGTATTGACTTTTAATAAATTTAAAAAATTATATTCGTTCCACGTGGCTTCCCACCCACCAATTTACTAGGGATTTGAGATTATTCCAATTCTAGTAAGTTCCTCCATGTTGATGATATTCCAATTCTAATAAGTTCCTCATTATTATTTATAACATTCGTTTATATATAAGAAAATTATATTGAGAAAAATGGACCATTACTTTTAACAAATTTAAAAAATTATATTTGTGCCACGTGGCTCCCCACCAACCAATTACCTAGGGATTTCAGATTATTACAATTCTAATAAGTTCTTCCATGTTGATATTATTTCAATTCTAACAATTTCCTCATTATTATTTATAACATTCATTTATATATAAGAAAATTTAATTTAGAAAAAGGGTCTATTACTTTTAATAAATTTAAAAAATTATATTCATGCCATATGGCTCCCCACCCACCAATTTCATAGGGATTTGAGATTATTCCAATTCTAATGAGTTCCTCCAATTCTAATAAGTTCTTCCATGTTGAGATTATTCCAATTCTAATAAGTTCCTCATTATTATTTATAACATTGATTTATATATAAGAAAATTTTATTTAGAAAAGTGGTCTATTGCTTTAAATAAATTTTAAAAATTAGATTCGTGCCATATGGCTCCCCACCCACCAATTTCCTAGGGATTTGAGATTATTCCAATTCTAATAATTTCCTCCATGTTGAGATTATTCCAATTCTAATATGTTCCTCATTATTATTTATAACATTCCTTTATATATAAGAAAATTTTATTTAATAGAGTTCAGGCTTCTGTGATCCATATCAATTTAGAGAGAGAATCTTCGGCGAAAATCACATGGAAAATCATTTGTCGACGCGTTTCGAACCAACAAGTGTGGTTCATCATCAGGACAGGTTGAAGAAACAGATCCAGCTGAGCAAGTTAAATAGGCAGAGCAGAGACTCCTGACTAACGGCTAGTTTGACTCCAGGATCGGGGTCAAAAATATTTTATTAGTTTAGTTAGCAGAATTAGGACCAAAATATAAATTGAAGGGTAATTTAGTTTACAAATTTTAATAAAAATTAGTTAAATAATGGACCTTAAAAGCAATATATATAACATAATATTATTTAAAATATTAAAATTATAAATTAATAAAAGATCTAACAAAGGTCAAAAGGGGGCCATAAATAATTAAATAAAAATAAAATAATCAAATCAGAAGTAAAAACCTATAAATATTATTAAATAAATAAATATTAAATAAATAAATTTAGAATAAATATTTATTATTTTTATGTTAAAACCTATAAATATTATTAAATAAATAAATATTAAATAAATAAATAAAATAATCAAATCAGAAGTAAAAACCTATAAATATTATTAAGTAAATAAATATTAAATAAATAAATTTAGAATAAATATTTATTATTAAATAAATAAATAAATTCAGAATAAGATTAGTTAAAACATAAAAATAATAATAGTAAATAAAATAATAAAGATAAAATAAAATAAAATAAAAGAAACAAATCAAAATTAAAAAAATTAAAAAATTATGGAAAAATTAATGGAAGAAAATCACAGAGGATAGAAAAATAAGTAACGAAGAAATAAGAATAAAATAAATAGGTTAGTTAGAAAAACTAGTTAAAAAATAAAATATTACCTTTAATAAATTTAAAAATTTATATTTGTGCCATGTGGCTCCCACCCATCAATTTCATAGGGATTTGAGATTATTCCAATTCTAATAAGTTCCTCCATGTTGATATTATTCCAATTATAATAAGTTCCTTAATATTATTTATAACATTCATTTATATACAAACTAATTTTATTTCGCAAAATCATCCATTAATTTTAATAAATTTAAAAAATTAGATTCACGTGGCTCCCCATCCACCAATTTACTAGGGATTTGAGATTATTCCAATTCTGATCAGTTCCTAATTATTATTTATAGCATTAATTTATATATAAGAAAATTTATTTAGCAAAATGGCCCATTACTTTTAATAATTTTAAAAAATTATATTAGTGCCACGTGGCTGCCCACCCACGAATTTCCTAGAGATTTGAGATTATTCCAATTCTACTAAGTTCCTCCATGATAAGTCTCTCATTATTATTTATAACATTCATTTATATATAAGAAAGTATATAAAAAGGTATTTTCTCATGTCTTCACTATGGGGCAAATAAATTCCATCCATTTTGGTGTTAAGATGTACCTCAACGTGTTCAAAGATCATATTTTCTACTCCAATATTCTGCTCATGCCAGAAGAATGTGGGCTATAAGTTGTGAATGCTATGTATTCTTCAATTAATAACAAAAGTTTCCATACCATATATAACAAGGTATTTTCCTATAATTGTGGCAACAAATTACTTTCCTGTCTTCTTTACCAATATTTGAACATACACATATTTGTATGTTTCCATAGGTGTCTAATAGTGGAAAATTTAAAGTGGACATCCTCTATGAGAAGTTTGGCAATTTGATACTCGATCACGAGGATGACTTATGGAACCTTGACTCTCGAGAGGAATATTTGTCGCCCCACAAATGTGGAGTACAAGGTTTGACTAGCTTATGCCACGAATATCCATGAGATCATTTATGTGTCCACTATAAATTTAGTACCTGAGTGTGGTTTAGATGTTAATGATTTGAAGGATTGTTCTATGTAAGATTTTTTTACTTTTCAAATACAAATGTATAAAATCAGTTCAACTATGAATTTGGTTTGTCTTAGGTTTTCGGTGTAGGATTAGTATAGACTTATGTAAAGTAGCATGAATGAATTTGTTCTCTAAAATTAATTAGCAATCATTCAATAATAAATTTTCAAATTGCAAGCTGATCTTATTAGTTTTCTTCTCTAAAGATCAATATTGATCTATCTTAATCGCAAATCTAAGAAGTGTTTAGAGTGATATAATTTCTTCTTTTGTATTTTTTTTAAATCGAAATTTTGAAAAAAAAAAGCTTTGCACCTTAAAGATAAAAATGACAAAAAAATATAGCCCAAATATAAAATAATAACATTACTTGAAATGCTTAAAAATTATTTTCATTATACATATTAGTTGACATTGAAATATTTTACTTAATATGGCATTGAAATATCTTACTTATGAAGTACATTTTTTAGATTAATAAGTTCCATGATAAGTTCCTCCATAATTAATAAATGATGAAATTTAGAAATTATGGTCAATGTTTTGAAATATATTTTTATTTTTAAAATTTTAAATACCTTATATTGTAAATTGATTATAAGTAAAATAGATGAAGTAAAAATAAAAAGTTGGGTTTTTTATTCTTTTATTTTTATTTTATTTAAATCAATTTTTGAAATATATCATACATTAAAAAATTGTAAATTTATAGATTTAAAATTCCATCAATAATGTTTCACATGATATATTTTTTAAAATTTTAATATATTCAAATGAGATTATGGTAAATGGATTTATGAATTTAAAAATGCTTATTTTGTTTCATGTTATTTTGTATGAATTTATGTTTGAAGAATTTGTTATCTATTATTCATTCATTTTGAAGATTTTTCACTATATTTTGATTTTTGTTTTCATTAAAAAAATCTATAAAATAATAATTTATAGGGTTTATTAATCTAAGGCTTCATATTCCTAGGGTATAATATTATTCATAAGGTTTATAATATTAATCTTTAGGTTTAACATAAATCCATTGGGTTTGTAATCATGGTCAACCATGGTCAATAACCATCGCATTGTGACAAACGGTGCATCAATATGAAAATGAATCATGGTCAACCATATTCCAGTGTCGCACTGTGACAAATATTTATCTTAGGGTTTATATTCCTTGTGTTTATAATATTTATCTCTTGGGTTTAATATTATTCCTTTGGGTTTATTATTACATTGGGCTATAATATTAATCCCTTGGGTTTAATATTATTCAATTGTGTTTATATTATCAATCCGTTGGGTTTTTAATCCCTTAGATTTTTAAATCCCTTGGATTTATAGTATGAGTCCCTTTAGGGTTTATATACCTTGCATTTATAATATTAATCGCCTTGGGTTTAATATTATTACCTTGGGTTTATAATACCTTTGGGCTTTAGAATTAATCCCTTGGGTTTATAATATCAATCCCTTTGGTTTATTTGGTTCATATTCCTAGGGTATAATCTTTTTCATGGGTTTTATAATATTAATCCTGGGGTTTAATATAAATAACTTGGGTTTACAATCATGGTCATCCATCTTCAACAATGGTCCAATGTCACAATGTTCTAAAGATTATCTCATTGCGATAATCAACCATGGTCAGCAATGATCCAATGTTGATTATGACAAACATCATCTCAGTATGAAAACTAATGATGGTAAATCATGGTCAACCATGTTTATTTTAGGGTTTATTTGTCTCAATATGAAAATAAATCAAGGTCAACCATATTCTAACGTCGCATTGTGACAAATGTTTATGCTAGGGTTTATATTCCTTGGGTTTATAATATTTATCCCTTGGGTTTAATATTATTCCCTTGGGTTTATAATATTTACCTTAGATTTTATATACCTTGCGTTTGTAATATTAATCCCTTGGGTTTATAATATCAATCCCTTTAGGGTTTATATACATTTCATTTATAATATTAATCCATTAGGTTTAATATTATTCCCTTGGGTTTATAATACCTTTGCGTTTAGTCATGGTCTACCATGGTCAACCATGGTCACATTGTAACAAATATTGTCTCAATATGGAGATCAACCATGGTCAACAATGGTCAGCCATTGTCCAATGTTGCATTGTGACAAGCATTGTCTCAATGTGAAAATAATTCATTATCTACCATATTCCAACATCGCATCGTGACAAATATTTATCTTAGGGTTTATAATATTTATCCCTTGGGTTTAATATTATTCCATTAGATTTATAATCCATTGGGTTTATTATTCCCTTGAGTTTATAATATTTATCTTAGGGTTTATATACCTTGGGTTTATAATATTAGTCCTTAGGTTTAATATTATTCCCTTGGGTTTATATTATCAATCCATTGGGTTTTTTATCTTTGGGTTTCTAGTATTAATCCCTTGGGTTTATAATACCTTTGCATTTAGTCATGGTCAACCATTGTCAACAACCATGGTTAACCATAGTCAACAACCATGGTCAACCATGGTGACATTGTGACAAATATTGTCTCAATATGGAGATCAACTATGGTCAATGATGGTCAACCATTGTCCAATGTTGCAATGTGACAAACATTGTCTCAATGTGAAAATAAATCTTTGTCAACTATATTCCAACGTCGCATTGTGACAAATATTTATCTTAGGGTTTATATTCCTTGGGTTTATAATATTTATCCCTTGGATTTAATATTATTCCATTGGATTTATAATCCGTTGGGTTTATTATTCCCTTGAGTTTATAATATTTATCTTAAGGTTTATATACCTTAGGTTTATAATATCAATCCCTTGGGTTTAATATTATTCCCTTGAGTTTATATTATCAATCCGTTATGTTTTTAGTATTAATCCATTGGTTTTATAATATCAATCCCTTTAGGGTTTATATGCCTTGCATTTATAATATTAATCCCTTGGGTTTATAATACCTTTGGGTTTTAGAATTAAACCCTTGGGGGTTTATTATTCACTTTGATTTATAATATTAATCCCTTGGGTTTATTTGGTTCATATTCCTTAGTTTTATAATATTATTCAAAGAGTTTATAATAGTAATCTTTTGGTTTAATAAAAATCGCTTGGGTTTAAAATCATGGTCATCCATGGCTAATGATAGTCAAATGTCACAATGTGCCAAAGATTGTCTCAATATGAAAATCAACCATGGTCAACCAAGGTCCAACGTCACATTGTGACAAACATCGTCTTAGTATGAAAATCAATGATGGTAAATCATGGTCAATAATGTTTATATTAGGGTTTATAATATTTATCTTAGGGTTTTTATACGTTGGGTTTATGATACTTATCCCTTGGTTTTAATATTATTCCTCTAGCATTTACAACTCTATCAAGAGTGAAATAAACAGATGGTTTACAGATTTCACTGCCTTTTTTTTCAACGCTATGCAAAAATTCAAGACAATGCAAGAAGGGATTGGTTGGAAATCATAAATGGTTGTGATCATTATCTTATCGATTTGAATTGGTGTAGCTTTTGTCATCAGTCTCGATGTGTTTCGGAAGAGGCTATCGTTTAATAATTGTGTTCTGGTGGAGTGTTTAAAGTTGAATTTCCTATCAACCACATTTAAATTGTTGTTTGATTTTTATTAAATGTTTATTTCATAATTACTTCATTATTATTTATTAAATGATTATTAATATAATTGTTGTTATTATCTTTTTTATTTATTTATTATTATTATTATTATTATTATATTAATTATTATTTAATGGTTCTTATATTTACATTAATATTATTGTTAATTGATATATGTACTTGATATGGGCCTATCGACATTTATCAACCACATTTATTAATGTGGTTGTGCTAGTTATGTGAATATGAGTTATTTTCAAGGATTTTAATTTTTTGTGGTTTCCTATGAAGCTTAACAATTGTTGGACACCTAATCCTCAATGGGTTAGTGTGGAAGCTGAATGGACAAAAGAAGTCCAAGAGACCTTGGGATGTGAAACCCAACGGTCACATAATCTACTATAAATGTATATCATTTGTCAATAAAAATTGTACTTGCATGTTTTATCTTTTATATCTCTCTTGTTGTCCATGTGTGTTTAACATGGTATTAGAGAAATGATGTGTGGCCTGTGTAGTTTTCTTCCTCACAGTTTATGCCTTAGGTAAAAAAAAATAAAAATAAAAAAATGCCATGTTATTATTTCCTGCATAGCTGGTCTGAGTCGCCTTGAATAGCGCTGGCCTGGTCTTCATTACCTGTAACGTTCTATGCATACCTGACGCTCCTGAGCACTTTGCCTTCCTGCGGCTTCCTGCTTGTCAGAACTATCATTCCTTAGCCTCGTATGCAACGATTTTTCCCTGAGATATTATGCCCTGACATGAAATTCTACTGCGCCAATTGTGTTAGGTAGAAAGGAATCGAATTCTTATCTTTTGATATCTATTGTTAATATTTGCTAGTTATGTGTTAGGTTTTCTACCCTGCAATTCCCTACCAACTCTGTCAATCCTGACATTTCCTCAGCGTTGTCGATTCTCTTTCGCCATGAATAAGTGCTGGTCTCTGTCCCATGCAATTTGTAAATAAATTCAAACAAAGAAAAAGGAAACAGTCCCTGCTCGGATTAGAGGTCAGTTTGTGAGGCAAACTAATGATATCGAAGCAGCTGGTGCTAATGGGGTTGTTTATGGTGTCGATTCCTCTGAAGATGAGGATGATGGGTATGTACATGGTTCTGGGGAATTAAGACTGACGTCTTCCCCTGAAAGCTTGGCTGGAGACACAAAGAATGCTATCTAATATCAAAGACAGAACTTTAGACTTCAACTATTGTTCTAATGAGCATGTTGACATGGTCCTTCTCCCATTCTAAAGTTCTCTCTCTCTTTTTGACCAAAAAAAAAGGAAAAGGCTGATTCGGTGGTAACAACTGTTGTGTTTATCATATCTGGGATTTCAATGTATAGGACTCTTGGTATTTTTATATCTATTCTCAAAGTCTTGATTTCAAAAATTTTGTGTTTTTGAAGTGCTAATACAAAGAATGCGCATATAGATTCCTTTTGCAGAAGATTGAAGGATACTGTAACTATTCACAAACTATTTATTGCTTCCAAATCCGAATATTCAACCATTTTCTGGTGGAAATTTCATGGCTAATTTAGTTTATCGCATCATGCCTGTTCGAATGCTACTTGTAATTCTGTTGTACGTTTAAGCGACAATTATTCATTTGTTATTGATTTCCTCGGAAAGAATCAAGAAGTTCCTCATTGTACAACAAAGCATATGGAACGTCCTGGTCATTATCTTCGCGTTGGTCATTGTTGAGAATGTGTTGAAAGAATGAGTTGAAACTCCTGCATGGTGATGTATGAGGTTTTTGTTTGAAGACTGTGACTTAACTATTGTTCTCTCCATAAAGCCTGCATGTATTGGCAAGTTTGTGGCTAATACATTCATATATGTTCATATATGTGTGTGTATTCTTTCTAGAATCGCATTAATGGAAGGCGTTCTAAACATGGATAAGGATGACCTCGCACGGCCTGGTGAAAGAAATCCGATCTTTTGATGATGTATTTGACCTGGAACGGATATCAAGAGCTCCTCCCCTAGCAATGACGATAGGGTGAAATGACGTGGCTCTCATGGCAGTCCAGATTTATGCAGATCCGCCTTCAAATCTCAATTCCATCACTCTTACGATAGGTCAATCAAGTCAGGCTGAAAATGAAACCCTATGCCTTATTTCAGAAACCCACAACGACAGGATTGAACTAAAACAAGAAGGTAGTAGTCGAGATTCTATCTGTGAATAGGTTGTTGAAATGAAAAGGCTGTGATTGGATCAGCCACTTGTAGCGGTCCAACATAGATGGTGAAGTTAACACATGAATTGTGCATTATGTAAGTGAGCTGAACTCATTCTTCACTAGCGTGCTGGTTCTACCTTCAGGAGTGCTCGAACTGTTTGTACTTCAACTGCAGATTGTGGAAGACATTCATTTTTTCTTGCAAAGGAGTGTTGTTTATGCATGGAAGAAATCAACCAGAGATGTGGCTTCATCCGTAATCTGCTCAACAACGAATAATACCATTTTTATGGGTATTCTCGGCTATATATTTATATAGAGGTCAGTTCGTTCTGTGCATCCAAAGTTTTCTCTGTTTGAGAAATCCACCCACAAGGCTCTCTTTTTCTCAAGAAATCCACCCATTCATGCAAAGAACTATAGAATCTGTTTTGTGTTAAAGTTCTGCGGAGAGACTCTTCCAGAAATTGTGTGGCTGTGGGGTCGACGTATGCCAGTGTCATCTATAGCAACCAAGGGCAAAGTTTTGTGTGAACTTGTCTATGAATTGATGTAATCTATTAATTTGATGCAAGGAGTGTTGTTGACTATTTGCATTTAACAGAGATTAGATTTAGAGATTTGATATGACAGTATTAACACATTATTCTTTGTAAATGCCTATGATAAAGCAACTATTGAGTTGGTACTGTTGACATTGTTGATCTGTAGACATGTATTGATAAAGTGGAGTATGATTTCACATTCTAGGGTTTCAGAGATAAGTCTTGCATTACCAAGTATTATTGACCGAATATGCTGATGGATAGACTCTGATGATGATGTTGAATTGACGGGCTAAGTGTTATGTCAGAGAGCTTGACAAGCCTTGATACACTACTATATTTTTACCACTGTTGGTTTGATCATTGCTATGGCAATGTTGCAATGGACAGAACATGGTTGAGATTGCTCTACCAAGACTGTTGACAAATTTCATTTGCAAAGAAAGTCAAAGATTTTTATTTTTTTTTCACAGTGTGAGTAGTTTGAATAATTTGAGAAGTACATTAAAGCAGCGAGTCATTTGCTACATTGAAATTGGTACTGTGTTGTCTGCTACAGTGACTTTGTGATATTGGCATCCTGCTATTCATCTAATAGTTGCAAGTATTTATAGACCAATTTGTAGCTGAAGATAACATCAGTTATCTGATTATATTGGTCTGAAATGGATAGAATAGATGATGTATTGAAACTACTGAATAATTTAATACTTTCCACTGTTGATGAGATGGTTAAGATCAACAAAACCTCTCTTTCCAATATTAAAATTTGTCTCCAAAATGCACATGAGAATATTGAGTTTTTGCAGCTTGAGACAAAGCTGCAGCAAGAAGAACTACAGCAATGGAGTCATCATTCTGAACCTGTTTCTGTTCAGAAGATTGAAACAGACTCCCATAAACAGCGAGACAATAATGTTACAGTGCATTTAGATAAAGCAGTAATTGTACATGCAGATGCAGAAACTCAGTCTGCACTTCCCAAGCCCATCATCAGACCTTGGGAACAGCTTGTCCACAACAAGCACATAACTGGACTTGGATATGACAAGGACTTGTCCTTTCATATTCCAGACTACGCCAAGCCCATTCAGTTTTAGAGTGCTGGATTCATTCTTGATAGTTTAGCTACTCCTCATGACAGTTCACCTCCAGCTGTTCCAGACTCTGCCTCTCTTCCACAACAACAGCAGCAACAACAACAACAGATTGTGAAATGCCAACACTGTGACCGAGTTAGCCATCTGAAAGATCACTGTTTTGATCTTCATCCATGTAAGCACTATCATAAAACTAGCCATTCTTCACACAGATGCTTCAGCAACAAACACCCTGCAAGAACAAAGATTCATCTTGGATGGATCGCTTCTTGGCGATGGGCATCAAAAGAAAAGAAGATGTTCCAATCACATGTCAAAACTTCTTCCAGAGTATTGAACAGTCTTGGAGTTGAGTTTTCTCGATCATCTCATCTTGTATCTGACAGGGGGGGAAATGATGGTCATCTACAAGCTTCAAAGTCACATCAAGCGAGCCTCAGCCACAACCTGCCACACCAGTTTCTGAGTTGTAGCCAGAGACAAAGATGCCCCTGAACATGCATTCAGTTGGCAATCTGGGACACTTCCTTTAGCAGAAGACTTCAGCTTCTTGCCAGTTTTGGAAGAATTCTAGGAACAAAATTGAGAACACTTCCTCTAGCAGAAGACTCCAGCTTCTTGCCAGTTTTGGAAGAGTTCCAGGAATTGCATTAAGCATTCCAGAGTTGTTGGTCATCCTTAAACCATCACAGGTTGAGACTTCCCTTTTCAGGTTGAAGTTTTACCTTTTATGCGGGGTGAGACCTCCCTTTTATGGTTGAAGGTTTCCCTCTTTAAAACAATAGGATCACTTCCTCTAGCAGAAAACTTCAGTTTCTTGCCAATTTTGGAAGAGTTCCGGGAACTGCACTAAGCGTTCCAGTGTTGGTGGTCATCCTTAAACCACCGCCCTTTATACCAACATTTCATAGAGCACATTCAGCCTAGTGCTGCCATGCATTTTTTGCACATTTTGTATTACAGCTCTCTTCTTGGACTCGTACATAACCCTTTGGATTAAGGGGGGGAATGTTGGACACCTAATCCTCAATGGGTTAGTGTGGAAGCTGAATGGACAAAAGAAGTCCAAGAGACCTTGGGATGTGAAACCCAACGGTCACATAATGTACTATAAATGTATATCATTTGTCAATAAAAATTGTACTTGCATGTTTTATCTTTTATATCTCTCTTGCTGTCCATGTGTGTTTAACAACAATGAAAAATATGAATGTGTCTAAAGACATAAATATTACAGCTGCATTCAAAATTTATGCAATGAAAATACGAGGCAATTATCTACATCGCATTGTGTTGTGCAGATGCTTATTACACACGTTGAATTCTTTTTTAGATTTTTTATTTTTTAATATAATTTTTATCTCTGACTATTCAATTTAAAACTAGATAAAAATAATCATCAACCAATTAAAAAAAAATAGTTTACATTTAAAAAAAATAAAAATTATTTTCTAATTTTCAAAATATTCATTTTAATAGTTTTTTTTAAACTTTAATAAACTTGATAGAATGTGTTTAAAAATTTCAAAAATAATTGATAGTGAAAGTTATTTTGACCATAATAAAAAAATATAACTGTTATTCCACATGTAAAATAATATCTTCTTACTTTTATTTGTGAACTTTAATGAAGTTATGATCCACACTCTTACATTAAAATATAACCACCATAGATCGACCTTAACTTTGGATTTACCAAGCACTCTCTTACATTAAAATACAACCAACATAGATGAAATCTCTTAAGGTGCAAACTTCTTTTAGACTGAAAAAATATTTGATTACTAGATTGAGAGTTAGAATATATATATACCCAAAAACA
The DNA here is from genome assembly GCA_031772625.1 of Pinus tabuliformis. Classification (NCBI taxonomy): domain Eukaryota; kingdom Viridiplantae; phylum Streptophyta; class Pinopsida; order Pinales; family Pinaceae; genus Pinus; species Pinus tabuliformis. The sequence continues at coordinate 292,849,534 of CM062815.1, read as the reverse complement.
ATTGAGAGTTAGAATATATATATATATATACCCAAAAACCTCTAGTTAAAATTGACTATTTTACTCAATTTTATATTAATGATTAATTTTGTTTTAATTTTTATGTAATTTCACTGAGACAAAATGTTTGATAAACATTAACTTACTCAAAAAAATTATTTAAAAAAAATAATAAAAAAATTTCAAGTCACTAAATTCATTTTCAATCTATGTACTTTCAACAAAATTAATATCTCTCGATCTTCCTTTTAATTATGTGTATTTCTTTAATAAAATAATTTACTCTTTAAATAGCATTTATTTTTCTTAATGCAAACATTTACTCTTAAAATAAATTTTATTTTAATAGGATACATAAAACTAAATTTTATTCTAATTATAATTTAATCAAATTTATTTTTTAAATAAAATAATAATAATTAATTTTTAAAATTACCAAAATTGTGATGTCAGGGGGCACTTATGTGACAGAAAGATCCAACCGCTCCAATATCCGGTGCCAGAATTGGTAAAATATCCATTCTTATGGTACTAAATCCATTAATTACTGCAAAATTAACATTGGATATGAGCTTTATTTTACGAACATCATCGGAGTTTCTAGGAGTAATCGACGGCGAGGCAACTACATTTTTGGTGAGAGGCAACATATCGAGTAGAGCCATGTGCACACTTCTGCCAACCTCGAATTATTAAGTATAAAGCCGTATGCTCACCTCTGTTGCTCACCTCTAATTATTGAGTATAGTAAAAACCGAAGGATAGCGGAATGGTCATCAAAAGCTGTAAAAAAAGCGTTCAAATTTTTTTTTTCTGATATTTCAAAAATATCACTTAAATAGTTACCCATAATCCTGTTGAGAACTAAAATAATATACAATATTTCTTCAAATAATATATAATATTTTTTTATATGGGAAAAACTATGTGTTTTTAAATATTTTATAAAATTTAATTATATATTATTTTAAAATCTATAATTTTTATTTTTATTAATTTAAAATTTAAAATATTTTTTAAAATTAAAATTAAATTTAAAATATTTTTTATAATTCTATTTTTAATTTAATTTATGAATGATTTAAAATCAATTACTTTTAAATATAAAAATAATATTCTAACGAAGAACCGGTAATTAAAATAGGATAAATTAAAATTTATATAATAAATTATAGTAACGATCATTGTTATCACCCACTTTGCCACTTTTTCTCACCGAAAGTGACTTTATTTGAGATTTTTGACCAAACCGTTTAGTTACAACCAACGTGGAAATATAGATGTTCATTCAAACTACGCTGTTGTTCACGTCAAAACTGGCGCATAAAAATTAAACGATATGGAGCATTCAGCAGTTTAGTTGAATGACGTTTTGTTATGTTATATAGTTGATGTTTTAAATAATATGCAGTTGTGTGGTTTAGTATCGGTAAAATTCAACTATATAGAATATTTTGTGGTTTAGTTGAATGACTTTTTATGATATAGTTGATGTTTTACTAAGTAGTTTTGTTGCTTGGTTTTTTTATGCAAAAAATAATTAATAATAACTAAATTAAAGTAAAAATAATGAAGAACGAAAATTTATATATCAATTATATTTAAGTCAAAAAATGTAACAGTTTTTGTCAAAAAATGTAACAGTTTTTGACATATTTATAAATTATTTTGTAACAAATATTTTGGTCTTGGGGAATAGCCAAATGCTTTCAATAATGAATAAGGCGGGAGGTTTACTAACCATGAAAGTAAATATAATACTGCAAAGAAACACACATTTTGAACAGTGAGAAAAAAACTTGGAAAGTATAATTGTCCATCTTTCAAGGAAGATTTTTTCTTCTAATTTTGTTCAATGGATGATGAAACATAGGCAATGTTAGGAGAGAAGACCAATTCCAATAAGCTAAACACTTTGAACAATGCACTACATTCGATCATTCTGTTTTGCATTAACTCAATCCTCTAACATTTATTTTTATTTATTAAATATGTGTTGCAACATACAAGATGGAAGGGTTTTCTTTATTAAAAGAGTTATTCAAATATCATAATTCCAATAATTGAAACCATGTGAGACAAGCTTGAATCCTGATAAGTTTTAAGCTCTCAAATTTTCGATGGAGTAATATATTTGATTAATTGATATATTTTTAAGTTTTCAACTTTTGTTATTTGAATTATTGATTTCAATTTTATTGTATTTATATTGAGGTAGTGTGAAATAGTTCTATTTATCATTTCAAAAATAAGGATTGAAATATTAAATTTTGTTAATATATTTAGTTTTAAAGGATTGTGTTTTATTTATCAAATATATTAACTGAAAAAAAGAAAATAATTGCCTACCAAGGGGCAAACACTTCATAAATTTTGGTAGATAGTAACTACTAAAAAGCCTACACATTTACATTTTTACTCCACACATTTGAGTTTTTATTAGTATTTATTTACATCTTTTTCCTATCCATTTTTTACATAAATATTTGCTTAAATTATAGTGGGTAGTAATTGATAAATATTTTCTTTTTCAAGGATTTTAATTTTTGGTGCTTTCTTATCAAGCTTAATAACGAAAAATATTAAAGTATCTAAAAATCATGGCATGAATATTGCAACTGCATCCATTGAAAGGGGTCTTCGAAGATATTATAGTGATTTGGAGGAGCTTCTTATGGAGGGGTGTAAATAAAGCAAAGAAGTCGGCTTTGATGGCTTGGGAGAAGTTGTGCATTCCAAAAAAGGAAAGGGGGCTTGGTTTGAGAGACCTGTAAATTCTAAGTGAGACTTTAGGTGATAAATTGTAGTGGAGGTGGGTATTGGGAGGAAATGAGTTGTGGAAGAAAATCGAGGCTAGGAAGTATTATCTCACAAACTCACATGAAGATCGTCTCCGGGCTGGGGAATGTATATTAGGATCACCTCTATAGATGTGGGTGCAAGAAAATAGAAATTTAATCAAAGGCCACACCTTTTGGAAAATCATTTATGGGAAGTCAGTGTTCTTCTAAGAAGAGTTATGGAAGCAGATGCCAAGATTGGAAGTAAGACAAGATATAGATGAATTGAAAAACTTCACCAAATAAAGAGGAGGGGTAAAGGTGGTGGACTTTTGGATCAAATACAAATTCTATTCGATGTGTATATCATGGAAATATAAGGAAGATTGGGGGCCTAGCGACAAGGAGATACCACGGGAAAAACTCAAGGATGAACTGCTGGAGAGGAAGATAAATAATGACCAAGGGAAAGATAAGTTGAGACAAGGATATAATCTCATTGAAATGTTCACCATTCAAGAGGCATATAAGGTGTTAGAAAGGCATGATTCATTGGAGGAATACCCTATCTGGCTAATATTATGGGCTAGATGTCTTTGGCCTAAGGTTAAGAATTTCTCATGGTTGACGGTTAATATAAACATTTTAACCTCGGAACATATTAGATGAAAATATTTTCAGGGCCCATCATTTTTTTGCCTTTGCAAAGCCCATGAAGAAGCAATGGAGCATTTTCTGAATTATTGCATCGTTGTTTGAGAATTATGGAGCTCAATTGTTGCACTCATTTTTCACCTAGCCATACCACCAGATGATTTTATGCTTCTCCTTAGGAAATTGAGGAACACAAAGTTCTTGAATCACGTTATAGGTTGATCCTGGGAGGGTGTTCAGTTTCATTGTTTGGCCATGATGGAAAGAGAGGAACGCAAGGATTTTTAAAAATAAGGGTAGAAGATTAGAAGTTATTTTTTATGTTATTAAGAAAAATATCAACGAAACAATCCTAGCAACCTCATTGTCGAAGGAAGATTGGAAGGTAGATGCTAGGGAGTTGATTACCCTCAAGAGATTGTAGATGGAAAAAAGTAGGCTTACTTGGTGGAAGAAGAGTTCGATGGACCTTTGAAGATCAATGTCGAATTTATTCTCCCCGCATCTAGTGGGCCTCATAAAATTAAACGCTGATGGGGCATCAATAGAGAATATGGGACTTACAAGCCTAGGTGGGATCTTCAAGGACTCTGATTCCAATGCGTTGAGGGTATATGCACAAAGCTATGGGTATATGAAAAACAATGTGGTAGAGATGAAAGCATTAGAGCGAGGTACAATGATTGTGGTTAGGGTCACTAGTAGTACAAGGACCTAATACAAGGTAATAGGTGTTTACAAGTTGATGGAGATTCTCTAGTTATTATCCACTGTCTACAGAAGTTGATCTGGGGTCAGCCCCTATAAAAAATTACAAAAAGATGGAGATTGGAGAGTTCTATTAGGAGATTTTTGAGATTGATATGATTTTTGGAGTGCATTATATCCCACCATTCCTTGAGATTAAGAAACAAGGTGGAAAATTTCCTTGCAAATATTGGGTGTAATGGCATGGAGGTGAATATTTATATGAGTTGGCCCCATCGTTACTGTCAGAATGGGAAGGATATCTAAGTGCCTCGATTGAAGGAGATGCATTGTCCCTTATTGAGGGTGTTAATGTAGAAAGGACGGGATCAGGGTTATTGTGCCATCCACCCTTGCGCAATCACTCTCCCAATTAATGCGGGAGGTACGCAATGTTACGCTTGCATGCACGAGCATGCAATTAAGAGAGTAGAGTGGGTCTCATGCTATGGTGTGTATTGGTGAAGTGATTTGAGAGATGAGGTTTATTCCTCACGTTCATGGAGAATATCGTGTAAGCAAGGGAATGAGGGAGCACTCTAGGCACAGAATTCTCAAGAGTTTCCTTAAGATGGAGCGAGGATTTAGGGCTAGAATATTGTTGGTGCATGAAGGTGGTGTTCGAAGATCATGTTTTATGTTGGTTAATAGAATGTATTACTCATCTCTATAGGCTGGATAATTTGGCTTGTAAGTTTTTTTTTCTTTTTTTTGTCTTTCGGTCAGACTGGGATGGTTTCTTATCTTTAATTCTCATAGAATTTGCTTCCAAGGGCGCATCCTTTTCAACCCCCTCTTATCAAGTGTCTCTAGAATGTGAGTCTCCCTCTTTTTATGTCTTAGGTCTTGGTGTTTTTTTGGGTCTATGCTCTTTATACTACACCATGGGTATTCATAGTGTTATGAGTAGTCATTTTTTATTATGGGTTGTTCTTTCTACCTGTGGCGTTAGGTTTTGGAAAATGGATTGTGTCTTGGTTCTCTGGCTATTGGATTCTATCTAGTCTGGTGTGATCGGGTGGTGGTGTCTTAGTTAAATGGTTGAGGAAATAAATCCAGTTGTGGAATTTATGTTGCCCCTACTTGCCGATGTGGCTTTGTTTCCAAATTGAGTAATTTAATCTACAGTACTATGATGAAATCATGGGTTGGTGTCTTGACTAGATCAAGAGTGAGTGAGTCTAGTCTATTTTTGCTTTTCTAGGTAGGAGTAATCCCTATAGAGATTCAAGGAAATCGCTTGACGACTCCAATATGCCACCGAGATAATGACAGAGGAGGAGAAGAGCTGTAGGGGATGCTTCTTGGCTTGGTTAGAGGGGAGCAAGGTTATTTTCTCATAAGTGAGTGGCATATTATTTCTACACAATTATGCCAGAAGTGAGTCTAGAGGTAAGAGAGTTAGATACAATAGTCAGATAAGCGAGGAAGTCATTGTTTGATTCAGAATTTCTTAAGGACTTGGATGGGTGGGTTCCAAATCCTAGAGACTCAATAGGGAGAAAGAAACAATTACAAATGAAAATATTGATGGGCTTAATTCTTAAATAAAAACAAGTTGAAAAGTACAACATCTTTGCGGCTATTGAATATTTCAAGAGGATGTTGAGGAATATGTGATTCTATATTGATGGGATTGACGCCTGCTTAAGGAACATAGAGAGCCATGTCCCTTTTGAATCAGAAGTAGAAGACCTTGGTGATCCTCCTAGCTCAAGTGCATGTGCCCCGACAAATATATCTTCATCACATGGAGACCAGTGAAGGAAGGTGGGGGGGGTAGTTTGGTCTATTCCCTAATTTTCTAATTTTTTGTTCTAGTTTGGTCCTATGTGGGAAGCTCACTCTTGTGATTATGATGATGTATGGAGTCACATTATTGTTTTGTTGTAGTCATGGATTCTTTTAGTTCATAACGATTATTATTTTGATAGGAATTGTTAGTTTCCAAGGTTTCTCACAGTACATGATATTTGAGTTGGTTGATCCCACATCTCTATTGATCTTTTGAATGTATCTCTTCTTGGGTTATTGGTGATGTGTGGTATGAAAGTATGTAATCATAGGTGGGGATACTTTTGTAAATCTTAGTATGCATGCAACTAGTTTCAGTTTGGTATATGTGGTAGAGGTTGAGATCTCAAGTTGGAAGTCCCTCTATCGGAATCAGTCTATCTATGTATTTCAGTTTCCATGATTAATACGAAGTTTTCACATGTATAAAAAAAAATCACACGTACCAAAATGTGATTTTTAATTTACTATGAGACTTCCTAATTGTCGAGACTCCATGACATATGGAAATTATGAAAAGTATGCCTCTCAGTATGATCAAAGTGATTATAAGCTAATTGTATGAGGAACGACGTATATAATTCTAAATGATTATATAGGTAGGGATGAACACAATATATGAAATTACAAGGAATATAATTATTTTTTTATTAAATATATTTAGTTATATCATATTGATTGCGTTATACGGCCAAAAAAAAAAACTTTGAATCTTAATATTATTTCTATTTAATTTGGGAATTTATAATTTAAAAATTAAATTTCATATTAAATTAAATGTATATTTATTAAGAAAATAGCTTTTAAAATTAGATTAAATTAAGTTTAAAAATTTACACTTCAAAAATTAAGAGTTAGAGATTTATATCCAACAACATATATCCATATTAAAAAAACTCTAACTATTGATCATTTTGATTTGGAAAGTACTGGATGGGTCTCTGAACATTATAAATCATACAAAGTATATCCTTAGGAAATATCAAAGATTGAGACTTGAACCAACTATTGAGGACTAGTAAGAATTGTATCCCTTCTATGAGCTGGCCCCATCGTTAGGGTCAAAATGGGTAGGAGATCTAAGTGCCTCGATTGAAGGAGATGCATTGTCCCCTAATGAGGGTGTTAATGTAGATAGGATGGGACTTGGGTTATTGTGCCATCCACCCTTGGGAAATCACTCTTCCAATTACTATGGGAGGTACACGATGTTACACTTGCATGCATGAGCATCCAGTTAAGAAAGTGGAGTGGGTCTCATGCTATGCTATGTAGTGTTTAGGTGAATGTGAGATATAACATTTATTCCTTGGCCTTGTGGAGAATATCATGTAAGAAAGGGAATGAGGGATCACCCTAGGCATGGAATTATCCAGATTTTTCTTATGATGGAGCGATGATTTAGGGCTAGCCTCCTATTGGTGCATGAAGGTGGCGTTCCAAGATCATGTTTTATGTTGGTTAATAGAGTGGCTTTCTCATCTCTATGGGCTTACAATTTGGGCGTGTCAGTTTTCTTCTATTTTTTTCTCTTTTGATTAGACTGGGTTGGTTTTTTGCCTTCAATTCTCACAGAATTTTCTTCCAGGGGCATGTCCTTTTCATCCCCCACTTGTCTAGTGTCTTTAGAATGTGAGTCTCCCTCTTGTTCTTTCTTAGGTCATGGTGTTTTTAGGTCTATGATATTTTTGATACACAGTGGGTATTTATATTGTTATGAGCATGTGTGTTTTGTTGTAGTTTATTCTTTCTACCTGTGGAATTAGGGTTTGGAAAAGGGATTGTCATGGGAATCTCACTGCTGGATTGTAGATAGTCTAGTGTCATTGGGTGGTGTTGTCTTAGTTAAATGGTCGAGAAAATAAATCTAGTTGTGGAATTTATGTTGGCCCCTTCTTGCTAAGGTGGCTTTATTTCCAAATTTAGTCATTTAATCTAGGGTAATTTGATGAACTGGTGTGTTGGTGTCTTGACTAAGTCAAGAGTGAGTGAGTATAGTCTATTTGTCATTTTCCAGGTAGGGTTAATCCTTATAGAGATTCAAGTAAACCCCTTGACCACTCCAATAAGCCACCAAGACAATGATAGAGGAGGCAAAGAGGTGTAGGGGCACTTCTTGACCTAGTTAGAAGGGAACGAGGTTATTTTATCATAATTCAGTGGCATATTATTTCTACACAATTATGTGAGAACTGAGTGTGAAGATAAGAGAGTCAGATATAAAAGTCAAATAAGAGAGGAAGTCATTGTCGAATTTAGAATTGCTTGAGGACTTGGATGGGTGGATTCAAAATCCTGGAGACTTAAGAGGCATAAAGAAACAATACCTAAATTCAATGATTCTTCATTGGCAGATGAAAATATGTTTCAACTTAATTCTCTAAGACAAAAAAGTTGAAAAGTACAACATATTTGCATCTATGGAAGATTTCAAAAGGATGTTGAGGAATTTGTGCCTATGTGTTGATGGGGTTGATGCTCGCCTAAGGGACATAGCGAGCCATGTCCCTTGTGCCTATGTGTTGATGGGGTTGATGCTCGCCTAAGGGACATAGCAAGCCATGTCCCTTGTGAATCATAAGGAGAAGACCTTGGTGATTCTCCTCGCTCAAGTGCATGTTCCCTGAAAAATATATCTTCATACTATGGAGACTAGTGAAGGAGAGTGGGGAGGGGGTAGTTTGGTCTACTCCCTCATTTTTTTATTTTTTGTTCTAGTTTGGTCCTTTGTGGGAAGGTCACTCTTATGATTACAGTGATGTATGGAGTCACAATCCTATTTTGTTGTGTTCATGCTTTCTTCTAGTTTGCAGGGATTAATTTTTTTATGGGTATTGTGAGTTTCCAAGGTTTCTCATAGTGTTGGATTTTGGAGCTGGTTGAGGTCGCATGTCTATTGGTCATTCGAATGTAACTCTTCTCAGTTTATTGGTGATGTGTAGTCTGAAAGTATGTAAGCCTAGGTGGGTAGACTTTTGTAAATGTTAGTATGCATGCAACTAGTTTCAATTTGGTATATGTGGCAAGGGTTGATATCTCTAGTTGGAATTCACTCTGCTAGAATCAATCTATCTATGTATTTCATTTTCAATTATTAATACAAAGTTTTCAGATGTATAACAAAAAGAAAATCACATGTACCAAAATGTGATTTTAAATTTACTATGAGACTTGCTAATTGTCGAGACTCCATGACATGTGGAAATTATGAAAAGTATGCCTCTTAGTATTATCAAAGTGATTATAAGCTAATTGATGAGGCACAACGTATATAATTCTAAATGATTATATAGGTAGGGTTGATCACAATATATGAAATTACAAGGAATATAATTATTTTTTTATTAAATATATTTAGTTATATCATATTGATTGCGTTATACGACAAAAAAAATAAAAATTGAATCTTAATATTATTTCTATTTAATTTGGGAATTTGTAATTTAAAAATTAAATTTCATATTAAATTAAATGTATATTTATTAATAAAATAGCTTTTAAAATTAGATTAAATTAAGTTTAAAAATTTACACTTCAAAAATTAAGAGTTAGAGATTTATATCGAAGAACATATATCCATATTAAAAAACTCTAAATATTGATCATTTTGATTTGGAAAGTACTGGATGGGTCTCTGAACATTATAAATCATACAAAATATATCCTTAGGAAATATCAAAGATTGAGACTTGAACAAACTATTGAGGACTAGAAAGAATTGTATCCCTTATATGAGTTAGCCCCATCGTTAGGGTCAAAATGGGTAGGAGATCTAAGTGCCTCGATTGAAGGAGATGCATTGTCCCCTAACGAGGGTGTTAATGTAGATAGGATGGGACCTAGCTTATTGTGCCCTCCACGCTTGAGAAATCACTCTTCCAATTACTGTGGGAGGTACATGATGTTACACTTGCATGCACGAGCATGCGGTTAAGAAAGTGGAGTGGGTCTTATGCTATGCTGTGTAGTGTTGAGGTGAATGTAAGATATAATGTTTATTCCTCGGCCTCGTGGAGAATATCATGCAAGAAAAGGAATGAGGGATCAGCCTAGGCATGGAATTCTCTAGATTTTTCTTATGATGGAGTGATGATTTAGGGCTAGCCTCCTGTTGGTGCATGAAGGTGGTGTTATAAGATCATGTTTTATGTTGGTTAGTAGAGTGGCTTGCTCATCTCTACAGGCTTAAAATTTGGGCATGTTAGTTTTCCTCTATTATTTTATCTTTGGATCAGATTGGGTTGGTTTTTTGTCTTCAATTCTCATAGAATTTGCTTCCAGGGGCCCGTCCTTTTCATCCCCCACTTGTCTAGTGTCTTTAGAATGTGAGTCTCCCTCTTGTTCTTTCTCAGGTCATGGTGTTTTTAGGTCTATGATATTTTTGATACACAGTGGGTATTTATATTGTTATGATTATGTGTGTTTTGTTGTGGTTTATTCTTTCTACATGTGGCATTAGGGTTTGGAAAAGGGATTGTGTCTTGGGAATCTCTCTGCTGGATTGTAGATAGTCTGGTGTCAGCGTGTGGTGTTGTCTTAGTTAAATGGTCGAGAAAATAAATCTAGTTGTGGAATTTATGTTGCCCCATGCTTGCTATGGTGGCTTTATTTCCAAATTTAGTCATTTAATCTAGGGTAATTTGATGAACTGGTGTGTTGGTGTATTGACTAAGTCAAGAGTGAGTGTGTATAGTCTATTTGTCATTTTCCAGGTAGGGTTAATCCTTATAGAGATTCAAGTAAACCCCTTGACCACTCCAATAAGCCACCAAGACAATGATAGAGGAGGCAAAGAGGTGTAGGGGACACTTCTTGACCTAGTTAGAGGGGAACGAGTTTATTTTATCATAATTCAGTGGCATATTATTTCAACAGAATTATACGAGAATTGAGTGTGAAGATAAGAGAGTCAGATATAAAAGTTGAATAAGAGAGGAAGTCATTGTCAAATTTAGAATTGCTTGAGGACTTGGATGGGTGGATTCCAAAACTTGGAGACTCAAGAGGCATAAAGAAACAATACCTAGATTCAATGACTCTTCATTGGCAGATGAAAATATTTTTCAGCTTAATTCTCTAAGACAAAAAAGTTGAAAAGTACAACATATTTGCATCTATGGAAGATTTCAAAAGGATGTTGAGGAATATGTGCCTATGTGTTGATGGGATTGATTCTCGCCTAAGGGACATAGCGAGCCATCTCCCTTGTGAATCATAAGGAGAAGACCTTGGTGATTCTCCTTGCTCAAGTGCATGTTCCCTGAAAAATATATCTTTGTACTATGGAGACTAGTGAATGAGAGTGGGGAGGGGGTAGTTTGGTCTACTCCCTCATTTTTTTATTTTTTGTTCTTGTTTGATCCTTTGTGGGAAGTTCACTCTTATAATTACAGTGATTTATGGAGTCACAATCCTAATTTTTTGTGGTCATGCTTTCTTCTAGTTTGCAGGGATTATTTTTTTGATGGGTATTGTGAGTTACCAAGGTTTCTCATAGTGTTGGATTTTGGAGTTGGTTGAGGTCGCATGTCTATTGGTCACTCGAATGTTACTCTTCTCGGTTTATTGGTGATGTGTAGTCTGAAAGTATGTAAGCCTAGGTGGGTAGACTTTTGTAAATGTTAGTATGCATGCAACTAGTTTCAGTTTGGTATATCTGGCAGGGGTTGATATCTCTAGTTGGAACTCACTCTGCCAGAGTCAATCTATCTATGTATTTCACTTTCCGTTATTAATACAAAGTTTTTAGATGTATAACAAAAAGAAAATCACATGTACCAAAATGTGATTTTAAATTTACTATGAGAATTTCCAATTGTTGAGACTCCATTGCATATTGAAATTATTAAAAGTATGCCTCTTAGTATGATCAAAGTGATTATAAGCTAATCGTTGAGGCACAATGTATGTAATTCTATATCATTATGTTGGTAGGATGGAACACGATATATGAAATTACAAGGAAAATAATTATTTTTTATTTAATATATATTAGTTATATTCTATTTATTTGGTTAAATGGCAAAAAAAATTAGGAAACTTTGAATATTAATATTATTTCTATTTAATTTGAAAATTTATAATTAAAAAATTAAGTTTTATATTAAATTAAATGTATATTTATTAAGAAAATTGGCTTTAAAATTAGATTAAATTAAGTTTAAAAATTTACAATTAAAAAATTAAGAGTTAGAGAGTTATATCCAACAGCATACATCCACATTCAAAAACGTCTAACTATTGATCAGTTTGATTTGGAAAGTATTGGATTGGTTTCTGAACTATAGAAATCATATAAGGTATAGCCTTAGAGAATACCAAAGGTTGAGACTTGAATCAACTATTGAGGATCAGTAAGAATTGTATCCTTTTGCTTCAACTATATGACTTAGAGCAAGCACACATGGTTCAATCTTGCCTCAAAATCTACTTTGTAGAGCTTCAATATGGGATGATCAAATAGAGAGGTATTATGTTTGAGAAAGGTGTGGTGTTATGCCTATGGAGCTAGAATGGCCTGGAATGTAGGTATTTAGAGGGTGAATAATAGGTAGTGGGGTGAAATAGATGACATTTTCAAGTGAACTATTTTTATTAACACTAAGACTGAGGGATTTACATACATTTACATTGAATTACGTTATTGGTTAGAGAGTTTTGTGGAGATCAAATATATGGTAGGAAGCCACAATGTCAAAAGAGAGTCTTTATCCCAGTCAAATATTAGATAGAAATCTATAGAGGTGATTTATGTAGATTTACTTTAGCTTCATTTAACTATAATTGAAAATTAGATTTAGCATTAAAAAACTAAATTTTACATTAGATTTAAAAAAAAAAAAATTAAAAGGCTTAGTTGTGGGGTTGCGTATGATATATTTGTCACAATTTGTGCTCCTGGAAGTGTTTCCCCAAGATGATAGTTGTATTGAGCTCTAGAACCTCTCTGTCTTAACCTTTCTTTCATTGTTTTTGGTTTGTCATTTTTTGGAGGTCTATGTCTATGCATTTTTACTATTGTCACCCCCCCCTGTTGTGGTTGGAAGTCAAATTTGTCTAGTGGATTACTTTTTGTAGGGACAATTTCTTATTGTTGTGGAGTTGTCTGCATTACATCTTCTACTGTTCTTCTTACGGTTGGTCTTTAACTAGTGCCTTAAATCTTACAAGGTCTGGAAATTGTGCCCCCTTTGTCTTGGTCCTTTGTCTTGTGATTTTTTACTTAAGCACATTTATATTGGTTGAATATGGAATGCCAGAGAATGCATAACAAGCATGGCGGAGGGGATTGCGGCCCCCAAGGCTATAATAGAGATAAATAGCCAGCCGAGGAGGTTATTGATAACTACCATGCAATAACTGTCCAAAATACCTAGAATGAAATCCATAATTTGGAGTCTCAAGCTATTCAAGAAAGAATTATCTTCTCATATTTTGAGATCCTAGAAGATTTAGCTACTTGGATTTTTGACCCGGGGCACATCCGGGGATGAAGGAAAAAATATTATGGAGAAACAACCTTCCATTAGAAGATGAATACTCTACTATGCAAAATATTGAAGGAAAAGCATGTTGCGAGATGTTTGCTAGTTTCGACGATGTCAAAAGATAGGAACGTAATCAAAACTGTCATGTATATACGATTAAGGAGAGGATTGCTCACATATAGCTCCATTTATAATGCAAACCAGATTCATGTGCTTATGTAAGATTGAATGATAGAGATACAGTCTCGATCACTTCTTTAGATACTTGAGTTTGCATGCTTATATTCAATTTTTGTTTTTACAGTGCACTCATAGATAGCCTTGTTATGCTTTTCATGATTACACTTATTGATTTTTTGACTAATTACTTTATCGGTAGGTGGTAAAAAATAGATGGTTTCCCATTAGGAAGATTAACACCACCTACCCAATGACATATATGATGATTATGTTTGAGGGATGTACATGTTTTACTTGACTTTTTAAGGTAACACAAATTAAAATTAGAAAAAAAGATTGTTTATTGACTTTAAAAATTAGATCTTGTAGTAATGTTAATATTTATATGAATGGTATTATTATTATTATTATTAATAAATATTATTATTAATATTATATATTATTAACAATGTTTTAATATTATTATTAATTATTAACATATTAATTTTAATATTAATATTAATAAATATCATTAATAATAGCAATGATAATAATAAGAACGACAAAAATATAAACATTAATATTCCAGACAATGTTATTACTTAAATGAGAATTTCCAGAGAATCCTAACTTCTAAGTATCGGCAACCATAATAGTACAACTATTTCATAAATTCCACAAACGGACATGTCTACAGAGACTTGAATCCACATAGTCAGGGACACCAATTGTTCACCGAACCACTAGAGCTAAGATCCTTTAATAAAGAATATTAAGAATATTATTGATAAATAATGTTAATAATATTTACACTATAATCATTAATAACTAGCCTAGAGCCATATAAACTCTTGATCTATGAAGCACTAAGAGGGATTAAATCTCTCAGGGTGCAAACCTATTTTTTGAGTGAAAAACATGAGGAAAGGGAAATTTTGGGTTCTGGCCTTTCTTCAAGCACCATTTAAAAAAGCACATATAGCCATTGGTTTTTATATAGCTTTGTGTTTTATCTCTCTTCTTGGGGTCTTATACCCCCTTTTAGATCAACGGGGTAATATTGGAAACGTAATCCTTGGGGCTATGTAAATTTGACACATTCACTTGAGTGGAAGGAAAAAATCCTCGAGTGAACGTTGATAGTCATTGAAGTCCAAGAGATGTAATATCCCCAGTTTCAATTATTGAGCATCTTGGAAAATACTTTGTCATTTTTAATTATTGTTGACTATTTGACAGTGGGATTTGAGAAAATTACACGATATTGTGATGATTGCAAATAATTGTTGATGAATAAATTACTTAAACACCATTTAATGTACCATGTGAGAATAGGATTGACTATGAGTTTGCGGGAAGGACAACTAGTTGTTTGTTGCACAACTAATTTTTTTTCAACTGGTGATAGATGGGAAAAAATGATTCCCTTCCTAGAGGGTGAGGAAAGTTAGGTAAGAAAAAATTTAGGGCCACATAACTAGTTTGGAAAAGTGGTCAGATAATGGCATTAAATTCTTGGGAAATTTGAAATTGGAAAAAGGCATGCATTTCAGGGAGGAAGATAGGTGTATATGTTAAGTAAATGAACTTATAAGTACAATCAAGAGAGTTGGCTAGCTATTGGGAGCACTATGGATGTTTTAGGATACACTCTCTCTGGAAAAAAGACACAATTATCATAATCAATTTGAGGACATAAAAGAGGGAGAAAATTTTCCATCATGAGCATTTTGACAAGAGTGTTATGGAAAAGAATGTAAGCAACAGAATAATCTTGGTTATCCCCCTACAAACTTATAGTCTAGGCTTTGGGGTGTCTTGAGTACATAAAGACTTTTGGTTTCTTAGTGATTATGTCAGGGAGGAACGTGGTGCATAAAATTGTGTGAATTGGTTCTTTTTATAATTTTATAATCATATATTTCATTTAGAATATATATTCCAAATTTCTATTTGGTAATGATAGGAACTCTTTCATTTACATAGAGTAATGCAAAGTAATATGTTTTAAATCTTAGATTTGGATATAAGAAGATGTGCATTGAAGGGAATAAAAAGCATGCAAATGAGTAATTCTTAGAGTAGTTGAATTATGTATAAAGAAGAAGATTATTTTATATGCATAGCCTAAAGAAAGTAAAAGGAGATGATCTAAATAAATTAGAAGTGCATGAACAACTGTTATGTATCCAGATAAAAAACAATACAGAAACATAAGAAAAGATATATCAATGACTAGGTAGTAAGCCACTTCGAGATGGAAACTTCCCTATACATCACATAAATGAGCAATTCTCGGATGATTCAAATGACAATAGGAGTCTAAAGGGTCAAAATATAATTAGGGCCTAGACAACAATAATAATGTAAGGGATCAAAAATAAGAATAGTGAGCTTCTAATGGGCACAACAATTACAATATGGGGGTTACACTAGTATTATAGGGACCTAGTATGCCACTCTCCTTCAAAAAACTATTGTTCTCAACACTTGTGTAGTTCTAGATTCTTATGTATGAAATATTCATCCTCCAATGTGGAATATTTAGCAGGTAGGTTCTTACACTTAATTAAATACTCTAAAATTGATCAATTACATAGCTACTGGATTCTTGTTTCTATGATTTCTTTAGGCTCTAATATATTTTTTCCTTCCTTGTGAATTTCTAGAAATATAGTTTGAATTGGGATATCTTCACCTATAACCTTCTTTAAGCATGAAACATGGAAAACTAGGTGTATTCAGGAAGATGCATGAAAATCCAATGTGTATGCCATAGTACCAATCTATTGCAATACCTTCTAAGGGAAGTAGTACTTGGGTGATAATTATTATCCTTCTTAGCTTTCTTTAGGGACATTTGTTTGTTTGGTTGTAGAATAAATATACCCAATCTCCCACATCAAAACTTCTTCCATTGTGATGTTGATCTGCATGTTGTTTCATTCGATTCTACTCTAAAGTTAGGATAATAGGTTATCCTTTAAAAGTTGGAGAACTTTTTTGATGCTCAATGTGATCTTCTATTGCTTGAACCTTATAATTGTCTCTTAAATAGGATGTGATGGATGGTGGATGATATCCATAAAGTGCCATAAGTGGGGTCATTTTTGTTGTGTTATTGAAGGAAGTGTTATACCATCATTCTTCCAAAGGTAACTACTTGACCCATTTTGTTGTTTTATTAGAAGCAAGAAAACAAAGATATTCTTCCAAACATTTGTTCACTATCTCAGTTTTCCTATCAGATTGAGGATGATAAGATGAGGTATGAGCTAATTGGATACTAAGACAAGAAAACAATTATGTCCAAAAATTTCTTGTGAAAATAGGATCTTTGTCACTTACAATAATATTTAGGTTTCCATGTAGCTTTTGAAATATTTCATAGATGCAGTGGTGAATGTATTGTCTTTGAAAGTATGTGATAGTGTAGAAAAGTGTGCATATTGGGCAAGTCTATCAACCACCATCATAATGACACTCTTTCCTTGAGACTTGGGTAAAACTATCATAAAATAAATTGATACCTCCTCTCAATGCTAGCTTCGAATAGGTAATGGTTGTAAAAGATGTGTGGTTTTAATTATCTCAATTTCATTTTATTGGAAAACCAAAAATTCTGCCTGAAATTTCTGAATATCAAATTTAAGTCCATCCCAAAAAAATTCCTTCTTGACCTTGTGGTGAGTTTTTAAAAACCCTGAGTGACCACTTGTAGGAGAGGTTCGAAATTCCATAATAACATTTTGTTTGAGTTAGGATTTCTTACATAGATTTAGGTGATGTATGTACCATAGTGAACCATTTTTCTAGAGAAACATATTAAATGCACTGAGATCTTGCTACAACTTTGGAATGAGTCTTCATATGTCTTCATAATTCTTTCATTCATCCCTTGCTTTGGTTATCCAATCAAGTTGAATAATAAAAATGGAATAGAGAAATTCTTCCACATCGTTATCCCATTGTGAGAGTGCATGAAAAACAACATTTTGCTTCCATTTTTCGTAGATGACTTCAAAGTCATAATACAACATCTTTGCGACCCCTTTTTGTTGCTTTTATGAAGATAATATTTGTTCCTAAAAGTATTTATCATCATACATTTTTACCTTAAATTGTGTTTCCGTTAGGTAAGGGCACCATTGCTTTAGGGCATGTAGTATTGCCAACATTTCCTTCTCATAAATAGGTTTATGTAAATGATTTCCCTTTATTGGAAAACTTTCAAAAGCAATGGGTCTTCCTTCTTGCATTAAAATAGCACTAATACCATTTCCTGAGGCATCACATTCCATAAGAAAATTTTTGTGAAGTCTGGTGTATCTAAGATAGAATCTCAACACATTTCCTCTTTAAGATGTTATAGAGCCTTAGTTGCTTCTAGATCCCCAAAAAAGGAATCTTTCTTCAGTAATGTTGTTAGTGGTGCTACTATTTTCACATAATTCATAACAAACTTGCGATAATATTGTCTCAACTTGAGAAATCCTCGAATATGAATAAAGGTTGTGGGGATTTTTTGTTCCTTTATGGCTTAATTTTGTTAGGGTATACCTTAAGACCCTCATGAAATACAATATGACCCAAATATTCCACTTCCTGTACCACAAATAAAAATTTAGAGGGTTTTGCATAGAATTGTTTCTACTCCAATAATTTGAACACCCTGTCAACATGTTGAACACAATCTTTCCAAGACTTGATGTAGATTAGTATGTACCATATGAACGTACTAACATATTTTTTCTAGGGGTTTGAAAATGGAATTCATCAAATCTTGAAATGTGGAAGGTTCATTAGTAAGGCCAAAAGTCATGACCAAAAATTCATAATGACCTTCATGAGTTATGAATGTTTTTTTCGAAATGTCTTCTGATTTCATTCTAATTTGTTGATACCCTAAACAAAGATGCATCTTGGTGAAGTAAATTTCTTCATGTAGCTCATACAACAATTAATCAATGGTAGGAATGGGAAATTTATCTTTAATAGTGATCCTATTGAGCTATTTATAATCATTACACATACACCATGATTCATATTTCTTATGCCCCAATTTTACTGGAGAAGAGAAAGAACCTTGGCTAGGTTGAATTATATCTTCCTCTAACATTTTTGCTACCATACGTTCAATTTCACTCTTCTCGGCATATGGATATTTGTAAGGCTTGAATTTTGGAGGAACACTTCTTGGAATCAAGTGAATAGCATGATCATGATCATGCCTAGGAGGGAGACCTTTTGGAGTATCAAATACATTGGAATGATTGCCAAGGACTCTTTTTAGATATGGAGAAGTGGATGACTTAGATGTTTGAACATCTAGTGAGAAAAATTGTGTAATTACCCCTCATTGTTCCTTATGCAAAATATTTTTCATGCCATTATAGCTTATTATATTCTCAATTTTCACTAGGATACCCATTAATCCAATTTCCTTTCCTTCCCATAAAAATTTCAACAAAATTTATTGAAAATTAAAGGTTAACTTCCCCAAATATTGTAACCATTGGACTCCTAATACAACACCAACACCACCCATTGGAATAGAATGCATTGAACTATTCAATACATGTTCCCCCATGGTTAGATTGATATTATGACACTTCCCTGAGAAATTATAGTTCCTCCATTTGCAACCATCACTTGACACTTCAATGTTGGATATAGAAATAAATTCAAATCATTGGAAATCTTACAATGAGTAAAATTATGGGTACTACATAAATAAATCAACATTGTTACTTTTTTCCTCTTGATATATCCTTCTATCTTAAGAATTTGAGGAGTGGCAATTCCCGACAATGCATTACAAGTTATGGTTGGATTCATTTCTTCTTTTCTAAACCACTCGGTTGGTCCTTGGTATATATCTTCTTCTTTTGATGCTCCTTGTTCCTTTTCTTCCTCTTATTCACAATGAATGTAAAATAATTTCTTCTCAGCACACTTAAGAACTTTAGTTTATTTGATATCACAATTGTAACAAAGCCCTTTTCCTCTTTCTTCCTCCAGTTGTTGTGGTGTTAGCCTTATAGGTTGTGGGATGCTAGGAGTGAAAAAACTTCCATATTTTTAGTTGTGAGTGGTAGACCTCCCTGTTGCCATAACTTTTCTTTCAACTTTTCTTGCCACCTAGAATGTATTATCCAATGACTTAGGTTCCTAAAGGTGAACTTCATGTTGGATGTTATCCTTTAGTGTTCTTATGAAGAAATAAATCATATGTTCCTCTGTAATATTAGTTACCTTAATATTCAATATTTGGAAGTCCTCAATGTACTCCCTAGCTGAACCCTTTTGTTTGAGATTTATTAATTGTCTAAAGAAGTTATTTCTCTTTGTATCCTCATAATGTGCCATCAATTCCTTCATAAAAATATTCCAAATGAAAACTGATTTATGAGAATAAATCCATCGATACCACAAAAATTGGTTGGATTTTCAATATAAATATGCAATGCGTACCTTTTGTATGTGTTGAAAATCATATAGATATAAGATTTTCTCCATCTATAGTATCCATTTTACCGATTCCTTGCCATCAAATTTCTTGATATCGATATTTGGAATATGGTTGGCCTTCAATCCAAAGTTACAGTCTCTAAATTCATGATTCACATTTCTTTTTTTCTCATCATGGGTTTCATGGAATACCTTGTTACCACTAGGAAGTCTTTCTTGTAGCAACTTTGTCAAGCCTTCCTTCAATTCTTCCATGTCCTCTTTTAAACCTTCCATGTCCCATTTTAAACTATCCATGTCCCCTTTTATTTTTTCTTATAAATCATTCATATTTACATTCATCACTTCCAATTCATTTTTGTTTTCTCTTTCTGAGAGAAAAAATTGTTGCACTTGTTCCCACAATTTTCATATATCATGCTTAATTTCATCCTCTTCATGTGTCATAGTAGATATTTCTAAGGGCTTAATGGATGTAGAGTTTTTTTTTCTATTTATGGGAAATTTTTGAAACAATTAATGATATCTATGGTTCACTATTCCCTTTGAATCACTTCATACTTATTTTTCAAGCAAAAGTTATGCAAATTTAAAAATGCATACCTTTTAGAGCTTGATTTTGAGCTTGTTGATAGGCTAGAGCCTTAAACTATTGATATTTGTGATTTTTTCCTCCCAAGGTATAAAATCACATCCTGTGGTGGTACTCTATATTTTATTTCCAACCAAACCAATTAGATCAATATTAGATTTGTTAAGGTAAAGTTATGCCAATTCTCCCATGATGACCTGGTTATGGACTGGTTTAGTACATCGAACTTGTACACGATGCCACATGTTACATTTTTAACCTTTGTCCCTAAAAATTGTATTTACGAGACTGCAGTCCCTTCAATTTTAGTCACCTTTTACAAAATTCAAATCCAATGATCGAAGAGAAAGTTATGGTGATTTTCCCCAGAACACCTGTTTGAGGCTGAATTCTAGAGCATACAGAAATCCTATCTTCCTTGGACCATATATTCGAAAATATAACAAACCAAGTTATGACATTGTATACATATGTTCATCAATATTTCTACTTCACGTGGTATTAATTTCACTACCTGAAGCTTTGTAGAAAATAGGTTATAGCAAAAAAACCATGATGACTTGTTTAAAGTAGCAAAACCCTAGGATGAAGAGCTTTGATGCCAAATTTTATGTATCTAGGTTAAAAATAGCACGTAAACATAAGAAAATATAGGTCGACGACTAGATAATAAGCCATATTGGGGGGGAAAACTCCATTTATAGCACGCAAGTGAAGAATTCTTATATGGTTCAAATGGAAAGACCTTCTTGGGATATGTAAGAGTCTAAAGGGTCAAAATATAATTAGGGACTACATAAAAATAATAATGTAAGGGAACAATAATGGGCTTCTATGGGGTACAACAATAATTATGTGGGGGACACACTAGTATTATAGGGACCTAATAATAACAATAGCCAATTTTATTGTTACTATCTTATATATAATGTACAATTTAGTAATTCAATAGAAACATTTAATATTACTATTTTTTATTCATATATATTGAAAAACTCTATTTATATGACCAAAAAGATTCTATCTACAGGGTCTCATAAAAATAATAACACGGCTACATTGAGTAAGAATCCGAAAGATTCATGGTTATTATCTATAGCTTTAAAGAGCAAAACCAAGGGGGGGTACAAAGCTAAGATAACATTATATTAAATAGTACACACACACATACACAACCATTTTAATTGCCATATAAGTGATCCATTGAAGTAAATGCTACAAATGTAAATAACAGTGGTAGTGACATTAACAGAACTGGGTCTTATATTAAAAAAATATGTGTTTTACTTAAACAGTTATTTCAATGAGAGTTTATGAGGGATGTTACAAGAGGTATCAAAGTGAAAGGTTGCAACACTTGTGCCTAAAAATGGGTTGCAACCTCATTCAAAATCTTTAATTTGAAGAAATTACAACACCGTTTTGTTGGCATTATGGCACAGGTTTGGCACTATGGCACATGTGTTGTCCTTGATGGCAACTCTCCCTGGTGACAGATCTCAGTTCAGGCTCTCAGAGTGAACAAAAAGATATATATGCAGGTTCACCTAGACGAATACGCGTATACACGCGGGTTAGATGTTCCAAAGGCACGTATGTGTATACACGCACTGTCATGCAAGGAAAAGCACGTACATGTTGAAGAACTTATTTTTGGTCCATGGTATTTAGTCCTTGCTAATTGAACCTATGGTTTTGGGCCATGGTATCTCATCAGAAGTGTTGATCCCAAGTATTGGGTCCATGGTATTGTTTTGTTATGGTTTTGGACCGTGGTATTGTGAAAGGCCTAAGACAATAAAAGAGGAAGGAGATCATTTGGCAAAGGATCATCTGAATTATATTGAATATCTGATAAAGTGCTAGATCTGGAAAACTGGTGATTGGGTTATGGTGCAGATCTGGATCTGAATGAAGGAAGAACCTGAGCACAAGGAGAAGGATAAGTTCTATTCATGGGTCAAAATCTTAAGACTTGAGTAATAATATCTTTGTATGATTTTGATCTGTTACATGTGGTGCATGCTTGATCTATAAATCTGGTAATCTGGGTTAACTAATGTCTGAATGTTTGAAAGAGTGAATTATCCTTTATAGATCTGTACGTAGGTTCAGTGAAGCGAAGGGGCGTATACATGCTGGTTCTGTGAGTAAAAACAGCGTATATGCAGCTTGGTCTAAACACAGAAGCGTATGCACGCAGGTTTCTGGTTATTGAAGTGGCGTACGTCTCTTGAATTGTGTTCTAGCTTCTTCTATTTATTGCTACAGTGTTCTGGGTTCAGAATTGGTGTGTGTTTACTGTTACTGTGTTCTGGGTACAGCTGTTAGAGAAATGTCTATTTGATTCATTGTTAATTGGTGGAGAGGAGATTGTTTGATGTAGAAATTCTTGATGATTGATTGATGTTCATGGATCCAGTCTGAAAATTTATGAAATGTGGTCCCTGGAAGACAAGAGAAGGTTGTAGCCTTCTACAGGTAGTAGCTTGCATACTAGTATCCCATCTAGTACAAGAGCTAAGGGGGTTGTAGCCCCCTTCTAGGAGAAGCTAGAGAATGAGAGAGGGTTGTAGCTCTCTGCAGGTAGCAGCCTGCGTACTGGTAAAGGACTGCACCAGTACAGAAACATTGTAAAAAGAAGTTTCTAATTAAAAGAAGATAGAGATGAATTGCAGCAGGTGGTTTTCACCCACATTGGGTTTCCACCTTATATCTTGTGTTCTTTTGTGTGATTGTCTTCTGCTCTGTTTCACTGTTTTTGGTTACTTTTTATTTGATTCTGATACACAGATTAATGATCAACATCTGTAAGATAAATTAAATTATAAGTCTGCATGGTATACGCGGGTTTCCTTATCTATAGTTGTGTATATACGCGGTTTTAACTAACTGAAGTAGCGTATATGATCTGGGCTTGAAAAAGAAAATAATTGACTTGATAATACTGATTCACCCCCCCTCTTAGTATTATTTCCAACAATTGGTATCAGAGCAGGTCCTTCGGAAGAAGCTTGATCGCTTGAAGGAAGATCTATCATCATGAGAAACTACGAGAGAGAAGCATCAATCAGGCCACCAATTTTTGATGGGACCAACTTTATCTATTGGAAGGTAAGAGTCATAGCCTATCTTCAATCTCTTGGTACAGAAGTCTGGGATATCATAGATACAGGATACACTTTTCCTTCAGCAACTCCTACAGATCCGGCTGGTAAGAAGCAATATGAAACAAATGCAAAGGCTGTCAATACTCTATTGGGATGTATATCTCAATCAGAATTTGTCAAGATTATGCAGTATGAATCCGCAAAAGAAATATGGGACAAGATCATTCTGAGCTACAAAGGAGATGAACAGGTAAAACGAGAAAAACTTCAAACCCTTAGAATTCAGTATGAAAATCTCAAAATGTACAATGATGAAAGTGTGGCTAACTATTTCCTACGTATAGATGAGTTTGCTAATTGTATGAAAAACTTGGGTGAAGAAATAAAAGAGGCTGTTGTGGTTGAAAAGGTTCTAAGATCTTTGTCCTCTAAGTTTGAATCAAAAGTTTATGCAATAGAAGAAAAACAGAATCTACATAACCTTACCATGTCACAGCTACACGAAATTCTAACTGCTTACGAAATGAGGAAAGGAGGACCATCAGACAGGAGAGAAGCTGCATTTAAGGCTTCAGGCAAAGGAGATTACTATGAGTTAGGACATATGTCAGAAGAAGAGGAAGAATCAAATTTTGTTAAGAACCTTCAATGTGGTGCTGGAAGATTCAGAGGTAAGTTACCTTTCAAATGCTTTGTTTGTGGAAGAGTCAGTCACTATGCTGCCAAGTGTCCTCATAAGCTTGACAAAGGTAAGGAACCTGTTAGATGGAACAAGAAACAGAATGTAAATAAGAAAAGCTATTACACTCATGAAGACAGTGATGGACTTTCAAATAGTGATGAATATGAACAAGGTAAGAATTATAGACTTTTAATGGATTTTGAAGATGATGATATCTTGGATGCTATAGATGAAGAACGTCTTTATGAAGAGATTTCTAAGCTCAAAATTTTCTTAGAAGAAAAGAATATGATCATAGATACTCTGCAATTTCAACTTGTTGAAAAGGAAAAACATCATGAAAAGTTAGAATGTGAAATTGTGGGACTCAGAAAAGAGATTGAGAAAACAAAAGCTTTTAATCTTATATTTACTAGAGGATCTGAAACTCTAGATGAGATTATCAAAGTGCAACGTTCTCCACTAATCAAGACAGGTCTGGGATATAATGAAGAATCATCTCAAGCGTAGAAGCCATCCACTTCCAAAAGTTATCTTGATGCAGCAAGGAGAAGTGAAACGATTGAAAATCAACAACAAAGGCACAATGCTGCTCACCAGGTAAATCAGGGACAATCTACTTTAAGAATGAACAGAAGCTACAACCAGCCACAGGTAAAACCTTCTCAATTTTCCTCAAGAATGGATGTCAATAGAAACTACAATCATTTGGCTGGTAGAGTTGATAATCACAGGAGTTTCTTTAATGGCCAATGTTTCTCTTGTCATAACTTTGGTCACAAAGCAGCTCAGTGTGTTGCCTACAAAACTATCATGACTAGAGAAGCTCAAAAATAGAGGAGTATGACTGAGATCATGAAAAGAACCTACAATAACTTTTCTCCTCTTGAAAATAAAATAGAATGTTCTATTTGTAACGATTTCAGTCATGAAGATTCTGAATGCAGGAGAAGGTTTCGGCAGACAACTCAGAAGGAGCAAGCCTCAAGTGCCAAGATATGGAGAATGAAAGAACAACAACCAGAAAGATGTGGTATAGCCTTATATGCGGAAGGGAAGGAAAATCAATGGTACACCGATAGTGGATGTTTGAAACATATGACGGGTGATAAAGAAAAACTTCAGTAATATAGTGCCTCAGAGAAGGAGAAGAAGGTCTCATTTGGAAATGACACCCCTGCACTCATAAAAGGTAAAGGTTCTGTTCAGTTGAAAGAAAACGTCAAAGCTGGAAATGTTATGTATGTTTATGGCTTAAAGCATAATCTATTGAGTGTCAATCAGAAGTGCGATCAAGGAACTGAGGTAATATTTCGATCAAATTGATGTAGTGTTCATGATCTTGATACAGGAAAAACAGTGATCAAAGGCATAAGAACTCCAAATAATTTATACATATTCAAAGAAGGACAACATCAATGTTATCTAAGCAAGAATGATGAACACTGTCTATGGCACCAGAGATTGGGGCATCTAAGCTTCTCTCAAATAAGGAAAGCATGCAAATACCATGCAGTTCATGGTCTTCCAGACATCAGAATTCCAGATAATAAAATATGCAAATCATGTCAGTTTGATAAGAAAACCAGAACTAACTTCCCTGAGAAGGAAGGATCAGCTAGCAGGCCACTTGAAATTGTCCATATTGATGTATGTGGTCCATCTAGGAAAATATCACCTTGGGGAGAAGAATACTTTATATTATTCATTGACGATTTTTCCAGGATGTGTTAGATAGGACTTATGAAGCACAAAGATGAAGCCTTCGAAAAATTCAAATCTTTCAATGCCTTGGTTGAAAACGAATCAGATCACAAAATCGAATGCCTCAGGTCTGATAGAGGTGGGGAGTTTACCTCAAATGAATTTTTTGATTTTTGTGAAGAACATGGAGTAAGAAGGGAATTCTTTACTGCAAGGACTCCTCAGCAAAATGGAGTAGTGGAAAGGATGAACAGAATGGTTCAACAAATGGCTCGTGCTATGATGGATAAGTCTGGAACTCCCGCAACTTTCTGGGGTGAAGCTGCATTTGCTGCAGTTGTTATTCTCAACAAGACAAACATACAGGTAAATAGCACTAAAACTCCTCATGAGCTCTAGTATGGTAAGACTACTTCGGTAAAATATTTCAGGATTTTTGGAAGAAAATGCTATATCAAAAATACTGATGAAAATCTTGGCAAGTTTGAACCTAGAGAAGATGAAGGAATTCTCCTTGGTTACTCTCCCCACAACAAAGCATACAAGTGTTACAATAAAAGACTTAGAAGAATTGTTGACAGCATTGATGTAGTGGTTGACGAAGAAGGAAACATTCCTAGGCAAGTAAGTTCTGAAAACTTTGAAGATGATGAGGACTATCCTTGAACTTCAAATCAGAATCATGATGAAGAAGAAGCTCAAGAGGCACTAGAAGAACACATAAGGATAGAAGATAAGACTATATCCAGATACGTTCAAAAGAATCATCCAGAATCTCAAATTTTGGGGTAGAAAGAGGTCGGTATACAAACAAGAATAACAATTGCAGAAGCTTCAAGCTATTTGGCATTGCTCTTGTCCACTGAACCACAAAATGTAAAAGAGGCATGTAAAGATGAATGCTAGGTCAAGGGAATGGATGAAGAACTTGAGCAGATTGAAAAGAATAACACTTGGGAGTTGGTTCCTAGACCAAAGGATAAGAATGTTGTAGGGACAAAATGGATATTCAAAAATAATTTGAATGAAAATGGGGAAATTATTAGAAACAAGGCCAGACTTGTTTGTAAAGGGTATGCTTAACAAGAAGGAATAGACTTTGAAGAAACTTTTGCTCCTGTTGCTAGACTTGAGGCCATCTGAATGTTCTTTGCTCTCTCAAGCTTTTAGAAGTTCAAAGTATTTCAAATGGATGTGAAATCAACTTTTTTGAATGGAGACTTAGAAGAAGAAGTGTATATTGAGCAACCAGATGGATTCATCCTTGGAAATGATCCAAAACTTGTATGTATACTTAAGAAGGCTCTCTATGGTCTTAAACAAGCTCTAAGGGCTTGGTATTATCATCTGGACAAATATCTTCATCAACAAGGTTTCTCAAAAGTATCAGCAGATAGCAATCTCTATATAAAAATTGAAAATAACAAATTGCTAATACTTATTGTGTATGTTTATGATATCATCTTTGGCAGCAATGAAGAAGCTATGAGTCAAAACTTTGCCTTGGTGATGTAGAAAGAATTCAAAATGTCCTTACTTGGAGAACTGACATATTTTCTTGGATTACAAATCCAACAAAATGAAGGTGGCATCTTTTTATCTCAAACCAAGTACCTCAATAAGATTTTGAAGAAGTATGGCATGGAAGATTCGAAACCAGTATGTACCCCTATGGTTACAGGATGCAGCCTCAGTGCAAATGATGAATCAGCAGCAGTGCATCAACCAACTTATAGATCCATGATTGGAAGTCTGCTCTATTTAACAGGTACCCAACCAGACATCATGCATGTAGTGGGAATGGTTGGAAGATTTCAGGCAAATCCTAAGGAAACTCATCTTCAGGCAGTAAAGAGAATTTTCAAGTATCTTCAAGGAACTCAAAACTATGGCCTGTGGTATCCGAGAGATATAGATCTCACTCTTCATGCTTATACAGATGCAGATTGGGCTGGAAGCGTGGATGACAGAAAAAGCACAAGTGGTGGTGCATTCTTTATGGGTTCCAAATTAGTATCTTGGTTCAGCAAGAAACAAAGTTCGATTGCTTTATCTATAGCTGAAGAAGAATATGTGGCTGCCGCATCTTGTTGCACAAAACTCCTTTGGATGATGCAAACTTTGCAGGATTTTCAAATCACTTTTACTCCACCTATCTCCATCTTATGTGATAATACAAGTGCTATCAATATCTCAAAGAATCCTGTCATGCATTCAAAGACTAAGGACATACCGATCAAGTATCATTTTCTCTGGGAACAAGTGTTGGAACAAAAGGTCAAATTGGAGTATGTTCCCTCTAAGGAACAAGTTGCTAATATTCTCACCAAACCACTGCCCAAGGAAACTTTTGAATACCTTAGACAAATTTTGGGAGTAGTTGATGCATCATCTTGCTGTTGAAACTTGTTTGTTTCAAAGAAAAGTGGGTGTACGCAAGTTTCCTGAGGAGGATCCATGTACATATGCTGGTTTATGCAGATACAGTCGCATATATGGTAGTTTGAAAGAAATCAGTGGGGACAAACTCTAGTTGAAGAGAGTTTGATATGGGTCTAACAGAGACCATCCGGCACAGGTTCAGGGGGAGCAGATAAACTTCTGATAAATCATTGTTGGCATTACATTAGAAGCTCTTGGTTCAAGTACACAAGCTATTTTGGGTTCAGGTGGATCAGCTGCAGAAGGAGAACAGAAGGAAAACATGGTTGCTGATCTGAATAGTGATTGACAGATGCTGTTGATATCAATTATTAGTGACTTTTATAAGTCTTGCTCTAGATGTTTCGTCTCTATGTCATGTATATCATTTATTGTCAAGGTCATTTAACGGCCTATTTTGGTTTCCCCACTATGCCTGGGATGATTGATGTAATGAACTTGGTTGTCATATGTAAATTTCTGGTGTATCCCCACTTGGTTGGGTAATGGATGTATGTATAGAGTATTTTGGTGATAGGAAGGTCTTTTATGATGTATAAGTCATGGTTCTTCTTGAAGAACATCTTTTTACAGATCTTGCCTACATTCAGGGGGAGCATGGTCAGCACAGCAGAGCAGAGATTTCAACATGTACTCAAGGGGAGCACAACCCTTTGCCATTGATGACAAATGGGGAGAATGACTTTGAGGATCTTGGGGTTGCCATCAAGTCCAAAGGGGGAGATTGTTGGCATTATGGCACAGGTTTAGCGCTATGGCACAGGTGTTGTCCTTGATGGCAACTCTCCCTTGTGACAGATCTCAGTTTAGGCTCTCAAAATGAAGAAAAAGATATATATGCAGGTTCACCTAGATGAATACACATATATACGCAAGTTAGACATTCGAAAGGCGCGTATGCGTATACACGCATTGTCACGCAAGGAAAAGCACGTACATGTTGAAGAACTTACTTTTGGTCCATGGTATTTAGTCCTTGGTAATTAAACCTATGGTTTTGGGCCATGGTATCTCGTCAGAAGTGTTGATCCCAAGTATTGGGTCCATGGTATTGTTTTGTTATGGTTTTGGACCGTGGTATTGTGAAAGGCCTAAGACTATAAAAGCGGAAAGAGATCATTTGGCAAAGGATCATCTGAATTATATTGAATATCTGATAAAGTGCTAGATCTGAAATACTGGTGATTGGGTTATGGTGCATATCTGGATCTAAATGAAGGAAGAACCTGAGCACAAGGAGAAGGATAAGTTCTATTGATGGGTCAAAATCTTAAGGCTTGAATAATAGTATCTTTGTATGATTTTGATCTGTTATATGTGGCGCATGCTTGATCTATAAATCTGGTAATCTGGGTTAACTAATGTCTGAATGTTTGAAAGAGTGAATTATCCTTTATAGATCTATACGCAGGTTCAGTGAAGCAAAGGCATGTACACACGCTAGTTCTGTGAGTAAAAACAATGAATACGCAGGTTGGTCCAAACACAGAAGCGTATGCATGTAGGTTTCTGGTTATTGAAGTAGCGTACGTCTCTTGAATTCTGTTCTAGCTGCTTTTTTTTATTGTTGCAGTGTTCTGGGTTCAGAATTGGTGTGTGGTTACTGTTACTGTGTTCTGGGTACAACTGTCAGAGAAGTGTCTATTTGATTCAGTGTTAATTGGTGGAAAGGAGATTATTTGATGCAGAAATTCTTGATGACTGATTGATGTTCATGGATCCAGTCTGAAAATTTATGAAACGTGGTCCCTGGAAGACAAGAGAAGGTTGTAGCCTTCTATAGGTAGTAGCCTGCGTACTAGTATTCCAGCTAGTAGAAGAGCTAAGGGGGTTGTAGCTCCCTTCCAGGAGAAGCTAGAGAACGAGAGAGGGTTGTAGCTCTCTGCAGGTAGTAGCCTACGTACTGGTAAAGGACTGCACCAGTACAGAAACATTGTAAAAATAATTTTCTAATTAAAAGAAGATAGAAATGAATTGCAGCAGGTGGTTTTCACCCACATTGGGTTTCCACCTTATATCTTGTGTTCTTGTGTGTGATTGTCTTCTGCTTTGGTTTTGGTTACTTTTTATTTGATTTTGATACACAGATTAATGATCAACATCTATAAGATAAATTAAATTATAAGTCTGCATGGTATACGTGGGTTTCCTTATCTGTAGTTGCGTATATACGTGGTTTTAACTAACTGAAGTAGCGTATATGATATGGGTTTGAAAAACAAAATAATTGACTTGATAATACTGATTCACCCCCCGCCCCTTCTCAGTATTATTTCCAACACTTTTAAATGTTAAACTGTAAATAGATGGTGGAGGCAAGTGAAACACCTTGCAATGAAGAATTTGATAGCTAAAAAGAGGGGTTATACATAGAATTAAATAGTCAGAATAATCAAGACATGCCATCATTTATTCTTTAAATGATGAGAAGTTTCATGGATGAGTTGGAATGTGTTGGGGTTGATAATGAAATAATAATTAAAGCTTAAGCATAATAGAAAGAATTAATTGCAATGTTATTTCAAAGTTAAATGAGAAAAAAAAAAACAAAGACCTATAGGACACACTTCTAACAATGTTAATAAGGGGTCTTAAACCCATAAATCAGAATCCCTTAAAAGAAAATAGAAAAATAATGTAAATGAAGAAAAGTCAACAAAAAATACAGACAAATGGAAACTTAGTATTGTTCAAAATGAAGAAAGTCAAAGTATATAAATTGCAAGGTGAGTTTAAGAAAATCATACCACCTAATTTTGGATGGGATTCTGAGGAGAAGGTTAAAATATTGTTGTAAAAATGGGAAAATAGTTCCAAGTTTATCAGTATTCTAGTAATTTAAATGCCAAATTAGCAACTTAACAAATGAATGATGAAGCATCGATTTGGTGCAAAAACACCAATGTAGCCTATGGAATCAAAGAGAAGAAATTACATGGAAACTATTTAGAAAATTAGTCAAACAAGACTATATGACTCAACAATATTATGGTGACAAGGGTAAAGAGTTTCATGATTTGAAGCCAGGAAATCAAACTATGGAGGAATTTATTTCTAGATTTTTGAAGCTACTTAGATATGTCCCATATCTAAAAGGAGAAAAGGAAACATTCCAAATATTTTAAAGTTGTTTTCCATCAATTTGTAGAAACCATATTGAAATTGAGAATCCCAAAACCCTAGAGGATGCCATAAGAAAAGAATCATTATGTTATGAATAGTTTAAACAAAATATCAAAAATCCAAAACCATGAAATAATAAAAAGGGGGAAAAACCTAAGAAATTAAAGAATGGATTCAATACCTAGTCATCATGGAATGGATCTAGAGGGTTTTAAGAGGGTAATTATAATAAGGACATAACTTCACATTTCACCCCATCTCAAAATGTAACCAAGAGAGTGGGAGTAGCATAAAAAATAGCTCAAGGAAACTCTAGGGAACTCATTAATTGATGTGAGTGTAATGGACCGCACTTGAATAGGAATTTCCCTATATAAATATGGACAAGGCAACTGTAACCAATATTTAGGAATAAACTATAATATACCACATTCCAAGGAGAATCCATAGGATTAATGCTGGACTAGATAACTGACAAGTAGATCACCAACCATCCATGGTGTAAATGGGAGGTCAAATTCTAGCCATAGTTGTTTCTATTTTAGTAGACCCATGAGCTACGTTAGATTACAGTTTACCTACTTTAGTAGAAAACTATAAGCTAGAAAAAACAAAATACAAAAAGTCTTGGCTAGTATAGTTGCCCATAGGGGAAAAATGGAAAGGTACTGAGTTGGTACCAAACTTCTCCTTAATTATAGTTGATATGGAAAGTAAATCTACTTTAAATGTGCTTCCTTTGGCACCTTATGATCTTATTATTGGGATGGACTGGTGGGAAAAGCATAGATTCATCCTAAACTACTTAGAGAAAATCACCTATGAAGATGATGAAGGAAGAGGTAGAGTTGTTAAAGGTATTCCAAGGTTAGTGACCATTAGATAAACAAAAACAGTGAAATTAAAGAAATATATAAGAAAAGGATGTCAAATATATGCAATAAAACTTATATATTTTTTAACTGAAAAATAAATAGCTTTGGAGGACTACACTGTTCTCAAAGAATATCAAGATGTCTTTCCTAAAGAAATTTTGAGACATCCTCCAAAGAGCGACATAGATTCAACCACAGATTTAATGTTTGTATCAATTTTATGTTCTAAATAACCCTACAGAATGAGCGTACTTGAGTTAACAAAGATAAAAATGCAACTTTGAGAAATGCTAGAAAAGAAGTAGATTTGGCCTAGTGTGTCATTTGGAGAACACTAGGCTTGTTTGTTAAAAAGAAGGATGGTACATACAGTCTCTGTATTGACTATTGAAAATGTAGAAAAAATGAAAAATAAGTACCCTTTACGGACCATCATGTGCGCTATATCCAAAAATAGAAAAAAATGATTAAAAGGAAACCTTTTTAATGTTCTGGATAGTGGGTATTCTAAAGGGTTGAAACCTTAAACCTTGGAGCCACCAAAAATGGAACTTTGAGAGGGACTCATCAAATTGCACTTTTTGTCAATTTTTAGAAATATTCTCCATCATTTGATAGAATTTTATTATGCAAAAGATTTGAAATATATCAACCTGTAGGGTGCTTATCCATCTTTTGAAATAATTCAAATATCAAGAAGATTCAGAAGTCCTCTATTTATTCAGATACAAAAGTAAAAAAATCCATAACTTCTTTAAATTGCACATTTTTGGGAAAATTGAGTTTGAATGCTAGTGTCAATGTATGTGATATCACATGGAGTGCACATTAGAAAACCATGAACCACTTAGGTGAGTAGGTTAGAACTTGTCATGACATTATTGTAGTATGACATGTCATGTTGATGTGACAAGGAGGATACGTCATGAGAATAGGCATGCTGATGTGGAATTTTGATGTGTTGTGCTAAGTCAACATGGAAGATAATGTGGCAATCATTATGATCAATGACATGGAGTCCAAAAATATGAAAATTCGGAATTTTGTAAAAAGGGCATTTATGGGAATTTTCAGATGTTAAATGGTTCATATATTCATAAATATGATAATCTAGAAATATAAATATTTCATTGTGCTCTCATGTCACAGATGGTGTGACCATAGAGGAATGTTGGCATTGATGTGGAAGGCCAAATGGTAATAATGTGGCACATGAAGTGGATAGCGAATTTTTTATATCTTGAATCCAAAAAGTCATTTTTAATTTAATTTGAACATTTTTTGTTATAGATAGATGTGATTCATATATCACGAAAGTTGACAGCTTAACCATGGTAGAAATCCATAAATTTAAACTTTTGTTTGAGTGACACTTACAAAAAATTTCATATTTTGATCTTGATGTTTTACCCATCAGACGTGCATCAATGCTTACATCTAAACTCTAAAACAATTTAGAATATTTAGTGGTAGAAAAATGGAAATCTAGGATCCAAATATGACTTGGCAAGCTAGGGTGTCCAACTCACGAACATGGCACAAAGGGGTGATGAAACATGGGGTGGAATCTGTAACATACCCACTTATAACCCTATCCCTAACTAAAGTTAGAAGTAGGTATGTACTATGATGACCCAACTCTCATTGTCATGTTATGGAAATACGGTCTATCTTTTTTTACCATTTTTTACTTCTCTAAAACTTAAAATGTATAATTCCATTGCGTCTGTCTCATTGAGACCTATCCAAAAATATAAGATTTTCTTCAATCAGACTCTCAGATTAAAACATATGACCAATTTCAAACTAGCCTATAGGACAGTGCCACTTCACCAACTTACCACATAGTGCTCACATGGTCCCCAGGTACATATCCCAATCAAATTCCTCACTACCACATGGCAGTTTCACCTTAGTTGTTGACTATTCATACATGTCACATACTAATCCCACTTTGCAATAGGATTGTCCTAACCCTTTCACATATATGTGCCAAAAGAGAGGTATAAGGGTAAAAAACCCTCAAAGGCCATGACACCCTAGAATTATTTATCTTGGAAGTAAATTATGCCTCTTTTCCATTTCTTCTTGGGGTGACCCTTTCGGGAGTATGTGGAACCTTGGTAATCCCCTCTTGCACCATGTCCTCACATTATTCGCAATAGTAGTGTGTGCTCTAGCCCATTCCTGCTATGAGATCCCAAATATTTAATCTCAGGATTTACTTATGCAGTCCCTCACTATTTATTTTGAGAATAAAGAGTGATGATTATGTGGACTCCTAGTGGCCCCTCTACCATGTGCCTTAGTGTTATTTGTGATGGACACTTGCGTGGGCTCTACTAAGCCACATCCTATTGGTCCATATCAGCTTATGAAGGTATCAAACTACCAAGGTTACGTGGAGAAGCCATCTGGCCACCCACTTCCATGATTTTTTCTAACTAATCGTTTTACCTCACATCTGTGCATGTGGGCTTCGTCTCCTCAGCTCAACCCAAAACTTTATTCATAGAAAGGTTGCACACATTTCCATTTGAAACCTTGATGACACGTGGACTACTCTAAACTTACGACATATTATGGTTGGGATCTCTCCCTCCTACACCCTTGGACGTGGGGCTTGTTTGCATGATGCTTAAGCGTGGGTCTCTTTTCACTCCATCGAGCCCTCATTTCCATCCTCGTGGTGCATGGTCATGGTTAATGTAAGTGTAAATGGATTTTCCTAGGCCTTTAGCACATAGTCAATAACCATACATAGTTTATGCAAGCCCTTTTGAGCTATCCCTTGACAGCTTATTGAGGCCTCGACCCCACCCGTGAATACATAGTTATTTGAGCATATAAATGTGTGTATTTAACACTATCCTTAATGAGTTTTAAGTTATGTATACCTCTATTGAGCTTTATGGATAATCACCAGCCTGATAAACAAGTTTTTTTAGTGCAGATGTTCATTAAATAAAAAAAAAATTTCTATCTCTATCATTCACAACAATGTAGACCAATTTAATCATCTAGGATGAGTATAGGGGTAACCCACTCCTAAATATTAACTTAACAATCATTAACTTTGTTATCAGTTAATATTTATAATACAAGGTACATGCACATACATTTCTCTCTCTCTCTCTCTCTCTCTCTCTCTCTCTCTCTCTCTCTCTCTCTCTCTCTCTCTCTCTCTCTCTCTCTCTCTATATATATATATATATATATATATATATATATATATATATATAAGGATCAACCATCCCTCGTTATTTGCACGGTATTTAGCATCGTTTACTCACCTATTAATTTACCATTACATATCAATAACATAGGCAACAACCAACCCATCAACCTATGTAACACACTAGCCTTCCTGAGCTTATAGGTTAGAAACAACTCTCACTAGACATTCCCTTAACCAAGTATAAACATTGCAAAGATTCACCCATCTCTTCGATATTTAGGCACAGAGACCATAGTTCTAGAACAAGGACTCATGAGACTCAAACATTCCTGGCAAACAAGGCATCTTAGACTAGGATTATGCTCAATTTAAACAAAGGAATATTAATCATTCCCTATCCATACTCTTAAAATAATAATGTTCATATACACCAGAATGCCTCATTTTTCATTAATAAATTAGTATAGTTATAAGTGGACACTTATCTTTGATCAAATGAACCATGAAACTGGGAATGGGAGTTGAAATCTCCACCAACCTTAAACAAGTTGCAGCCAAATCTCTTTGTAGCTTTCACCCCCGACCCATTTTCCAGAGCTTGAGGTAGAGTGGTTTTAGAGGAGATAAATTGGAATAATCAACTGAAATAAAGTGTCTTGAGGTTGTCTTACGTCCACCCACCAACTACCAAATTAATCATGTAAAAATAGTGAACCAACTCACTAGCATATGACCATCTTCTACTTAGAAAATTAAACCAACATCATCAGCTATAACAGGGTGTCCCAAGGACACACTGTCTTCACCCACCAACTGTTCAATGATTACACAAAAAGAAACCCCTGAGTTATCTCCCCCTCGTATTCTCTTTGTGGGTGAGAATGTGATTAGAGGAAATTCTCTCCGTCTCAAGAATGCTCCTCCCTTAGTGAATCTTCCCACTAACGTGCCATAATTATTTTGGTTGCGTGGGATGACACTCTTGTTGCCCTTCTCCTTCAACTCAGCTATGGTGGTTCTATCTTTACGTGGTCGTTGGGATGTTGTTGTGCCAGCTCCCCCTTCCACATTTTGCATGTTGACTTTAGGTTGTCAGTGTTAACTGTGCAACTCATGCTACATCTAATTTTTTCCTCTCTTCCTTGTGACTTTATCCAAGGCTAGCATGGTTCTTTTTTTATGTTTTCCAGCTTCATTAACTAATGTTATCAATCACATTTAAAGAATATGTACCATCCATTGAAGGCTATCAGAAAACAAGTCAAGCTTCCTCCAAATCCCAAGAAATATCCTTAAACTCTAGAATCTCTGTCCCAATTCACATGCCATTTTAATTAAAATAAAACTATATTAAATGCTTACAATGAAGGGGAATTAACCTGGGGTTGTCATAGAATTCCACATGTAAGCCACCTAGATTATACAAGCGCTAATATGACACAAACGATAAAATTGTTGAAGGCCATAACTTTGTGTCTAGAGCTCATATTTTGATGAAATTTATATCGTTGGAAAACTCTCAACGAGTAGAAGACGATGGTAAACGTAAACAAGAAGGTCTAAGAAAAACATTAGAAGTGGAACTTCAATAGATTTTTTCTAATTTTTAGTATATATTTTTCGATCAAATGTGGTTAACCTCGTTGTTCAAAAAGTATTTGTGATGAAGGAAAATTTTATGTTAATTAAAAAAGTATAACAAAAATATAATCTCTTCCCTAATTTAATATAGATAATGACTAATAACATTAATAATTAGACTTATATTTTTATGTAACTTTATGTATATATATATGTTTTTGAAATGTGGCAATTTTTAGCATAATTTAATTATAAATATGTAGTAATGATAATCATCTCAATAGTTAACTCATCATTGTGATATATAAGGAAATAATTTCCAACCGTCTTGGACGATTAGCCTACTTTTACATTCGAATAGAATAAGCTCTTCATCAATTAAAGATACTCTTAAATTTTCCAAACAATATGTTTATGCTTTTATTAGACGGTTAAGGAAGAAAAATTAACCTAAACAAATGTTAATCTTGTTTTATAATTATTTACTCACATTATTTTTAATAAAATTTATATTGTTTAATAAATTAATCATAATTTCATAATTGGTTATTATCAGTTAATGTAGATTAACTCATCACTATTTTTCAATGAAAATAATACAATTTATACTTACTCGTTGGCCATATTAAACATTACTATATTTCCTTATATCTTAAACAATAAATACTTGACCAAGTATACTCCCAACCCAATTTCATACCAATATTACTTTACTTACCATTTAACTTTTATACAACTTTTACATGTCAAAAAGATAAAAAGTAAAAATAAATATGTAGAATAATTTTTTCATTAAATATATTGGCCATCTACTCAGTGGAATTTTAAAATTATTTCCAATAAAACTTTGATTAAAACAACTAACCCGTTGAATTGCCCAACATTTGTATTGGTATGACCTACTACAAAGTCGTTGATTTTCATGCACGTGTTTTAAGGTGAACGACACTGTACTTAACCAACATTCACATTTCCATCTTCGTTGTATTTCTATGCGAAGGTTTTAGACATCGATGTTTTTTATCACGTTCACGATAAGAGAATGGTTTTGCCCCAAAAAAAACAAAACCACATGTTGATATGAACGTGATGTATCATAAAAAAAACGGATTAGCACATAAACATGGTGCCTTCACTTGTGGGAGACTGTGCACTCTTGTGCCAAATTTACATTACAAATTCCAACCATAAAACACAAAATCATTCAATCACGTGGGCATTTGTTAGCATTGCAATCTTTGAAGGGCTTATTCTAACCTTTTTTTTTTAACCATGTGGTGAATCAGTCACTGCGAGTCCTAATCTATGGGAGACCCATGTGGTGAATCGGTCACTACCAATCCTAATCTATGGGAGACCTAGGATCAATCCTCGTAGCTGCCACTATAACACCAAGAGTACATCCAACTACCTGCAAGTTGATATACTAAGATCCTATGATTAACCACGTGGTGAATCGGTCACTGCCAGTCCTAATCTATGGGAGACCCACGTGGTGAATCAGTCACTCCCAGTCCAAATCTATGGGAGACTGAGGATCAATCCTCGTAGCTGCCACTATAACACCAAGAGTACATCCAACTACCTACAAGTTGATATACTAAGATCCTATGATTTTATCAAAGCGAGACTCTTGTGCCGCCAAGGCGGGGGTGGGGAATCTACTCTCGAGCCGCCACCACAGCAGGTCATGTACTCAATGAGATTTGAACCATGGTCTCTTGAGCTTCGCCCAAGTAGACTTACTGTTAAACCACACATCACTGTACATAGGGCTTATTCTAACTTATTATTGACCAAATGACTTTTTTTAAGGGCATTACAGGGAGACTGCATGCTCTTGTGCCAAATTTACATTACAAATTCCAACCATAAAACGCAAAATCATTCAATCACATGGGTAGTTGGTAGCATTGCAATCATTGA
Organism: Pinus tabuliformis; assembly: GCA_031772625.1. Taxonomy (NCBI): domain Eukaryota; kingdom Viridiplantae; phylum Streptophyta; class Pinopsida; order Pinales; family Pinaceae; genus Pinus; species Pinus tabuliformis. The sequence goes on along the minus strand of CM062815.1, from coordinate 292,810,229 downwards.
AGGGCTTATTCTAACTTATTATTGACCAAATACTTTTTTTAAGGGTATTTTTTGTCACTAGCATAATTTTTATATTTCGAGTTTAAGTTGATTAAAATTCGAGTGTTTTAGAGGTTTTTTTGGGCATTGAATTTATTTATCCATTAAAAAATATATTTTAAACACCAAAAATCATAATCTTATTTGAAATTGCATCAACTTACTTCCAACACAAAAAGCCATTTCATCTAATGCCTTTCGTAAATAATTATAGAGAGGGAACAGAGGAGGTTTTATGTGTCTGGTCCTTAAGGGATATGGGTTTTCTAATAAATAAGTAAAGGAGAAACAATGGTAAAACCATTAGCCATCGAAGGTATAGAGCGAGTGTAAGACCACATGATAGTTGAGAGCATGCAATGCAATGAAGCCATGCATAACCCTTGCAGTTCTCTCTATGTGACCATGACCTCAATGTACACCACTGCTATTTCTCTATTCTTTTGATCATTGTTGCGCACTTTATTCTTGCCTCCTTGCTTAATCATATTCTCATCCAAAAATGGCTTCCAAAAACACAAAACGCGTCCACTATGTATCAGCCGATGATAAGATATGCAAAGTCTCTACCACATTGTTGATAGTGTGGAAGAAATCCCCCATGTTCAGCTGCAACAGTTTCACTGTTTTCTATCTAAGTGGCAGCCTAATGTTTAAAGTGGAGAGCTATATCTATTCCAATCCCAAGAATCAAGTAGTTATCATGGATGCTACAGGAATTTATTAGGATCACAGAGCGTCGAGAGAGATGGTGATGTGTAAAGACACCGTTGTTGTGTTCTCCATGACCATCGACAAAATTTTCCTTTGATATTTCTACGCTTTAAATAGGCTTCATCGAAGATGAATACCATGGGAAAAAACCATGGATGTTCATATACCTGGAGCCATAATACCAACAATATCTTGACCAAGTCAAGTTTACTAGAACAACCCTATTAATTCCCCCCCTAGAAGTACCATTCATTTTTATTGCAATCCATATGAAAAAGTTTCCATCTACTGGATTACATGGGTAACTAGTTGTTGTATCCACAAGTTATCTAGGATACCCTTTCTCCTACATGGTTGAGCAACCATCTCTCCCGAGATCCCACATTTCCCCCACCAAGCTAGGATACCAATACACATGTAACCTTGGTATCTCTCTAAGTGGTCCATTCCACAGCTTGATAAGTCCATGCACCATTTGCATTACATGTATGCTTGAGCAAGCTCTTAAGGCCTTACAACTATGTGTGCTCCCACGCAACATGTCTGCCTGAACATAGGTTTTACAACTTTCTTAGGAATTGCCTTCCTATCACAGGATTTCACAACTTAGATAAAAACTCTTAGGGTGTTCACACATCACACACTGAATCCTTCAATGAATCCATCTCCATGTTCATTATGTTCATCTCCATTCTTTTCATCCATCCTACCACCCTTTCATCTTCTTTATCTTTCTCAATCGATACCAATCAATACTGGCCTTTTCACTACTCTCCAAGTCATTGCACATTTTCCTCCAAACTCGATTTCACTCACTACTACATGGGTGGTACTTCCTACATGTCATGCTGTGATCAAATCCTTCTACACCCATAACTTTAGATTCTCACTTAAGAGCCAATGACGGGGCCTTACCAAAGCAACTTCTCGCTCAATTATCACTCTAGCTTTTCTCTGATCCACTCTATCGTCATGATCATTTCAACACTCCAAGGATATAACGATATTGCCATTGACCATATATTTCTTTTATTACAATGGGCTCTCCAACAATCGCTTTCACATAGTCCCTGTCTCCTTTATTTACAGACTATAGCTCGATCCAACATCCATCCATTTCAATATATTAGCATCTAAACCTCTGCTTAACTTGCTCACTTTGTCCATCCACGCATCCTCCTCTACGACCATCATTCTCCTCTGTTGCGATGGCCTCCTCCTTGGTCGAATTGTTGTATGAATCCATGCTATTGTTGTTTGGGCTAGTTGTCGTGATGATATTATGAATTTCCATGGCAAATTCCTTCCATGTGCTTAGTTCAAACTAGACAAATTTCATTTGATCCTGCCTCGATCTTTCGTCATTTTCACTGCAATGTATTCTCCTTACTATAGGCAACAAACTAGTGCCATCCATGGACTACCAACATGACCTACAGATTAGCAATGATCTCTCTAATTTAATATTTTAATAATTTCACCACAGTGTGCACAATACCACCACGAACAACACATATTTGTCTCTACAACCTGGCAGTGCTGCTCCTTGGCCTGAATGTCGCTTCCTCTCATGCTCTTGGCCCCATTTCCTCCAATTGCACTAACATGCATTGTTATAAGTCCATTAAGTAGATATCTATTGTGAAATAGGTCACATATCACACTTCTAGCCACCATCACCAACCAATTTGCATTCATTCAGTGTTGAAGCCACCACAACCTTTCTAAGCTACTTTTTCATGTACAAGTTACTCATTATAGAATCGTGCATATACGATTTCGCTTATATGCTCAACACTCCATTGCTTCTTTTCCATTTTGTGGCGTCACTCATTCACTTCATTTAGGGGAGAATTATCAACATAGCAAAACTTCTGCATCCATATCTCTTGATCCACTTTCAACTCTGGTACCATATGTTGGGATCACAGAGCACTGAGAGAGATTGTGGTGTCTAAAGAAACTATTATTTGTTCTCAATGGCCAGCGAGATAATTTTCCTTTGATATTTCTAACCTTTAAATAAGCTTCATTGGAGATGAATACCATGGGAAAAAACCATGAATTTTCATATACCTAGAGCCATAATACCACCAATATCTTGACCGAGTCAAGTTTACTAGAAAAACCATAACATAATTTCTCTCCTCCAAATGTAGTGATGAAAGGTACACAAATACATATAATAATATATATTCCCTTGATTTTTCAATGTTTCATTTACGCTTTCTGCAATGAACAATTATAGCTCTTCCACGGATTAATCAACATAACAAAATATTATATGTTAATTTATAGAGACCAGGTCTGCACAATGAATGGAAAGGATCCTTGCGAAAATTCCTAAATGTGTAGTGGCCATTGTTTATGATGATAAATCTAGTCTCTCTACTTCCCACCAAGAATTTAGTAGAAGTATACTCAGGTTCTTTGGAAAAACACAAGAAGTCGAAGTTGCAATTTGTGTACTTGCATATTCAAGGATGATATACTAAGAATTTGTTCACCGTTCATGACAGTGCTGGTGATGCAATTGCAGATGTAAATTTCATGTTACTTCTTTCTCCCTTGACATCTATTTATGGTGTATTATGACTTTATTTTTAAATTTGTTACTGGAATGTTGAGAATCTATTTTTTATTTTGCAAGTGAAGCCAAAGAAGGTGAGATCAAGAGTAACCCTTGGAGGATATGTGTTCAGTCTGATACTGTACCCTGGTTATGACCCAACATTTGTTATGGGTTTGATTATCGTAATCGATCTACTAATACCATCTAAGTGATTATATTTCGACTCTACTTAGTTCCAAAATGAAAGAAAATAGATGGAATAGGTTCTAGGTAACCCCCCTCTTGTTTTTGAAACTTACTTGGAATTTGTAAATCGACCGCCATAAAAAACATGAAGAGAATTCAACCTAGAAACTGCAAGGGTCGCAACGAACTCTCAAGCAGCATGTTAAACTGATTTATTTCTAGAGAGTCTACCAATGGTTATAAACCATTTATGGTGTTATTTTGTATATATAAAGAGTGTTCAACACTTATGGATTGTAAACCTACCTAGCAGGAAAAGATAGGATGATACTGAAACCAAAATGTTGTGGTATGTTTTTACATAGCTAAAAGAGTCAACATCAAATTCCACTAAGTCATATGCAATTATCGCTTGGAATATGGTTTTATGGAGGAAATTAGACTCACTTGTGTAAGGTTTATGTCACATGTTGTAATTTAGTCACATCAAGCTAGAATTTGAAACACTTTCATCCTCATTTTAATTTTGTGCTTTATGGCCTAGGTTTTGGTTTTATATTAGTGTAATTTCTCTAAGCGATAAGGAATACTGGCTTAAATGCACATATAATATATACTGGTATTGGTGTCCCACAATGGATATGTTCCTGAAATATTTAACTTTAGCATGTTTGTTCCATTCCACCTCGCCGTTAACTTTGTTCATTCAAATGGGAAATTCCATATCCATTCCAAAATCATGGACACACATATTTCATGAGAATCTTCATAAGGAAAATACAATAATTTTGAATCATACCTCAATTGTAGCTTATTCATGAAGTGAACTTGGAATTTTTATTTAATTCCTATCACAACAAAATGAAGTTAGCTCATAACCCAAACCATCGTAAATTAGAATATTTTATTTATATTTGTAACTTAAAGGCTCATAAATCAATGAAATATTGATACTTATCTTAACTTTCTCCTCACTTCTTCCTTTACACATTCTAGATCTGTAGCCCATCTTGACAAGCATCCAATAGCCTTTTTCCTTTTTCCCATACACACACAGGATTGGTTGCTATCCCGAAAAGCTCCCAGGGCCTTCTATTCTCTTTGGCCACGTATGCACACTAGATTGGTTGCCAAGTCTAACAATCACCTAATATCTTCTCTTCTATTCACCTTCTTCTCTTCTCTTCTCTTTGATTTCCAATTTACTAAGTGGCTCGTTAGCCTTAGGGTAAAAACTTAGTAACAAATAAATATAAATATTCCCAATTGATGTCTTACGAATATGGACACTACCAATTAGGTAGTTACTACTAATCCAAGTAGTCTTCTGTCGACAAATGTATAGGTGTATTATACACCTTCGTATGCCCACGCAATCCCATACCTTCCTTCCCATATACATTACACAACACAAGGGCCTAGATAGTCCTATACCTTCCTACGCATAAAAATTACACAACAGATTCACACACCCACAATGTACCACAACACATACACATGCACATGATATACACAACGATTTCACATCTACAACATAACACATATACCACACACATATGATAGTACAATATGTACAAAACAATGTTAAAAATCTAGAAACCAAACTTTGTTCATCTATAGACACTAGATTGGTTGCCAAGTCTGACAATCACCTAGTATCTTCTCTTCTATTCACCACCTTCTCTTCTCTTCTCTTTTATTTCCAATTTACCAAGTGGATTATCGTCCTTAAAGCGAAAACTTAATAACAAATAAATATAAATAAGCCCAATTGATGTCTTATGAATATGGACACTACCAATTAGGTAGTTACTACTAATACAAGTAGTCTTCTGTCGACAAAAGTATAGGTGTATTATACACCTTCGTAGGCCCATGGAGTCCCATACCTTCCTTCCCATATACATTACACAAAACAAGGGCCTAGACGGTCCCATACCTTCCTACCCATAAACATTACACAACACATTCACACACCCACAATGTACCACAACACATACACATTCACATCATACACACAACGGATTCACATCTACAACATAACACATATACAACACACATAAGACAGTACAATATGTACAAAACAATGTTAAATATCTAGAAACCATACTTTGTTCATCTATAGACACTAGGAAACATTGCCTCTAGTGTCCTTCCCTACATGTCACAGATCATACTGCTTCCATTAACTGTTATATCCTTCATCACTCGTTGTTCATAATATAGCATGGGCATAATTTGTAAATTATGTTCACACGATACTAAAATTATAGATCAATCATGGCTACTATTTCCCACTTGATTCCTTATTAACTGGAATCCTTCATGTCGTCCACATCAACATTTAATAAGTTTAAAATAGTCCCTCTTCCATAAGAAGAGCCCTTAACAAAACCCTATTAGAGAAAATGGAATTATATATTTGCATACAAAGATTGGCATGATCATAGGGGTCTCGCATATATATATATATATATCTATATATATATCTATATATATATATATATATATATATATATATATATATATATATATATATATATATATAGATAGATATATATATATATATATATATATATATATATAATGTTAAGGTCATAGAACTTACCTTGTGTCATTCCCATGGGTACCATGTTATTTTTCTCCATCATGTCATTGTCATGTCCAATTGTAACTCTCGAATATGTTTCAACATCGATCGTTCTCTGGCCCATGTACCTAGCTTGAAGTTCCTCGTTGTGCAGAACTATCTCAGTGGATCAATATTAATGTCCATTTCCTACAACCCTCTTCAACTCCCTTTCACCAAAGCTTTATGGCCTCTCTGCCATCTTCAAACAATTTGAATCAAGGCCCTAAGTCCCAAGTATTCAAATTAAAATCCTGCCATAAAACCAATAGGCATTACTAGAGAAAAATAAGAGGTAACACTGCAAAGGAACCAAATCTATGATCGTAATCATAGAGGAAATCACACACAAAACAATTTGGTCGTGTACAAATAAAAAATTAAAAATGATGTAAGTCATGGAAATGATAGATCTAAACCACCACTTATAGTCTACATTAACATAAAACAATCCCTAAAATCAATTTTTGTCCCCACGAATCCAATATTCATGGCACTTCTAGGTATCACAGACGTCCACATAAGTATACACATATATATGCATATTCATATACCACATTAGTTCAAGACTTCTTTACAAGGCTAATAACAACCTTGAAGTTTATATTCCCCAATGATTGTAGGGGATATTTCCAACACATATATGTGTGTGTCAAGGAGCTTGAGGGAGTGCCCCTCCTCCTTCTCGGTGTCCTACATTGTCGATTCACGTCCCTATGGCTCGTAGGGACTATTGTCTTCTTTCTTCTTCTTCTTTTAGGGATAGTCCCTTTTGTGAAGTTCTTCTCCATAATTCCAATATGAGAACATATCCTTCCCCCTTTTAGCCTCACAAAGACTCTTCCTACTATTTCCATTCTTCTTTTTTGAGGATTGAACTTGGTTTTTCATTTCCTGCAACTTCTTTTACAACTCATCATTCTACTCACCTAGTTCTTGTTATTTCCTAGTGAGTTTTCTAAGTTATGCCATGCGTATTTTTAGCTCATCTTCTAGGTCTTTGAGATTGACCTCCAAATTAATGAAGGTTCATTTCCTTTGGTGCAATGTCCCTCCTTCCCATCCTAAATCTACTTGGTCCATATCCTACTGCACCATGCCACGATACATGTTTCCTTTCACTGCCATTGAGTCTTGTTATGTCCTGCCAGATTCACTCAAATATTAGGTTGTGTGTGTGTGTGTGTGTATACCAATTTCAAGCACATTTCCCTGCAACTGAACACATTTCTAAATTTAGATATTAGTCACATGCCCCAAGATCCAAGACATAAATAAGCACATTTTTCAAAAAACCAATATTAATACATGCACATGCACATATCGAATTGTCTTTAACCATGCTTTCTTTATTAATTGTAGCCAATATTAGAATCTACATCATTAATTTCATTGTTCTTTTATTCTTGTAGGTTTGCATTCAAAATTGTTTGAAGTCCTTGATATGAAAATAGGGCTCTTAGGCTTCTTGTCTAACTTACAACAACCTCTCCCACTTCCAAAGCTTTAAATATTCCCAAGTCTTCATGATTAACCAATGCAGAACTAAAAATGCTTGAAAATATAGGTGTATGCTGGCATTTGACTTAAACAAATTATATGCTTTAAAATCTGTTGTTTGTGCTGATATGTAAATGTGCTTGAACGGATATATAAATACATATAACAGTAAATAATGCAGCAGTAAAAACAAACACAGAACAACAATATTAATTTGGAGTTCACCCAAAACTCTTGGGCTATGTCTCCGTGAGCTCTAGTCAACTTAACTAGGCTCTCAGGGATTATGGCAAAGTCCTTTTTACAAGATCTTGGCTCAAATCCATTGTTTTACATAAAAACGACGGGTTTAGACATAATTTGATCCCTAGCTCTTGAAATTCTCAACTTTCTGGCTCTCGGCTCTTGCTCTGGCTCTTCTGCTCTGGCTTTGGCTCTTGGCATTGACTCTTAGCACTGGCTCTTGCCTCTGGCTCTTGGCTCTGTCTCTAGCTTTTCAGCTCTGGCTTTGGCTCTCGCTCTTCGGCTCTAGCTTCTTGGCCCTCTACAACCTTCAGCTCTCTAGCTTTTCACATGAAGTTAAAGTGACCCCAAAGGCTCCCTCAACTACTTTGTGTAGTAGCTCTAGAGAATTGAATTCAAACATGGGAGACTTCAAAAGTCCTCAAATCTGGTCTATACTCCTATCAGGTCAGGTTTGCCTTTACACTGCTTACTGCATCTCCATCATTGATCTAGGAGATCTAGATCCAATGGCTATGGTTTATTTCGGGTGGCCCTTTCGTACGGGGTTTAACCGCCCGATAAGGGTGGTTTTCTCTCTCCTGGGCCTGGACACGTGGTAGCCAATGTACGGGCTTAGGCGTAGCCTAGCCAAAACCTCTTTCCGCCTTTGGTCCTGCCGAAATACTACTTGTTTCCTTTGTATTAAAGAAATACATTAAACATTGAAAAATCTCGTATTATGGCTTAATCGAACTTGAAATCATATATAGTAGTATTAATAGCCCTTTCATGTCCGGTAACATCACCCAAATCGTGTTTCCCTTGGTTTTCGTTTATTTAATGAAAACACAACTTTACATAGGAAAAGCTCTTTTTACGGATCTCAAATTATATCAAATATCACTTATAAGCCCGTTGGGTCCGGCCAGTCGCATCACGTATATAGATGTATATAGTCCCGCTCCTCTGTGTAGCTCCATTTGTCATCTGCCGATATCAGTGATCATGATATAGCATCGGCCCAGTGTCTCACCTTTGCCTCGTGGTATCACCGATTGCGATCCGTCGATTTCGACCATCGTGATATCACATTGGCCCAGGACCTTTGCCTTGGGTGTACACCACCTACCTCTGATCTGACCTACTGATCTGATTATTTGAGGTCGCTTATCGAGGGTGACTTTTGCCTGACCTTAAGTCTTCCTCTTTGCCTCATGCAATGTGATTTTCCTCAAATAACCTTTTATGCCATTTTTAATGGAAATTTCCCCTTTTTTCAAAGGATAAAGGGGAACTTCTTCCTGCGATAACTTCTTCATCTAATGTCTGTTTTCGCCCATTCAAGTTGCATTGGATTCAGAATGAAGAGATCTCTGCAATGAGACTATTTCTAAGAGTAGCCTGTGACTTTCATTTTCCTTTAATTTACAAATAATTTGTGCCATTTGGCACCTTTTACCTCTTATATGAAGTATTTTAGACTTAGAGGTTTTTTCAAGATCCATTTTTGGATCACGCCTTCCCACTAAAGAACTTTTGGTCTCCAAAAGACTAATATACTAATATAAATAGTAAATGAGAGTGACTGACCCTCTTCTCTCAACCTCCCTACACTTGCCCTGCATAGTGCCTCTGAACCAAAGTTTTTGACCACTTCCCTTCTTGGATGGGTTGGTCTTCCTGGGAAGAACTCTCTTCCTCCTTGCCTTCCTGCAGAACTTCTGCTGAGATGGCCATAGAAGGTGGTTTGAACTTATTTTCCTTGACCATTGATCCAAGGTGGCTCAAACAAATGTGAAGTTCATCTGCTCCACAAAAATGTCATGTGTACCTATTGGACAAGCTGTCAACAACAACTGCTATCAACAATAGAAATACAAACAACAACTAGATGGCCTAAACTTCTGCTTCAACAAAAGAAACAAATTTCATAGCTTGTGAACATGTCCATGTCTTACATCTGCATACAAATGATGGACAGATAACAAGCCCACAAAACATGCCTTTAAACAAATGCCTCTTCAAGTCAAGCATGTAGAAAAGACCATTAGGACTCTTTTTAAAAGATGAAACACTTCATCACTATCTCCAACTTGGAGACCAAGTTGAATTTCCCCAAGTCAACATTACATGCATGCCAAAGCAACCAACCCTTTAGTTAATTACACATACATGTTCAAATACAAGGAAATCATCAACATCCCTGTGTTCATTTATCTCCTTCTCATGCATGCATTTCATACTTCAACTTTCACTTAAGCACAACGTAATTTTGAATTTGAAATGAAATATAATGTAGATGCATCAATAGACATGCAATCTTAATTGGATAAGAACTCTAACCATTCCTCACCAATCCCTTTCAAAGGTACTACCTTTGTCTGCACATCTACATCAACATGTGAATCATCTTGAAACACATCAATCATGGAATCTTCCTTTCCATTTCTGCGATATTCTCTTTCCACTTTCTTCAGCTTTTGTGGAAGCATTTCTAGATTCAAAGTCCAAAATTTTGCAGCAATATGTCCTTTCTTATCGCAATAAGTGCAACACATGTGCATCCTCTTGATAGCATGATTTTCCTTGTCCAATGGACCTTTGGCTTCTTGCTTCTTTTCCTTCAAAAGTTTCCTGTATGTGGCCATTCTCTTCCAACATCTAGAAACATTATGGTTATCCAAACAACAAAAGGAACAAGCAATTTTTTTTTCCATCTCTATGTGGAAATTTATCATGCTTTCCACAATCAAAAGGAATGTGTTTAGAACCAGATTTATACCTGCCTCTTTCACCTTTATTTCCTTCATGAGGAGGTGAAGAAAATGAGGAAGTGGCTCCCTTTGGAACACCATCAATCTCTTCAAGGTTGTTAGAGTCTCCCGAACTCTCTGTTTCAAGTGTGTGCCTCTGGACACCTGCATCCTACAATTGATGTTTCAAGCTATTACATTCCTCCTGAATACAATTTTCACACTCTGTAATGCAACTTCTTCTTGGAGCTGTTTCAATGGCCTTCATGGCAGCATTGGAACTTTCTCCATAAGTTTGTCCATAGCCAAGACCCAAATACTTAGGCCTTTCCTCAATCATTATTGGCTCAACAATACCTTGTGCATGTCTACCCAAGCCTTTTCCTTCATAGCCCATCTTGGACATTAGCTTGAAACCTATGCCTTTGGTATTTTTTTCAAAAGAACCAAAATAATAATTCTTAGAGGACTTTTAAGACAAACTCGAATGGCTTACCTCTTCTTCAAGCTGAGACTTGACCAAGGCTTCTTTGGCAACAAAGAGTTGTGACTCCAACTCACGCATCCTTTTCAGGTTCATATTTGCAATATGAAGTTGCCTCTCCATTTTTTGCAGTCTGTCGGAAAGCATCTGCTTCTCTTCCTTCATCGAATTCAACTGCTCCCTAAGCATGCTACTCTTCCTTCCATCCTCATACATTTCTCTCACCATATCCATCATGGTGGACAATTCTTGCTTCATGTCTTCATCAAAGAATCTTGTAAAGAAAGAAGAATTCGAGGACTCACTTGTAGAAGTTGTCATTATGCCAATGACTTCTTCCTTCTTCTTGTCCTTGCTGGATTGAGCTATCAACAACTTTCCCTTCACCTCTGGAAACTCAGAAAATAGTCAGTCTGCAACAAGCAAACATCAATCACACAATCAATCCTTGATTGCTAAAACAACTTTCAGACAAGCAATCTTTTCTCTGTCAATCAAGCATTCTGATATAACCTTTTTTGAATGTGTGGCTAATCAATCTTAAGATCTGATACCACCTGATTTGAAAATGGAGCTCTTAGGCTTCTTGTCTAAATTACAAGAACCTCTCCCACTTCCAAAGATTTAAATATTCCCAAGTCTTTATGATTAACCAATGCATAATTAAAAATGCTTGAAAATATAGGTGTATGCTGGTATTTGATTTAAATTGATTATATGCTTTAAAATCTATTGTTTGTGCTAATATGTAAATGTTCTTGAATTGATATATAAATACATATAACAGTAATTAATGCAGTAGTAAAAACAAACACAGAACAACAATATTAACTTGGAGTTCACCCAAAACTCTTGCGCTACGTCTCCGTGAACTCTAGTCAACTAAACTAGGCTCTCTAGGATTATGGCAAAGTCCTTTTTACAATATCTTGGCTCAACTTGACTATTTTACATAGAAACGATGGGTATAAACACCATTTGATCCCTGGCTCTTGAAGCTCTTGGCTTTCTAGCTCTCGGCTCTCGCTCTAGCTCTTTGGCTCTAGCTCTGGCTCTTGGCACTGGCTCTTGGCTCTGGTTCTTGGCTCTGGCACTCGCTCTTCAGCTTTAGCTTTGGCTTTGGCTCTTTGACTTTGGCTTCTTGGCCTCTGCAGCCTTCAGCTCTCTATCTTTTCACTTGAGCTTCAAGTGACCCCAAAGGCTCCCTTAGCTACTCTGTGTAGTAGCTCTTTGACTCTCTCGGCTCTCCTACAATGGCCTTCTACTACCTTTTTCCTCCCGCTCTTCTCAATCATGCTCTCTCACTCTTTTGAGGCATCTTCCTAGCTTTTGGCTTCCCTTGTCATTTCTCTGTAATCCAATCATTCCCCTATGGCTCTGTGGCTTCTCTGCATTGTCTGTTCGACTGGCCATATGGCTTCCTGCTTTGGTCCGCTCAAATCCCCTCTCTAAGCATTAAATAATCATTGTTAGGGGAGGTGGCCACCTGTTCCACAATGGAGGAGTGCATCGGGCCTTTGAAATCCCTGAAATAGCTGCTTTCTATTTACACAGAGAAATGCATTCAAACACGGGAAAAACCACCAAAACACTGTCCATTAGACTTCAAAAGTCCTCAAATCTAGTCTATACTCCTATCGGGTCTGCCTTTACACCGCTTACCGCATCTCCACCATTGATCTGGGAGATCCAGATCCAACGGCTATGGTTTATTTTGGGCAGCCCTTTCGTACGGGGGTTAACCACCCGATGAGGGTGGTTTTCTCTCTCTTGGGCCTAGACACGTGGCAGCCAATGTATGGGTTCAGGCGAAGCCTGGTCAAAACCTCTTTCCACCTTCGGTGCTCCTGAAATACTGCTTGTTTCCTTTATATTAAAGAAATACATTAAAAATTGAAAAATCTTGTATTATGGATTTATCGGACTTGAAATCATATATAACAGTATTAATAACCCTTTTGATTCCAACAACATCATCCAAATCATGTTTCCCTTGGTTTTCATTTATTTAATGGAAACACAACTTTAGATAGAAAAAGCTCTTTTTATGGATCTCAAATTATATCAAACATCACTTATAAGCCCATCGGGTCCGGCCAGTCGCATCGTGTATATATATGTATATAGTCTTGGTCCTCTGTTTAGCTCCGATTGTGATCCACTGATATCAGCGATCATGATATCGCATTGGCTGGGGGTCCCGCCTTTGCCTTGTGGTATCACCGATTGCGATCTGCCGATTTCGACGATCGCGATATCGCATCGGCCCGGGACCTTTGCCTTGGGTATATACCTCTTGCCTCTGATCCGACCCGCCGATCCAATCATCAGAGGTTGCCGATTGGGGGTGCCTTCTGCCTGACCTTAAGTCCTCCTCTTTGCCTCATGCGATTCGATTTTACTCAAATAGCCTTTTATGCCATTTTGAATGGAATTTGCCCCTTTTTCGAGCGATAAAGGGGAACTTCTTCCAGCGATAACTTCTTCATTTGAAGTCCGTTTTCGCACATTCAAGTTACGTTGGATTCAAAATGAAGAGATATCTGGAATGAGACTATTTCTTAGAGCAGCCTGTGACTTTCATTTTCCTTTTATTTACAAATGACTTGTGCCATTTGGCACCTTTTACCTCTTATATGAAGTCTTTTAGACTTAGATGTTTATTCAGGATCCATTTTTGGATCAATCCTGCATGGTAAATTACTTTTTATTGACAGTTTGGGCTAAATGTCACAACCCATCCTCAAGAGATCATTAATTTCATTCAACCTCTTATATTAAGACCAACAAACAACTTACTTTCAGCCTTTGCACCAAGGCTAGTAATCAAGGCATATGTAGTATTTAAGGAAATTAATTAGAAACCATTCGTCAAGTCAATATCATATCATGCACCATCAAGTCTTACGGGACTTAAACTGAGCCTTACATATTATTGGTCTCATTCTCTAGTAGTGTTACAAAATCCTCCATCTACAAGGTCTATGCAATACCCTTGGCTTTGAACTCACTTAGTTTAAGTACTAAGCATAGACACTCTATCTCTCAATTAGATAACGATCCTTATAGGCTTCGACCCACCCTTTTGAGAAGTTTCACCCCATTCCTTAAACAATGAAGGAAGACAAAGTTTTTATAAGGAAAAGCATAGCAGCCAACACATGGAAAATGATTAACCTCCACTAAGGTTATTGGCCTTAACAAAATATAGACCATGGGATCTCCACATTCAAACCAACATATAATACATATTCACATCATCCACTGGACCAAGCAGTGTTTAATATATTATACATTACACATGATTCTTTTCCAATTCCTCAAACTGCCACAACATAATTGTTGCAAGCATACCATATCACCTCTCCCATTCAATGAGGATGGTATACTACAAGTACTCTCTTCCCTACAGGGAGTTCTATAAAATTAAAGAGAGGGAAGCTTCCAAGGTCACAACCAATAGATTTTCAACCTTTAAGATGTCAAATATCAGAGCATGCATTTCCAAGGCATTTATCGCAATAATAATGTTAAAATTGGCAACTAGGGCCAAACTCCATGTGGGTCATCTTATTTATGGCAACTGATGTTTTTCTTGGATCCCTCTCATCAAGAAGTGTAGGATTGATCTAAAGATCATCTGATTCTGATAAGTATTCATGGAGTTATGAATTTATTTTCATTATAAGACAATTCGTCAAGGTTGGACAACAACCAAATAAACCCCACATATGCTCAACGTTTTAATATAAATAGAGCTGGCCTTCACGTCATTTCAATTGAAAATTTTAGGGGCGAATTTTCGCCCTTAGGCGAAATTAAGGGGTTTTAAATTTTTAGTGGGTGAATATTTTATATCATAGTACATTTTTACAAATAGCCTCAAATTTATTTTATAAAAGAATTAGGTATGGAGGTTAGCCCACCTTATTTTAAGGGATCGGGTAAGAAAGGTAAATTTAGACCTTGAAATTAGGAGTTACAACCTTCCATTCGCCCTAATTTTCAAGAATAGGTTTTATTTAAGTTGGGCCATTAGCCAAATACCATATTTATAAAAGAGATATGGTAAATTAATAAAAATATAAATAAATGAGAGCTATGGTAAATAAATAAAACATTTTTTATATTTACTCCATAAGTCACCTTTATACATGCAAGGGTGTAAACAAATAAAAGTATAAATAAAGTGGACATATGGTAAATAAATAAAACCTCTTTTTATACTTACTCAAAAGGTATGGTAAATAAATAAAAATATAAATAAACTAGAGTTATGGTAAATAAATAAAACCTCTTTTTATATTTAGTCCATAATCCTCTTTCTATTTATGAAGGTTCAAAAAAGAGGTTTTATTTAAGTGAATCCTATGGGCCAAATACCATATTTGTAAAAGAGGTATGGTAAATTAATAAAAATATAAATAAACCAGAGGTATGGTAAATAAATAAAACATTTTTTTATATTTACTTCATAATTCACCTTATATTTAAGGACACTCAAAAATTACGTTATATTTAGGTGAAACATATGGGCAAAATACTATGGGCCAAATACCATGGGTTAGATTATTATTAATACCATGCAAAAAAACATTATTAACCCTAATATTAGTATTAATAAAAATAAAAATGGCACATGGTATTGATCCATGGTATTCACGTGGAATGTAGCCTATTTAAAGGGAGGAATTAAACCAACATAGATCCATCTTTACTCTAGATCTAGTAAGCCCCGAGAGGGATCAAATATCATGATATGCAAACTAGCATAGAGTGAAAAAATATTTGATCCCTCTTGGGGCTTGGTGGATCAAGAGTAAAAATAGATGTTGTAATTTAATGTATGTTAAACATTTTAACTTGGTTAAAAAATAAATAAATAAATAAATTATTAATTTTTATAAATTGCTAATAGTAATTTTTAAGCTCCAAGTTAATGATAACCCATGGTATTGACCCATGGTAATACCATGGTATTCATTTCAGCATAGACTATTTAAAGGGGAAATTCTATCATCTTAGATCCATCTTAATTCTGGGTCTACCATGTGCTCAGAGGGATAAATAGATTTTCTCCCTCTAAGAGTGGTAGATGTGGAGTTAAGATGGATATAGGTTGGTTTTTATGACAATGAAGATATTAAACAGACTTAGGAAATTATATTGTAAAAACATCTTAAGGTGAATGGTTAAAGCTACATTTAGTCACTTCACAAAATTTAGTAAAAAATAACAATATCTCAATTAATATAAAAATTCAAAACAGTGAAACCTTATCACTCTTTCCACATCACCCTCGCAGAAGATTTTCCAGCATTTTTCAAACATTCTCAATATGATATCTTCATGAAAAGGTTTAGGTATTGATGTTGGATTAGTTGTTTGAAAAGTAATTTGGTTTGTACAACCTTTCATCTTCTGTGCTATTCTTAGTTTGTCCTAATGATCTGTAGGGGTTGGAGCCACTGCACCATA
This sequence comes from Pinus tabuliformis, assembly GCA_031772625.1. Lineage (NCBI taxonomy): Eukaryota > Viridiplantae > Streptophyta > Pinopsida > Pinales > Pinaceae > Pinus > Pinus tabuliformis. The sequence continues at coordinate 292,793,649 of CM062815.1, read as the reverse complement.
TTTTCCTAAAAGGTGGAGATTGTTCACCAAAAAGGAAATTAATCTACATTTTACAACGTTGTTAAAAAATGCGAGACGTATGAGGGTAATGAATTATGCTAATAAGAAATTTAGATTGGGAGAGACGTAATTAAATTTTATTATTTAATTGAAGATTTCCAATTAAAATAATAATAAATCTACATTTATATATTCATATATTGATCAGAAGGCTTCTCACAATGGTCACTTCTTTTAATTAGATCCCCTTCAAGCCTTTGGGATACCTAATACTTTCTTATATAATATAGTTGGGGCTTGCTACTTGTTGGCGTGTTGGGGTAAACAAAATTGATGTGTTTATTTTATCTCGCAGTTGGAGTCTATGGAATAAGAAAGAAATTTGATAACTTGAAAAAAGTGGTAGCTTAACAAAAGTTGTAGAGAAAAGATTAATCTCTCCTACCTTGACAGAACTCGTGGCCAATATCAACACCTACAAGAACTTTGTTGTGGAATAATATCAAAACTAATAGAAGGATATGAAAGAGTGTATTATAAGAACCTTGACAAACACGGCCACTGAAACTTGGAACATTGTTTGTAGGAAGAGAAAATTATGTTTCTTTTTTCCAAACATGTATGTTAGTATATTACAGTTTAATGAATATGTTTTCTTATTATCATATATGGTTTCACACTTTAACAAAACATTCACCAAGACTTCATAATGTTTTATTATTCAGTAAAATATTTGCCAACATCTTACAAGATTTTATAATTCAGTGAAAGATTCTCCATCACTGTACAAGATAATATAATCTGGTGAGAGATTCGCAAAAAAATTATATATACATATTATATTATTGATAAAATCGCCTCCCATTTTTCCTATGTATCATGGGGATTAGCCCATTTATTATATATATAAATTTAGGGTGGTTCTTAAAATTTTCCCTGCTTGGGATCTCTTCTTCTCTCTACCTGTCTTTGGGTTTTAATAGGAGGAGAGATCCTAAGGAATAACATTGTCATGATCTAGAGGGCAGAAAGCTGAAACTGTCGGAAAAGACGGAAAAGCCGGAACTGCCAGAAAAGCTGGAAAAGCTGGAACTGCTGGAAAAGCCGGAACTACTGGAAAAGCTAGAACTGCTGGAAAATCCAGAACTGCCAGAAAAGATGGTACAGCCAGAAAAGTTGGAAAAGTAGGAAAAGATGGAACTGCCGGAAAAGCCGGAAAATCTGGAAATGCCAGAATTTCCAAAAAAGCTAGAAAAACCGAAAAAGCTAGAAATGTCGGAACTACTAGAACTACCGGAAAAGCTGGAACTGTCGTAGCTGCCTGAACTGTCGGGAAAAACTGGAACTGCCGAAATTATCAGGAATAGCCGGAACTACCAGAACTATCGAGAACTACCGAAACAACCAGAGCATCTATCTCCGAAAGAGAGCAGCATGCAAGGGACAACTAATGAACATTGGGATAGTTGTATGGTACTTAATAGCAAATACACCAAGCATGCAATGTTACAGCAAGCATGCAAGGGATAACTAGCATGCAACAACAAGCATGCTAGGGACAACAAGTAAGCAAGGGACAACAAGCAAGCAAGGTGTAGCCAACACATAGGTTAGGATGGCAACATGGTGCAGCAATGGCACATAATGCAGTACAGTGATGGGTACAATCATGATTAATGAAGCATGATGAGATGCAACAAAGTGATGATGGGTGTAGCATGATGAAAAAATTTAGCACAACGATAGGTGAAGGAGTCACCTTCGAGAATTAGTTGAAGGAACATGTATTCAACTGATCTCATGTATCATCTTCTTAGAGATGATCTATGCTCTTATCTAGATAAGTCAAAGTGTTGATTTCTGTTGTAGACGTACTATCTCTCTCTCTCTCTCTCTGTTGAACTATTGAAGAACATATAAGAAGAATTGATCAAGGGTTTCCCCACATTGTGGTTTGTCCTTGGCTAGCACCACATCTTGTGTCCTCTTGTCTTGGCTTGTCTTCTGCGATTTATGTTTATGTTCTATCGACAGTTTACTTTAATGTTGATGTGATTGCTAATCTGGAAAAGATATGGAGCTAACTGTGAAAATTGAAATAAATTGCTCTAAGCATAGAACATACCTAAAATTAACATTGTATCAGAGCTAAGGTGAAGACAATCCCCAAGCAAGAGTGAAAGAGAAATCACCGAAGAAAGTTGGGAAATGACAAAAGGATCAGTGGATTCCTCATCCCTCTTCAAATTCACCAAGAGTGAAGTCGAAGCAGAGAATATTATCAGAATGGTGCAACATAATATGGCCTACCTAAGGATCACTTCATTGGAAGACCGGATCTCAGGGTGGAAGAAAAGGTAGATAATTAGTTCAGCCATACTTCATTCGAAGACCAGATCTCAGGGTGGAAGAAAAGGTAGATAATTAGTTCAGCCATTATGCGAAGGAGTGTCTGAATGGCAGGGACACATAACTTGATGATGATAACAATCATTCTAGGGACATCTTCAATGATCAAAGGAATGCCAGGTAATGCAGGTCCTCAAGGAAATGGTTGACTCTTCATAGAAAGAAAGGAACCCTAGGTATGAAGAATCAAATGTTGTTTCTGATAAGATAAAGAAGAATTATCTTGTATTGGCCCTCTCCTTCAGGCTCTTTGGGAATCTGGCTTATATATTATAGTGCTTCAAGGAACTTCATCCCATAGATGGATGCACTCTCTAATTTGGTAGAGATGGAAACAATCGTGGGATTATACTTGGAGCCGATGCCATCTATCTCGGAAAGGTTGTAGGGAATGTTAACTCTGAATTGAATAAGGGTAACTTGATTCATTTACAGAATCTTTTTCATGTACCTGATCGAAAGAAGAACCTAGTGTCCATCTTGGAAATGGAAGTCAAAGGTTTCAAGGTGGCATTCATCAATGGAAAGCTACGTGTTAAAAATATAATTTTCAAAGATGTTTTTTCTCATGGGTTCAGGGTTGGAAATTTGTATCAAGTTGGAGGAAGGTCCATTAGGGATCATTTCAATTGACATATTGCATCTATAACATTGGAGGTCTACCTATGGGCCCCTACTTAATGTGAGTCAAATGTTGATAGGGATGTTTGAATTCAAGTAGAGCATGAAGGTACATGTCTGAGATGTACCGAAGGAAAATCTTATAAGGGGACCATTCCCCTCATGTAGCAGGTCCATAGGTTTGGAACAACCCAAGGAGTTTGAGATTCATGATCGAGAATCTCATGTATACACGTGGAAGAAAGCCCTCTATGGCTTGAAGCAAAACACCCCCGGCCTAGTATGAGAGGATTGATAGTTTTCTGATCAAGCTGAGATTCACTAGGAGTGAAATCGATCCAAACCATTACCCGAAGGTTGTGGATGATAGACTTATCATACCGGCACCTTATGAGGATGACCTATTTCTGACATGTGTAGACCCTCTCATTTGCAGAAGTAAGAAGGAGTTGGATTCCAGATGTGGAATAATAAACTACAAGCCTGTGACTACCTCGAGGATCTTAACTTTCAAAAGTTATATGGTAGTGATGTCGGACAAGATTTGAGAAATGCCTCTGAGTTTCATAAACTCATTCATGTTGATGTTCTTGGTGAACTTCCATCTAGACATATGTTTTTCAGTTACCATGGTGAGCTCATATTTGGTTGAGCCTAACTGGATTGGTGCCAAGAATATTCTGAGATATCTTCGGGGCACAATCTCTCATGGATTGAGATACACTACCGGAAATATGAAATTGCACGATTATTCAAATGCTGACTGGGCAGGTGGCGTGGAGGATCACTAGATCACTTCTCAGTGCTGGATCTCTTTTGATTCTTCTTTGATATCATGGATGAGCAAGAAGCAGAAATTGTTTGATATAAGCACTGCCGATATCGAATACATAGCTACGAGTATGATCTCATGTGAAGCTGCATGGTTGCAGAAGCTCTTAAGTGAGATGTTTATACATATGATGAATACCACTGTGATTCTCTGTGACAACCAAAGGGGGGATTCAATTATTGAGGAATGCCACATGAGATAGACATCAAATATTGCCTTATATGTGATATGGTAAGTCGATGAGTGAGGAGGCTCCATCAAATTTAAACTAATGTATAAGTCGTAGACATTTTGTCAAAGCCCCGAGGAAAGGTCAAATATATGACTTTCCCGAATGACTTGGAGTTGTTGAGAGACCTTCTTATAAGGGTCCTGCATGTTGCATGCATTGAGCTCTGGGATATCTAAGGGACTTGGGGTACTTACTATAGAAACATACGACCATAGGGTGACTCACCCTCCCCTCTTGGTGCACTGTGGAATAGGATGATTAGTTCTCCTATGGGCTGGGATGATTAGTTCTCCCGTGGCAACTATGGAACAGGATGATTAGTTCTCTTGTGGGCCAGGATGATTTGTTCTCCTTGGTGACTATGGAATAGGATGATTAGTTCTCCTATGGGCCACGATGATTTGTTCTCTGTGACGACTGTGGAACAGGATGATTAGTTCTCCTGTGGGCTAGGATGATTAGTTCTCCATGGCATCCACTGATAGGATGATTCATTCTCCTATCGACGGGATGATTAGTTCTCCTATCGAGACATCCTACCCATGCATTCTAGGACTCATGGGAAGTACCTCTCATCTGATCAATGAGCGGGGAAATGAGGATAGGGACCATAGTAGTATTATCGATGGACATATCACTGTATCTACTATAATCCCTATGCTAGGATGACCTCCATTGATCTAGGATCAATGAAAATGATATGGGATCAGTATGAGTGGTTTGAGACACTCTCTTGTGACATTGATCTGGGATCAGTATGAGTTGTTTGAGACACTCTCTTGTGACATTGATTTGGGATCAATATGAGTGGTTTGAGACACTCTCTTGTGACATTGATCTGGGATCAGTATGAGTGGTTTGATACACTCTCTTGTGATATTGATCTGGGATTAATAAAACTGACTTCAGGTCAGTAAGAGTGATGTGACACACTCTCTTCAGATGAAACTGACTTCGGGTCAATACAGAATGGTATGAGATATTCTCGATCAATTCTTCTTCATGGTTCAACAAAGCAGAGCAAAGCAGAGTAGAGCAGAGCTCAGCAGATCAAAGCAGAGTAGAGAAGAGTAGAGCTCAGCAGATTAGAGTAGAGTAGAGAAGTGCAGGGCACTGATGGCAGAGATATTACAGTTGGACATATGGATCAACGGATGGAATTCTCCCTAGTTGAGAAGAAGTGTTAAAATTGGAAACTAGGGCCAAACTCCATATGTGTCATCTATTTATGGCCATGATATTTTTCTTGGATCCCTCTCATAGAGAGGTGTAGGATTGATCTAAAGATCATCTGATTCTGATAAGTATTCATGGAGTTATGAATTTATTTGCGTTATAAGACAATTCGTCAAGTTCGACCAACAACCAAATAAACCCCACATGTGCTCAACGTTTTAGTATAAATAGAGGTGGACTTCAAGTCATTTCGACACACTTGGGATCTCTTCTTCCCTCTATTTGTCTTTGGGTTTTAATAGGAGGATAGATCCTAAGGAATAATGTTGCCCTGATCCAGAGGGTAGAAAGCCAGAACTTCCAGAAAAGCTGGAACTGCTTGAAAATATGGAAAAGCCAGAACTGCCTGAAAAGATGGAAATACTGGAAAAGCTAGAACTACTAGAAAAGCTGGAACTACTGGAAAATATGGAACTACCCGAAAAGAATGAACTGCCAAAAAATCCAGAAAAGTCGGAACTGCCGGAAAAGTCAAAAAAGACAAAAATGCCAGAACTTATAGAAAAGCCAGAAAATCTGGAAAATCCAGAGAAGCCATAAATGCTAGAACTGCCGGAACTGCTGGACAAGCCAGAACTGTCGGGGCTACTGGAACTGTCGGGGACGGCCAGAACTACCGGAACAACTGGGAACAACCGGAACTACCAGAACTGCTGGAAATTACCGAAACAGCTAGAGCATCTGTTTGCGAAGGAGAGAAGCATGCAAGGGACAACTAACGAACATTGGGACAATTGTATGGCACTTAGGAGCAAATACACCAAGCATGCAATGATACAACTAGCGTGCAAGGGACAACTAGCATGCAACAACAAGCATGCTAAGGACAACAAGCATGCCAGGGACAACAAGAAAGCAAGAGACAACAAGCAAGCAAGGTGCAGCCAGCAGATAGGTTAGGATGGCAACATGATGCAGTAATGGCACATAATGCAATATAGTGATGGGTACAGTCATGATTAATGAAGCATGATGAGATGCATCATAGTGATGATGGGTGCAGCATGGTGCAGGTTGGTGAGGTGCAGCATGGTGCAGGGCAGTGAGGTGCAGCATGATGACGAAATGCAGCACAACGATAGGTGAAGGAGTCATCTTGGAGAATTTGTTGAAGTAGCATGTCTTCAACTGATCTCATGTATCATATTCTTAGAGATGATCTATGCTCTTATCTAGATAAGTGAAAGTGTTGACTTCTATTGTAAACGTACTATCTCTCTCTCTCTCTCTCTGCTGAACTATTGCAGAACATATAAGAAGAATTGATCAGGGTTTCCCCACATTGGGGTTTGTCCCTGGCTAGCACCACATCTTGTGTCCTCTTGTCTTGGCTTGTCTTCTGCGATTTATGTTTATGTTCTATCTACAATTTACTTTAATGCTGATGTGATTGCTAATTTCGAAAAGATATGGAGCTAACTGTGAAAATTGAAATAAATTGCTCTAAGCATAGAACATACCTAAAATTAAAAAATAGAATAAGCATCATTGTAGTTAGTGTGCATCACAAATAAAATGCTATGAGTCAAATAGCATCATGCTCATGTTTAGTTATTCCATCCATAATTGAGCCCCTCCCTTGATCTAGAAGCTTATTTACTATGGAAACAATACATGAATTATAGACTAGTTTTTAACACCTAAACATTTATTTAGTTAATATTCTAAAAATCAACATGAACTCCTTTCTAGGATTCCCTATCACTACTTATGCATGATAGAGCCCATCTAGTATGAGTGTTGAGCCTTGATGCTCTGATACCACTTTGTAATGCACCCTCCTCTTAATTACCTACAAAACACAGGTTAGGAGGAGGATAGTTATTATGCTAACTCAATATCCAAGATGTCATTATGGAAATTGGGTTTAAATAAAAAATCGTTATTTTTTTTTGTTTTTTGTCAAATTCTATAAAAATTCACATAAAAGTTTTCATTGCATTCGTGTCGTTGAGGCAATTCTAGTGATATAATATTTCACCCTGATTTGACCCACAGATCATATGTTATGGCCTCTCAAAGGTTTCCATTACCCAAACATCCTCTTGCCACATGACATCTCAGTCAGCCCCCTACTACCACTTGGTGTGGTTCTAATAGCTATCGACCTACTCACAACAACATATATATATATATATATATATATATATATATATATATATATATATATATATATATAGCCAATAGTTCAGTCTCACAGTTCATCCGATGGTTCACATCATTATGACAAGATCAATGGTCAACGAATGGTTTGCGATGAGTTGATGTGATTGACCGTTAATCGATAGGCACCCCACCACAATCACAATTCTAGCTAAGGGTCCCAAGGCCCTCATCTGATGATCCATAATGCCTCCACCCATCTGACAACCAATAATAAGTCCACTAGCCCGCCCCCCCATCCCTATTGACCTCACAAAGGGGGTTGTCACAAATCACCTATGTCGTATGATCCCCATAGATAGATCGATGACTTGCACATAACGACAATTCAGGTCCTACATAGAAGTTTCCCTCTGCACATTCCAACCTGCCATGTCATCGCATCCCATCATCTAGACACTCTTCTTGTCTGCTCCTCTTTGTACCTCGGATATGGGACCTCTAGGACACGTGATCTTAGTCCCATCATCTTGAGGATCTCCTTTTCATGCTTCTTTATTAACTACCAAGGTCCCATTATTCGGCTTATGTGTATGGTGGGGCTGCCCAACCCTTTTCCCATTGGTCCTCCATTTTGACTTGACTCCCATTGCAACCCGCTACCTTGTCACCCTGTTTCCCTTTTTATGGTGCCCTTAAAAGTCTCTAGAGTCAATACATCGGGCTAACCTACCTCATGGCCCACTTATGCCAATAAAAATGTGGGTGGGTTTGCATGGAGTCCACTATGTCCTAGCCCCACTTCATCTCGCGCTTCTGAAGCTAACTCCTCCTCTGAACTTACGGGATCATTTTGAATGGAATGAACTGTAGTGTGGTCTCCATTCTGACCAAAGATATTGTAGTAGGGATCACATGGAGGCCACCGTGTCTCTTCCCCCCTTCATCATGTTCTATCACTCAAGCTTCCCTTTCTAACTTATGGGGTTATGGCTTCAAGTATGAGTTGTCATATATGCTTCACTGTGGAAAATGGGAAAACTCTTAGTCTTTGAGTTATAAACATAGGTTACCCAGTTCCTAATCACCCAGCTCATCGAAAGAAAGCTCCCTTTCAAACTTATAGGGTGTATCCTTCAGGCCACATCACCCCTCCTTCATCCAAATTAGGATAGGGCCAAATAAGGGTGTCCAATCCAGAGATTCCACAACTAGGTTTCCACCAAGATGTTGGATAAGGGTTATCCAATTAGAGCTATAAGGTCGAATCCCTTCCTAACTTCACCACAACACAACTCTCTAAAAATCCATGTCATGGCTTGATTAAGTAGGTCTTCTGAAATCATGAGCACTTCACTTAATCTTGAATCTAGTGGTTTTTCATCACGGTTACTCCCCTCTTGCACACTTTGTCTTTCAAGCATGGAGTCGATTATGGCTTGGCTGCAATCGTTCTGCAAACATATGGATCTATGCTATCATTCCAGCATGGCCACTATGGTTTACTCAAGCACTCTTTGTTGCTATCCTTCCTAATCTTACAACAAAGTTACCCTTCCTGATTCCACATGATTCACAATATACCAAAAGGGCCACAAGGAGATCAACACTCCTAAAAGAAATAAGGGATTCCTCTTTAGGGCATGAATGCAGGCATGCACCTCATGACTAGGTGTATAATGGATAAGTTCTTGGCCCTTGAGCATTCCTTGTGTAGGGACAAGGAATTCCAAGCATGTCTGCATTGACAACCTCTTGGCCGCTCCTTGCTAGGAACTTGGTGACTCTTAAAAGGCCCCCAACTCTCCTACCACATGCAAAGGTGTACCCTAGGGTTTGTAGCAACCTTGTAATCAACAATGTCACACTTATAAAAGGTTTTAGGGGAACTTGTCTATAAATAGGGGTGTGTTATGCATCCCTCGTCAGTTAGATACTATTTCCTCAAATGCCATGGCTACTAGGATCCATTTAGGCAATAAGCAACCACGTCATCTCAATATCGAGATATTACACTAAGTATGGTGACTAGACTATGGAGATTCAACAACTATGTAACGCAAATCAATTCCTCCAATGAGGACATTCCCTTCACAAGAGTACACACAGATTCGTTGGATCAAATCCTAGTTGAAGTGAACATGTAGATCCATCGCAAGCACACATATCATAATAGACTAGAGAATTCCCTCATGTAAAATAAAAAATTAAAGTAAATGGGGAAGGGAATCCTCATCATTATTCCAATGCTTCATAACATCAACAAGATCTTGCAACCAATACTTTCAGCACATTACACAAACAAGTTCTTATGTTAAGTGTTGCTATGATTTAATCCAGATTCTTATAAACCATTTCAATTCCTTTAACATCGCACATTATGTTACTCTTTTATATCATATCAGAAACACAATCATGTATTTTCCTCAACAACCTCATTTCAAACTAGATATGTAGCATGCATTTATTACCATGTAACAAGTACACGAGAATTTACCTGTTAAGATTTTAGGGAAGTTGAGTCTGATACTATGACTCTCTTGACTCTATGGTTTGGAAAGAGTGAAGACATTGACCCAAATTGAGGGTCAACACTATGGGAAAAATTAAGAGCAACATGTGTATAAAATTTAGCAAGTTAACAAGCCAATGAGGAGAAAAGAGGAGGAATCCTCAATTTCACCACATTGCAACATAAGCAACACTCATGCAAGCTTGAAACCCTATATTCATCATATTAAAATAAATAAAAATACTCATGCTAAACATTGTGGTAGCAATCAATATTCATTATATGTTATTCCTACACCCACAATCATTAATACAACACATTTGTCACTCCTACAAATAACAATAATATAGACATGCCTCCTGTAGCAATAAAATCATCTAAACTAGGAATAAAAACATGTTTTATTGTGAATAACACACATAAGATTACTTAACTTAAGCAATGCATGAATGTTACAACTAAGAGTAGGACTCTAACTCTCCACCCAACCGTAGACAAGATACAACCACAATTGCTTGTAGTTTTCACCCCCGTTCTGGATTCGAAATCTTGAGGTTGAGTGTTTTCAATGGTAAGCTATAAACAAATTCACAACCGAACCAAAACACCACCAGGGCACCCTGCATTCATCCATAAGGCAAGCCATGATTTTTTTTTTTTTTTTTTTTGTTTCTTAAGCCCAATCCATTAACACATATTTCATTAAATATGGAAGTATTCAGTGGATCTAGAATTTAGAACTTTAACTAGATTAAGTTTTTTTAAAATGAGGAATTAGAAAGTCACTTAGTTCACTAATTTTAATGTAGATATTCACCATTTTTGTGTAAAAATTATTATGATAAACTTTATAAAACAAATTTATATAAACTTGCTAAAGCAAATCTTTCACATTTTAATCTTGGATTCCTTACATTATCTATTTTAATGTTTTTTTATGGTTTATAGTAAAAGATAAATTTTTTAAAGTTATTTTATGAAAATAATGATGCGTATGTTACTATTATTAACCCATTTAATTATAATCTGATATAGTAAATATCATGTATGTGTTAAGTCACGATTATTACTAAGGCAGTGTTGGCACAATTTAAAAGTCTATCACCTTTGCAACACTAGTTATATTATGGTTGAAGATTAAAACACTCTCATAGATCATCCAGTTTATACTCGTATTGGAATTAAATTTCAAAATATTTGTGACGCTACCAACCTTCTTGATTGTTTAACTAAACAAAATTATGATGATCTTCAAACACTTATTTTAATGCTTTTTGAGCATAACAATAAAATTTGAAATAACTTTTAATAATATCTTTTTATCTTCTTATTTACCATAGTTGGTCTTAGTGGATGATAATCATCATTATCACCATCATAATTACATACTATTGTAGGAAGTTTGCACCATTTTAGAGTTGAAGAGAAAAATAAATTTAGGATCAAATTAAATGTTGGATATGAGTAGTAGCATAATTTATTTTTATTTATTATTTGTACGTTTATGTTAATAAAAAAGTTGATTGAGGCTCGCTTTATGAATAATAGATTAATATGCAAGATATATATTAAGTATAAAGTTATTTAATGACAAACGAAATTTTTAGTAATGTGTCCAATATATACCATTATTCAGAACTTTAACTAGATTAAATTTTTTCAAAATGAGGAATTAGAAAGTCACTTAGTTCACTAATTTTTATGTAGATATTCACCATTTTTTGTGTAAAAATTATCATGATAAACTCTATAAAACAAATTTATATAAACTTAAAAAAGAAAATATTTCACATATTAATCTTGGATTCCTTACATTATCTATTTTAATATTTTTTATGGTTTATATTAAAAAGATAAGTTTGTTAAGGTTATTTTATGAAAATAATGATGTGTATGTAACTATTATTAACCCATTTAATTATAATCCAATATAGTAAATATCATGTATATGTTAAGTTACGATTATTACTAAGACAATGTTGGCACAATTTAAAATATTGGAATTAAATTTCAAAATATTTGTGACGCTACCAACCTTCTTGATTGTTTACCTAAACAAAACTATGATGATCTTGAAACACTTCTCTTAATTCTTTTTTAGCATAACAATAAAATTTGAAATAACTTTTAGTAATATCTTTTTACCTTCTTATATATCATATTTGGTCTTAGTGGATGATAATCATCATTATCACCATCATCATTACATACTATTGTAGGAAGTTTGCACCATTTTAGAGTTAAAGAGAAAATATTTTTTTAGGATCAAATTAAATGTTGAATATAATTTATTTTTATTTATTATTTGTACTTTTATGTAAAAAACGAAGTTAGTTGAGGCTTACTTAATGAATAATAGATTAATATGCAAGCTATATATTAAGTATAAAGTTATTTAATGACAAATGATCATAGTAATGTGTCCAATATATACCATCATAGATCCATTTTAAGTGCAGATGTAGGGATAAAATTTCTTCAAGTGCAAACATTTTTAGAGTGAAAGATACAATGTGTTATTTTTAATTGTTGAAACTGTATTTTTGAATGCTAAATAGAGTATATATACGAACAAATAATAATTTTAACCATAAAAAAAACTTATCTATATATAGATATATATATATATATATATATATATATATATATATATATATATATATATATATATATATATATATATATATATATATATATATATATGAAGTTGATATTGACATAAATTAGTTAACATAAATCTTCAAATAGTTACTTTTGAAAAGTATAAGATTTAAGCATCTAATTCACACATTTTTTTTTACTTCTAATTACTTTACAAAATATTCTTTTTTATATTTTTCTATTTAGAACATAATTTTTATTTTAAAGGGGCACAGACGGACAGACAAACTTACACATCCCCCCATATTGGGCTCTAAAATGAGCCTCTCATCTCAATTACTAATCATTTTAATAATCAAAATCAATCATGAATTAGAAGAGTAACAAAGTAGTACAATTTGATTATTTTCAAATACAAAGAGAGAAAAATGACTAAGATATTTATTACAAATGTTTAGTTTTTATCCCTGTCATGTTTAAGGATATTATATTGAAAAGAACATATTAACATTCATCTAAAACGTAGATTCCTTACATTATTTCTATTATCATTAACATTTATATTTATGTATTAAATTTGGCTCGTGAATTCTAGATTGTGTAAAAAAAATCTTACCTATAAAGTTATTTAACAATATATTAATATTGTTTTTCTTACTATTATTGACCATTTTAAATTGACACTAACTACTTTTCCTAAGTTGAGTACAAATTAATTATACTAGTATAATGTTTGCACCACTTCAAAATCTATAAGAGTAAATATTTTATAATTCTAGTTGTGTTGTTCAATGATCAAAATATTTTTTTTATAAATTAGAGTGCAACAAAATAGCGAATTTGGTTTATATCAATTCTAATAAGGAAAATTAAGGAAAACTCACCTCAAACATTATATCAAGTGTCTAGCATTTATTCATTAAGTGTTTAAATGGTTTATATTAAATAGAATACTAATTAGGTACTCCACTGTTGTTTTAATATACCAAGTTTAGAAGATGTTTTTAGGTGCATTATTGAATTTGATTATGCATATTTGATATGGTGAGAAGTCATGTTGGTCATGTAATTTGTATAACACATGATTACATTGAAATATTAAATAATACAAAACTCCTTCAAAAAAAATATGAAGAGAATATTTATACAACAAATATGGAAAAGTGTGTCTAAATGTATATTAATAGATCCTTCAAAAAAATTTACATTCATGAATCATATTATAAACCTACTCTTAAGATATTCGCTCAAGTAGATCAAGAATGGCTTCTACACCATATTTATTTATCTTGGTCTTCTTGCAATGTTCTTTCTTTGGCATCCATGCCCACACTATGGTATCAATTGGAATAGATTCAAGTTCTTTGTCATCAGGATTTGGTACCCAATATTGCTCTAACAATTTTCCATTATATTTCCCTGACATAGGCTTCCACCAGTCAACCTTTACATGAAGATTCTCACTTTCATTATCCCTAAAGATATCTGAGATGGATTTTGCCATCCAAATCATCTCGCCTGCATCCTCATTTCCTGATCTAACTAGCAACATCTTTCCTTTCTCAACATCAATCATCGTATTGAATGTTGGCTTTGGCTTGTTGCATTTGGGTCCAACATATATTGGTTCATCTATCACATTATCAAAATCTCCATCCATAATACTTGAGATTACTTGGAGTGCATTACGATCAACATCAACAATGTGCCTTGTCTTGGGCCAGAAATCCTCAGAAGATGAATCACTTCCATCTATTATTCTATGATCATTATAGATTCCATCTAACGTATCAAGAACTTTTTCCCAATACGCTACTTTATTTTTCCATTCCTCTGTAACAATTGGTGAATCCTCATTCCCAATAGTGTCTTTCCACATTTTTATGTATGATGTTATCCCTTCCTTTAGTTCTTTTAAATAGACGTCATTCTAATTGGAAGCTAAGAAAGATGGCTTCCCTATGGGAATTATAGGTCGACCTTCATCATCTATATTCCATAACTCAACTGGTTCTGACCACTCAATATCTATAATTGATTCTTTGTACCTTAATACTGGAACATCATTGAGTATAAGAAATTGGAAGTATTGGACATTAAGATGTCCAACTAGTGCATTTTTTTCCCTCCTTAATGTATCCATTAAGGAAACTTTTGAAGTCATAGACCTTGTCAATAAGTGTAGGTGGAAACACTCTATTTTCTTCAATTATGCGATATGTATCCATCATTTTAGGTAAAGAATAAATATCTTTACTTTTTAGGTTGGAAGACATTCTTCCATAGGTTCCATCTATGTCTTCATGGGTGTGCCCCACAGGCAAGAACCCAACCTCAATAGTGATGAAAACACCAAGTGCAGTTAAAAGTGATAGAAACATGAAAAGATAGCGATTCTTATTATCACTTGCTGCATTGTCCAACTGTAACAACAAATGTGGAGGAAGAGGTTTAAAATCAACATTTTGACTTTTTGAACTTCCATGAGATATAAAATCATCCTTGTACCCTTGACATTTTGAGTAAATAGAGGTGTCAAGTAATGCATTTGTAAGTGGGTTTCTTGAAATTCCACTTTCATAAAGTAGATCACCATACATATCCATTTGTGGGTCTTCAAGGTCCCTTAAGCACTTTGCAAGGGATGTAGTAGTAAATTGTGATCCCATATGGACAAATGGTAAGGAGAAATGACCAAAACCTCCCGGCTTATGCCCATGTGTAAGCATACCTGTCAATGACAAACCTAGATTTGTTCCTACAATAGATTTTGATTTGACACGTAGTCTTGGGATTGAAGTCTTTGTTTTGTCCATTTTATCATGGATAATGCTCAAATACTCCTTTGGAAACCGCTCTGACATAATTCTATGGGCATAGTAGCAATATCTTCCACACATAACAATCTTGTTATGTTTCGTCAACCTACCTTGTGTCTTTTCTTCCAACTCTTTTGTAGTTGTTGACTTCATTTGTGCTTTCAACACAATACATTCACTGCATTTACTAAAGTTGGTGTTCTTTGAAAATGCCACATCTCGAAACTTAGTATTCCAAATCTTGCTCATTGTTGGCTGTGATATTGATGGGTGATTAAGCTTTTGAAGAGCCTCATTGATCTCTTTTAACAAAGAATTTTGTGTGTAAGTCGAAGGAAGCAGTCTTAAAGGAGAAAATGTTCCATCTTCTTCAACTTGACGTGTTTGGTTCGGTGAAAAATCTGAATTATCCATTACAATTTTGTGCAATATTTCTATGGCTACCACTATGTGAGCTCATGCTTTGCATGTGTTGGTGTTACCATGAATAGCTTTGATCTGTCCATGTTGGAAATAACGCTGGTAGTTATAGTATGTGCTTTGAGGAACTTTATGTATCTTATACCATGCTTTCTTACAAATAATATTCCCATTAAATCTCATGTCCTTTACATTTCTAGCAATAGGTGGCATGGCCATGGCCCTTTGACATGACTGTGTTTGACATGAGTGAATTCGAGACAAATTCTCTAATACCATTTGTATTTATTTGTCTCATACCCCTTCTAGCACCTGCAATGGCCTTCCTATCCACATGTTGAAGACAATCTTTTCTACAACATACATCTGCTGCCAAAAGTCGAATTTCTTTCTCTTCATCTATTTTTGTTTGACATTTTGCAATTTTTTTTTGCAACCGTAACTCGTTTAATCCTTTTATATGGCCTTGTTACATGCATATCAATTGAGTTTCTATCTTTTTCATTACAAAGGTACCCATCCCATTTATTTAAGGGATTTGTGTCCTCTATAACATCCCATATCACCATTTCTTTGGGTGGCTCCTTGAACTTTTCCTTGACCCTTAATATCACACCTTTGTTGTCGACCAACTTATTTATTGGCCATCTAACCAAACAGTGTATAGACTTATCCCCAATTCTGCATATCTCACAATTTCCATCTATCTCTTCTAGAAAAACACCAAAATCCATTTCACCTAGTGTTTCACCCTCCATAATGTCATCCTCGTGGACATTAACTAGCATTCCTTTGGCAATGCACATGCTTGTTCCCATGCATTCATGTGTAAGAGAAACCTTTGCACATATGAATTTAACCCTATCTTGGGGAATATTTATGGCATGATCATGACAATGAGGCTCCAAATATGATTCTGGCCAAATTTCATAAGATTCTAATGCACCCCCAAGTGTATGCTCAAATTCTGTTGGATGTGGTAGAGGAGCATTATGTTTTAATGCTTTTTCAATTTTCACCACTATGAATCCTTTCTTTACCATCTTTCCATGCACTTTATGCCCAAGCTCTATATTGAATATGGAGCCCTCGCCCACCTTCACTCCATGTTGCAGAAGATTTACCTTGTCTCCAATAGAAAATGTAGAAGAAACATTTGTACCTATAAACGAATGTAAAAAAACATTTATTATAGTATCAATAATATATAACACATGCTTCAATATTTTGATTTACCTATGTGGTGTCTCAAATCCACAATCTTCCATGGATATATGTCCCCTTCATTAACATCATCATCAATCAAATGCGGTTGAATGACATCAATTAGCAAAATTGCAACATAACCAGCATTAACCCTTTCTCCAACATAATAAGTTCCAGACTCTGCAGATTCAACCCTTCCTAGCCCAATGACTTGATCATTAATAAGGAGATCAACATAGTCCCCTTTTACCAAAATTATGCTTTCCATTGTAGCTTGTATCAATTCTGTAACAACAATTAAATCGTAACTTGTAATTAAAAGGATGAACCGTGTAAAGTGTGACTTTATATTTTCCCAAAACCACACAACTTACGAAAAAGTAATATGGATACAAAAATAAAAATAGTATGGTAGTCATTGTATGTAATGAAACATTGTTTCCTCAAATGAAAGCTAACAATCAATATCATTCCTTCTACTACAAACATAAGCATATTGCTAGAAACAACATTACATGGTCAAATAAATCTAGCGCATGCTAGATTTCCTTCTAGCACAAACACAAACACATTGCCAAAAACAATATTCTAAGGCAAAGGAAATCCACCAGATGCTAAATTTTCTTCTAACGTAAATAGAAGCATATTACTCACAAAAACATTTCAAAGTAAAAGAAATCTTACACATTCTAGAGTTTATTGTAGCACAAACACAATCACATTGCCAAAAATAACATTGCAGTGTAGAAGATATCTAGCATACGCTTGATTTACATCTAGCACAAACAAAAGCACATTGCCAACAATAACATTGTAGGGCAAACAAAAGCCAACAAAATCCAACAACTTCTATCACAAACAAATCACATTTCCAATAACAATGTCGCAAGGTAAAATAAATTTAACACATGCTAGCTTTACATGTAGCATAAATACAAGCATACTACCAATAACAACATTTCATGCCAGAAGAAATCTAGTGCATGCTATATTTCCTTCTAACATAAACAAAATCACATTACCAAGGTGAAGGAGATCTAACACGTGTTAGATTTCCTTCTATAATAAACAACCAAATTGAAAACAACAATATTGCATAGCAAAAGAAATCTAGCAAAACTTCTAGCCCAAACACAAGCACAACATTTCCAATAACATTGCCAAGGTGATGGAAATCTAACACTTGCTAGATTTCCTTTTATCATAAACAACCAAATTGACAACAACAATATTGCAAAGAAAAAGAAATCTAGCATAGTTCCTAGCCCAAACACAAGCATATTTCCAATAAAAATATTAGAAGGTGAAAGAAATTTAATGCATATTAGCTTTACATGTGGCACAAATACAATCATACTACCAACAACAACATTGCATCCCAAAAGAAATCTATTGCATGTTATGTTTATTTTTAAAACAAATCAACAAAGTGTAATGGTGATTCTCTGTTGTGAAGACCCATATGAAAAGTGGTGTAATGCTAATAAGACCAATGCAGCTACTGCAAGATACCCACTCACCTTTCCCTTTATCCTACAAAAAACTCCCAGGTGTGAAATCCTTTTTTTGCTGAGTGTTTGCTTGTAAGAGGGGAAAGTAATGAATAATTTTTCCTGTTAGAATAAATTTCTTTGGGGAAAATAGGGTGGAAAACATGAAGCCTCATCTCCTTACCAAGAAAGTAAGGCTAACTAGGCCTGATTGATATCCATGCCCGATTGTTAAAATTGGCAACTAGGACCAAACTCCATGTGGGTCATCTTTTTTTTTTTTAATTACATGGTGAATCGGTAACTGCCAATCCTAATCTATGGGAGACCCAAGATCAATCCTCGTAGTTGCCTCTATAACACCAGGAGTACATCCAACTACCTGCAAGTCGATATACTAAGATCCTATGATTTTAGCAAGAACAAGACTCTCGTGCCGCCAAGGCAGGGGTGGGGAATCTGCTCCTCGAGCCGCCACCACAGCAGGTCAATCTACTCAATGAGATTTGAATCCCTCTCAAACACTTGTAAGGCAAGACATAGATTAAGAAACTGTGTACTAATCTCAAAACCATATGAGCCTTGGAGTTGCAACTGAGCCTCAAGAACTATACAATTGAAGGCGTCAATGTAACACATGTTGTTGTACTCTATTTTTCATTCATATGATTAAATAACTATCCAAGGCCCATCTAAACCCGCGTCTCATATGCAACTTGAGGTTCAGAATCTTGAGGTTTCATATTTCATGTTCTAATATCTAATATCCATTTATATCAACTAATGATATGCATCCTTGAGCTTCATAACCTCTAGGTGCATAATGTACTTAGGTTTGAATAGGTTTGCACTCATGATCATATTAAATGTACCAGTCCATGCTCTGGATTCAATGTAGTGTTCCACGGACACCACTTCTGCCATTCCCACCCAATTTGTAGAATATACCACACTACTCTTGTGCACTTAGATAATTTCTTTTGTAAAAACACAAAAACTATAATAATATTGGATCCTAGTACTCTATAAGAAAATAAGTTATATTTCTTCCTGTAGCTGTACTTCACCCTGATTACATAAAACTTCTCCAAATTTTGGAGCATTATTTGTCAGCGAACCTCCATTATGAAACTTGTCAAGAATAATGGAGGTTGTCAAATATCAGTATGAAACTTTGTGTTCCCCTTAATGTACTCCTTAATCTCATCAACACAGATCCCAAATAAAGTCAAGAAGTAGGAACATCCCTACTTAAGCCCAATAGTTCTCTTAATAAAGTCAAAGTCCCTGAGTTCTACAATACCAACCTAAAAAAATCTCAGAGTTCCTCTCATAATATCAAGTTGCAACAATGAGATGACCAGAGATTGCAATATCATGCTATCTCTGGAACAATGAATTCCATGGCACAAAATTAAAGGCTTTCATGAAACTCACAAAACAATAAAATGATTTTGAGAATTGTTGCCTAGCCTTTTCAACAATAGCTCGAAGTGTGAAAATGTGATCAATAATCTAGTAGTCCCTTTAAAAACTTACTTAGCCTTTGGATTCAATTTACTTCTCTCCAAATACTTCTTAATTTATGTTCAATCTTGGCCCTCGAGATCATCAACATCATTAGAATATTATCTGAGCAGTAGATTTATTTGGCCTACCCTGAGCTAAAATAAATCACATATGGATCTTTACAACGCCCAATATCAACAGGAAAAAGTTAAGGGTTCTTGCAATCATCTGAAGAAGATGATTTTGTTTAAAGCACATTCTGTCAGTAAATCAAAGACCTTCAAGACAATGATTTTGTGAAAAAATAAGACAGTTACAATTTTTGTAATAAAGGAAGTGGCCTTCTAAAATTTTGACCTATGATTGAACTTGGTTGTGATCCTACATTGATTTGCCTTACATTAATCTTGTATCACGAAACATGATTGACATGACATCCTAGTGACGACTGAAAATCATTAATTACTATGAGCTTGCAGCTACAAGTGGAAACAAGAATCAACAAAGGAACAACAATTCTAGGCCAAAATCAAACCTCTCAAGGATCTGTCAGTAAAGGAAATTGTAGCACCTTTGATAAGAAGTAAACCTCACCTAAAGCCTTCAATCATGAAGGTCATCTAGAAGAAGTGCATAGCACTCTGACCAATTCTCTATCAATCCTTGTGAGAAATAGAAGCAAGCATACAAGCAAAATAAGCAAAAGAACATGATATCTTGATTGCATTAAATCAGGATTTTGTGAAGAATGGTTCTACATATATGAATGCCCGATGAGAAATTCTCCTTCCAATCATGAATTGGGTAATTTGCTGCAATGAAGGATGATACAACTAGGACTATGATGACTCAGACCTTTTCTGAAGTTATTACCTCATCTGACTTCAAGAAAGCCTTAAGAGGGAGCCATAAAATCTTCAATGATTGTTCTTGTCTGATGATTCCTGATGAAAGGCATGTCTTGATAACTGAAGTTGATATAAGCTGCATGATTATGATTGGATAATTCCAGCACATGGACCATATGATTAAGAGAAGGTTGCATATAGCTCAATGCTTATGTTTTAAGTAAGCTTACCTTTCAAACATTCTGAGGGAGATGTGATGTTATAATATGATGTCTAATGACTCTTGTTACTTAAGAAGTAGTATGATTGGCCGAATTTCATGCATACATGAATAACAGAGTGTTGATAGCTTGATGGATATACTCCGAACAAGAATTACTTTCCAATGTTCAGAGGAATATATGATCTGACAGATAATCATTCCCCAAATTATCTGACTTCCAAACTTTCAAACTAAGTGCACTTGTCAATGCCTACTCAATACTATTGTTACTGCCACCCACTGATGCTTAGCAATAAAGGAAGGATCACAGTTTTAGGTTGGACCATTTAGCCAAGTTTATAGCTAAGATGGCAGTTTCATACTTCGCTTTAGACTATCTTTGACATATATGATATAAGTCACCTAGTCCATTTTTATGTCACTACTACAACAATCCATGAAATGTGCATGCAAGATCTAATATCAATTCTTAACTTTGCTTCCACAGTAATGTTCCACATTTGAATGGAATTCCCAAAAGATTGCATTCTGTTTATATAATGCTTCATGCATCTTTAGTAAAAGCTAAAGGCTAGATGCCAAAGTTATTTTTCAGATGTTGCTTATGAATGCATAGATAAGATTGATTTATTTCATATATTCTCATGCATCTCTTGTAAAAACTAAAGGCTAGTTGCCAAAGGTGTTTGTCAGATATTGCTTATGAATGCATAGATAATATTGGTGTATTTCATATACACTCATTGCAATACTGAATGTTGGATCTAACTCTTCAATGGTCCATGGCTTGAATTTTAACTCGTTGAGATCTCTGTTTCTATGGAATGGAGCTCAGTAGCATCATAACCCTTTGAGTGCTATTATTGATTGAGTTGTGTACCTCTTGAATTGGAATTGGGTTAGGTAGCTACATAGTAAATTTGAGTTTTCTTCCAAGTTTGGGTATTTGTCTATGATTTCTGGCACATATGCAAGACTTGAAAGTGTGAGAGCACAAGAATAAACTCTTGGGATAAATACCCATTTGATTATAAGGACTTCTCTTACATTGATGTCACGATGTCAGCAAGGACATTTGCAGGTATCCTGACACAAAGAAACAAGCAATCAAATTCCCTTAGAATGCACTTAACTTTCCATCTGCCCAAAAGGAGAGGCAATAGCTAAGATGGAATCTGATCCAGGAAAATGCCCCATATTATCATACTATGCTTATTAATGCTTACGAGGAAATGGGTTGGGTATGTGTTTAAAGTATGTACAATAAAAAAAGAAAGAATCTAAAGGTAACCCCAACAATCTGAACATGCAACAGGATATCAGTTTACCAAGTCAATCTAATAATGTAGTGTTTATGGACTCATCTTGATATTGCTGCCTTGAGTTTACCGGTTGTTTCACTTGTCAAAGTGAAGGATATTCCCTTTCATTATGTGTATAAAATGGGCCAGTATCTTGAGCACTAAGGAATCAGATGAACTTGCAGCTGGTCTTATCTCTCTAGAGGTAGCGCTGGTGTATTCTAGCTGTGTAAGTGTCATTTGATGAGGTTGCAACTTTTCACATATTACAAAAATAGGTCAATATATGGAAAGATATTCTATGTGCCCGGTCGTAGAGGGAGTAAAAATCCATTAGCATCAGAAGACAAAGGTACAATAAGCAAAGAAGATGACCAATTTTACTATCGTACTGATGCATAGACCCAGTTGTTGCCATAGAAGTTCAATAGCTAAATTTAGACTCATGATTATAATAACACTTTCATCATGATATCTATAAGTTGGTACCTAATCATCCTTTCCCTCGTTAAGTGGGGAAGAAAGAGAGCACAAGTCTTAAAGTACCTTGAGAATTGTAGCACTAGACATTTGATTTGAAAGAAGCATGGCTTCTGCCTCAGCAAAAACACTGGAGTTCACTCACTGCAACCTTGCTCAACCTTTTTTTTTTATAGCATTTGGAAATTTGGCAATGAAAATATGTCAATGGGGAGGTTCCAGTTTCACTAACTTAATGAATACATATAGATCATGAGAATATACAAGGAATGACAAACCTTCACATGCCAACAAGGATGATAATAATCTGAACTCTGTTCTAGGAACACTGAGCATCATTGTTCATAAAATTCCATTTCTCACCTCAGCCCAAGCAAAAAACTGAATCATCACTGTGGTGTATGCTTGTGCTGAAAAAGCCGCAACTGCACATAAATATGCACCCTAAATAGATGTGTTAATACCTTTCGTTCATTCAAAGAAGGTGGGTTAGCCCTCAAAGTTGTTTTGAGATTGCATGAAGAGAAGGCTGGTACTTTTCCTCTGAATTCAGGATCATTCAGCCTAGTTGGAATGGAGAAATATTGAAGAGGTATAGGAATGAGTTTGGCTATTGGGTTTTGATGTTTAGAAAAATCAAATGATATGTTTTTTCCAAAACATAAGTAGAAGCAGGCCTGTCTTGGAGACTGTTTTTAATAAATTCACAAGGTATTATTTCTATCCATTAGGAAGCACATCCTCTGGTGCTCGAGAATAAATAATAGCACATTCAGTTGGATAAGGTCTAATTTACAGAACCTCACCCAAAATCTCACTCAATTCTACTAGTATCATTTCCATGATTTAAATAATGAATGGAGGAGTCTTAATACTCCCAATCACTTTACATAAAAGCGACTAAAATGGTCAAAGGATAATATCACATGACTCTCATGCCACATATGCCTAAGTCTAATTGGAAAAACACATATGGCATGACAGTCATGGAAGCTAGCTTACCCAAGGTCAAAGGCTAGTCACACGATATTCTTTGTGCTTAGTCTTTGCAATTGAAAATTCCTTTGTAGGGAGGATTAAGAAGTAAAGTGTTTTTTGATTTCAGATTTTAAGCAAGTCTACCCTTGGTTGATTTGATAGTGGAGATTCTCTTCAAGCCTTATTTTGAATGTAGATCCCCTGAAAATCCTTGCACTCTCATGTCCTGCAGATGATTGGATCACAAACAACCATACAAATGGCAATTATTTCCCATTGAGAAGAATCTATATACCCCTCTCAAGGTCCTGCAAGGCAAGGAAATGGATTGAAAACAATATATATACTCTTCTAAAAGTATTCCTAGTTCTCCAAGTCACAATAGAGCCTCCACAACTAAAGTTGTGAAGCATTGAAACCCATATTCGTGCACTCTGGTTTTCGTCATATGATTAGGACAATAAAGAATTATACAAACATGTGTGTCCTATTGAGAAAATATGTATACCCCTATCTAGGTCTTGCAATACAAGGACATTGATTGATAAGAGTCTATATACTCCACACAAAATAGTCTGTGTTCTCAGAGTTGCAGTTGAGCCTCAACAACTGTACATTTGTGAGGCATTTAAACTTGTATTCTTGTAACTCTGTTTTTCTTTAGATTAGTAGATAATAAGCAATTATACAAAAAAAAAAAAAAAAAAAATCTAAATTCCAATAATAAGACTCTATATTCCCCTATCCAAGTCTTGTAAGGAAAGGACATACATTGGGAAGCGTTTATATACTCTCAAAATCTTCCAAGATCACGTAATCACAATTGAGCCTCAACAACTATACAATTACGAGACAGTCTAACCCATATTCATGTACTCTGTTGTCCTTTAGATGATTACATAATAAACAACTATACAGACAAATATGCATTCTATTGTCAATAATCCATATACCCCTATCAAGGTCTTACAAGGAAAGGACATGCATTGAGAAGAATCCCTATACTATTCTCCAAATGTTCTGATATCTCAGAGTTGCAAACTGGGCCACAACAACACTATACTTGTGACCCATGAGGCATTAAAGCCCATATTCTTTTAATTTTCTTTTCTTTAGATGATTGTATAATAAACAATTTTACAAACAATATATGCATTCCACTGAGAAGAATCTACAGATCCCTCTCAAACACTTGTAAGGCAAGACATAGATTAAGAAACTGTGTACTAATCTCAAAACCATATGAGCCTTGGAGTTGCAACTGAGCCTCAAGAACTATACAATTGAAGGCATCAATGAAACACATGTTGTTGTACTCTATTTTTCATTCATATGATTAAATAACTATCCAAGGCCCATCTAAACCCGCGTCTCATATGCAACTTGAGGTTCAGAATCTTGAGGTTTCATATTTCATGTTCCAATATCTAATATCCATTTATATCAACTAAAGATATGCATCCTTGAGCTCATAACCTCTAGGTGCATAATGTACTTAGGTTTGAATAGGTTTGCACTCATGCTCATATTAAATGTACTAGTCCATGCTCTGGATTCAATGTAGTGTTACACGGACACCACCACTGCCATTCCCACCCAATTTGTATAATGTACCATACATCTCTTGTGCACTTAGATAATTTCTTCTGTAAAAACACAAAAACTATAATAATATTGGATCCTAGTACTCTATAAGAAAATAAGTTATATTTCTTCCTGTAGCTGTACTTCACCCTGATTACATAAAACTTCCCAAAATTTTGGAGCATTATTAATTTATTTGTCAGCAAACCTCCATTATGAAACTTGTCAAGAATAATGGAGGTTGTCAAATATCAATATGAAACTTTGTGTTCCCCTTAATGTACTCCTTAATCTCATCAACACAGATCCCAAATAAAGTCAAGAAGCAGGAACATCCCTACTTAAGCCCAATAGTTCTCTTAATAAAGTCGAAGTCCTTGAGTTCTACAAAACCAACCTAAAACAATCTCAGAGTTCCTCTCATAATATCAAGTTGCAACAATGAGAGGACCAGAGATTGCAATATCATGCTATCTCTGGAACAATGAATTCCATGGCACGAAATTAAAGGCTTTCATGAAACTCACAAAACAATAAAATGATTTTGAGAATTGTTGCCTAGCCTTTTCAACAATAGCTCGAAGTGTGAAAATGTGATCAATAATCTAGTAGTCCCTTTAAAAACTTACTTAGCCTTTGGATTAAGTTTACTTCTCTCCAAATACTTCTTAATTTATGTTCAATCTTGGCCCTCAAGATCATCAACATCATTAGAATATTATCTAAGCAGTAGAGTTATTTGGCCTACCCTGAGCTAAAATAAATCACGTATGGATCTTTACAGCTCCCATTATCAATAGGAAAAAGTAAAGGGTTCTTGCAATCATCTGAAGAAAATGATTTTGTTTAAAGCACATTCTGTCAGTAAATCAAAGACCTTCAGGACAATGATTTTGTGAAAAAATAAGACAGTTACAATTTTTGTAATAAAGGAAGTAGCCTTCTAAAATTTTGACCTATGATGGAACATGATTGTGATCCTACATTGATTTTCCTTACATTAATATTGTATCATGAAACATGATTGACATGACATCCTAGTGACGACTGAAAATCATTAATTACTATGAGCTTGCAGCTACAAGTGGAAACAAGAATCAACAAAGGAACAACAATTCTAGGCCAAAATCAAACCTCTCAAGGATCTGTCAATAAAGGAAATTGTCGCACCTTTGATAAGAAGTAAACCTCACCTAAAGCCTTCAATCATGAAGGTCATCTAGAAGAAGTTCATAGCACTCTGACCAATTCTCTATCAATCCTTGTGAAAAATAGAAGCAAGTATACAAGCAAAATAAGCAAAAGAACATGATATATTGATTGCATTAAATCAGGATTTTGTGAAGAATGGTTCTACATATATGAATGCCTGATGAGAAATTCTCCTTGCCATCATGAATTGGGTAATTTGATTCAATGAAGGATGATACAACTAGGACTATGATGACTCAGACCTTTTCTGAAGTTGTTGCCTCATCTGACTTCAAGAAAGGCTTAAGAGGGAGCCATAAAATCTTCAATGACTGTTCTTGTCCGATGATTCCTGATGAAAGGCATGTCTTGATAACTGAATTTGATATAAGCTGCATGATTATGATTGGATAATTCCAGCACATGGACCATATGATTAAGAGAAGGTTGCATATAGCTCAATGCTTATGTTTTAAGCAAGCTTACCTTTTAAACATTGTGAGGGAGATGTGATGTTATAATATGATGTCTAATGACTCTTGTTACTTAAGAAGCAGTATGATTAGGTGACTTTCATACATACATGAATAACAGAGTGCTGATAGCTTGATGGATATACTCCGAACAAGAATTATTTTCCAATGTTCAGAGGAAGATATGATCTGGCAGATAATGATATATGGTGGGGGTGCGAGTGTACTTGATTATGTCCTCACTAGACATAACTTTCTCCCTTTTATTCATCATTTTTTGGTCTACTCCATCCCCCTTGCCGATCATGCACTTCTTTCCGTCTCTCTCTGGTTTGACCCTCCCCTTCCACCTAATCCCTCCCCTTGGGGCCCACCCCGAACTCACTCTCAACCCTTCTACTCTGACGTCAAAGCTTCTTATCGTCCTCTGACATCAAAGCAAAGAAACTATATGGTGGGGGTGCGAGTGTACTTGATTATGTCCTCACTACACATAACTTTCTCCCTTTTATTCGTCATTTCTTGGTCTACTCCATCCCCCTTGCCGATCATGCACTTCTTTCCGTCTCTCTCTGGTTTGACCCTCCCCTTCCACCTAATCCCTCCCCTTCCACCTAATCCCTCCCCTTGGGGCCCACCCCGAACTCACTCTCAACCCTTCTACTCTGACGTCAAAGCTTCTTATCGCCGTCTCCTTTGTTATGATCTTCAATGTGGTGAAGAAAACCTCATACCTTCAATTGCTATTCAAAGGGGAGAGATTGAGATCACTAGCACATATACTTACTTGGGGTGCAATTCTTAGGTCCCCACTTTAGTTTGCAACCAATGCTTCAGCCTGAAATCAACAAAGAATATGGATCCTTAGCCCTTCTCGAGAGACAGAGCTTTCGACATCACTTCCAGGACATCTCATCCAAGATGATCCTCATGGACACACTGATTTGTCCCACTGTTCTATAGGGCTTAGAGATTTGGGGATCGTCTTTACTTCAGTCAAATTGGGCTTCATCTCAGAGTGTCCAGATTCTTCTTCTTCGCCACATCATTAGAAGCAAACTGACACTACTGCAACACATCATCCTTGCAGAGTTTGGAGCTCAACCCTTTCAGCTTGAGACGATCTTTAGATTGGTTTCATTCTTGCATTGTGTCCAGGCTTTGCATACTCGATAAAGAGTAGGGACAGATATCCTTACTTGGGATATTTTTCTTATGAGAATTGCTCATTCTACTCCCTCAGGCTAAGCTAGATGTTGGTTTACAGGATTTTCAAATCTCTTAGAGTTAGTGGGAATTTACTTGGATCGTCTCCCTCCTTTCTAATATTCCTTAGATGCTTCTGGTCACCTTTTACCTACTAGACATGAGCTAAACAAGATCATCAAGGAGGACATCTATAAGCAGTTTGTCTAGGTCACCTGGGTCAATCCTCCGAGAGGGTTGTGCCCAAAGATGGCCTTCTATGCTAAGCACTTCTTGGAGTTGAGAGACAGGCTCATTGTTCGACCCCAGTATATATTTCACCATTGAATGCATGATATTCACATTAGTTAAAAGCTAAATACATTAGTTTATTATCTTCATTTTCTAATGTATTTTCCTGGGACTATACAGATTTAAAGGAGTACGACAAAAGTATAATTTAGCATATAATTCCTATTAAGCCAAATCAGAATCCATTTCACCAAAAGCTAAGAAGGATAAATCTGAAATTGTTGCCGTCAATAGAAAAAGAGGTAAATGGATGGTACAAAGCTGGTATAATCGTTATGATCAGATTTTCAGATTGGATCTCCAATTTGGTTCCTGTGAAGAAGAAAACAGGTGAGATCAGATTGTGCATAGATTTCAGAAATTTGAATAAAGTGTCATTAAAAGATAACTACCCGCTGCCGAAAATGGACCACATTCTCTAGAGAGTAGTTGGAGCATCTCATATGTCACTGCTCGATGGTTATTCTGGCTACAATCAAATTTTGGTCCATAAAGATGACAGGGACAAGACATCATTGACCACTCCTTGGGGGACATTCCACTATGCCAAGATGCCATTCGGTTTAAAGAATGCTGAAGAAAAATTTCAACGTGTCATAGACATTGCCTTTGAAAATGAAAAAAAACTATTTTTAGTAGTGTATCTTGATGATTTGACTGCCTTTTAAAATTTAGATGAAAAGCATCTTTACCATCTAAAAATTGTTTTTCAGCATTGCAGAAAATATGGAATACCATTCAATCCCAAAAAGAGCTTGTTTGCTATGGATGAAGGGAAGATTATCGGTCACATAATATCAAAGGAAGGAATCCGCTTCGATCCTGCTAGGGTGGAAACTATAAAAAATATAGATTTTCCTCGTAATAAGAAAGAGATCCAAGCATTTAATGGTAAGATGAATTTCTTACATTGTTTTGTGGCTAATCTACCTGAACACTTGAGGGAAATTACTAATATGTTGAAGAAGTATAGTGTGGTCAAGTGGATTGAGGAAGCTATGAAGTCTTTTAACATGGTAAACTTGGCTCTTTCTTCAGCCCCGATTTTGATCAGTCTGGATTATTCGCAGGATTTCATATTATTTTCATTCGCTTCTGAACATAGTAGGGCAGTAGTTCTAGTGTAGAAAAGAGATCAACTAGAAAAACCAATAGCCTTTTTTAGTAGGACAATAAGAGATGCAACCTTGAAATATAACATGATTGAGAAGCAAGCTCTTACCTTAGTTAAATATTTGAAAGAATTCTGGGTATATATTCTACACTCTCATATCCTTGCTTACGTCCCTAACACAACAGATAAAGATGTTTTGGTACAAACAGATCCAGAAGAAAGGCGAGGCAAATGGATCACAGCATTGCTAGAATATGACTTGGAGATAAAGCCAACAAAGCTGATCAAGAGACAAGGTCTAGCAAGGTTAATGGTCGAGTCCAATCTACATGCATTGGACATAAATGTGATTGTAGCCATCTCTGAAGAAGAAGAGGATAGTTCATTGATTCAAGTTTCTGAAATTTTTCTCCAATCTCCTTGGTATTCCGATATTGTGTACGTACTTCAACACGTTTCACCACCACCAGAGATGGCTAAAAATAAAGGTAGAAATCTAAAACTTAAGGCTGATAGATTTTGTATTCTGAACAATGCACTTTATTGGAAGGATCCCGGAAGCATTTTGCTAAATTTCTTAATCGAAGATGAAGCCCGACAGGTCACGAGTGATTTCCATAAGGGAGACTGTGGAGGTCATTTATTTTGGAACATGACGGCTAACAAAATTTTGAGAGCAGGGTACTACTAGCCTACCTTGCTTGCTAATGTTTATATAACTATCACAAGCTGTCATGAATGCCAGATTTTTCAGGGAAGAAGAAAGTTGTAGCCTCTACCTCTCAAGCTAGTCGAAGTTAGTGCACCGTTTTAGCAATGGAGCCTAGATTTTATTGGAGAGATTTATCCCACATCTTCAGCTCAACACAAGTGGATCTTGACAATGACAGATTATTTCACAAAGTGGATTGAGGCAATCCCCACTCGGCAAGCTACGGACTTGGTAATAATTCAGTTTCTTGAAACAAATATTTTGTCACGTTTCGGTTGTCCGAACAAAATTAATACAGATAATGCAACTGCTTTCAAGTCCAAAAATATGATTGAATTTTGCAACAAATACAAAATTACCTTAGGAAATTCTACTCCATATTTCCTACAAGGTAACAGATTGGTCGGATCTTCAAACAAGTCATTGCTCAACATCATTAAAAAGCTACTGGAAACCAATAAGAAGAGCTAGCATAAAAAAATGGTTAATGCACTATGGGCTGATAGGGTAAGCCAAAAGAAGTCAATAGGAATGTCTCCGTTCGAGATTGTATACGGTATTGACATAGTATTTTCAACATCTCTTGCAGTCTCGGTTGTTAAACTTCTGGAGGAAGCTGGCAGCGAGGAAGATCATTTTCAATGGAGAATAAGCCAAATGACCCATTTACACCAGACAAGAGAGGAAGTTTTTCAGAATACCTTTAGGCTGCAGGAGAGAATTAAAATGATTTATGATCGGAAGGCAAAGGAACACAAATTTCAAATTGACGACATAGTGTTACACTGGGATGCTAGAAACGAGGATAAAGGCAAGCATGGCAAGTTCAAGAACCTGCAGAAGGGACCATACATAATTGCTGCATATAGAAGTCAAAATGCCTTTCTACTCAAAGAAATGAATGGGGAAAATTGCCTAGGAGGACCAGTAAATGGTCGGCTTCTACAATGGTACTATCTCTAAGGATTTTTCTGCTATCACATTATGTCATTGTACATACCATTTTCTTCCTTTCATTGCAAATTTTACAGTGTCACCATTCATTTAGCTTGGGGCCCAAAGTGGAGGCTATAAAGCTGAATGTCTGGCTCCAGTTTTTGATTATTTAGTGTCAGTTGTTGAGTTAGTCTCAATTGAGTCGGTTTAGTTATGAGTCTTGAGTCAAGGTGTTTGTTTTGGTGTTATGAAGTTATTGACTCCATATTTCCCAATGGATGAAGGCACTAGTCTGATTTTCCAAATATCTGTGATTCTTTGCACCTCCCAGGAGCTACCATCTCCATTGGAGCCAATGTTAGTGTCAGTGTATTCACACTTCCATCAGTGATCAAATTGCTCTTTTGCATGCATATTAGGTGTGTCATTCGATCAACTGCATTCCACTAAGTCATGGATCAACTGATGGTAGTGGTTTCATGTCAATTTCCCTCATGAAATTCACCTACCGACCTGTTTACACATTTTTTTTTAGTCATTTACTGTCATCCTATTTCATTTCATTTATAAAGACCAGTTTTAGGGTTTAGTTTCACTAGGTCTTAGGGTTTGTCATCATGGTCCTCCAAAATTGAATAAAAGGTCAGCAGGCACATGAGAAGGATAAAAGAGGTTCATAAAATCATAAATTTACTTCTGTTATGCTCAATAAATCTTTTTTACCTCAAAACTCTGTTTTGAGGTGAAAACAGAGTTTTTTCCATTATTGTAAAAATTTCATGTAATTTAATTGTTTCTATATGTAATAAGTATTCAATAGTTGTTCCTGGTGACTTGGTGACAAAGTCAACTCCTGCCATTACAAAAATTCAATGTATAAGTCCACCTGCAAAAAGGCAAAAGTCAGAATGTAAGTAAAACAGAGCATTTTACAAAAGTTGGCAAAACATTACAAAAGTGGGTCTTGGTTAGTGAAAAATTAAATGAGAAGGGATATAAAAGCCAATTTATGTGTTTTATGTCTTCATTGTTGAAATTGAAAGAGCCAAAAGGAGAAAACATGATTTTGAGTAAAGAAGACAAAACAGGGGAAAAATCAAGACAACTTGCTGGCGTTGTGCACCTGTTGCAGGTTTACTGTTGAATTTTGGTCTGGTGTTGCGCATTAAAAGTGCGATGGACACCTGTTCCTTGGTACTGCGCACCTATTACAAGAGCCAGAATCTCCTCAAGACACCTCCAAACCTCCTAAAAAATGAATTGATGCCTGTTCCAAGTAAGTAGATCACTCCTCCTTGCTCAAGAAAGTTATTCTTGGTGGCTTGGATATGTTTGGTTTCCTTTAGAGCAAACCCTAGCTAAATGGTTAACACAAACCCTAGCTAATTGCTAAATCATCTCTTGCAAGTTATTAAAGGTCATTTGCTCTTCTTTCTCACTCCATTCATATTGAGTTTGTCAAATCCCATTCCCTCTCCCTAAATCATCAAAGTTCACTCCCCAAACCCCACTCTCATTTACCAAACCCTAGCCCTATACCCTATTCCCAAACCCTAACTCCCACATCCTACACTTTCACTACATCCACTTCACTATCTAACCCTTATTCCACATTCATAACACCATTCACTTCCCTCATTTCCCAAAAGAAACCCTTCCTCCTAGCATTCACTTCCTTATACACACTGCTTACTTCATATTTCAAAATCTCTTCATACTCATCTACTTTCACTTCAAATTTCATAAGCATGGAGATAGATTCAGATTATGAGAGGGAAGAGGAAACTCTCAGTGATTCTTCCAGAGAACCTCATGTGCCAAGAAAGCCACACAAAGGGGGAAAGATCATCTAGGAGGAGCCCACCACTCTTATAGAATTACTTGCTTGCCCTCTTGTTGTAACTAGCTTTAAACACCAGTCTTGTTATCAGTTTTGTGAAATGGTAGAGAGGGTGAAGTTTCAGCATGAGCTTGCTAGGTTGTCTACTATTCATCTCCACAATGGCCAAGTGAAACTTGCTACTGTCTCTTTCACCTTGAAACCTACCACCATTTCAGCAGCAACAGGCATCCATAATGTAGGTGAACAGTGGAATAAGGGGCAGTATGTGGGAAGAGAACATTATGAGCCTTATATTCAAGCTGGATATCACAGGCAAATCAGTAGGGTTTTTCCTTTCAAATACTTTTAAAACACTTATGCTCCTCTCATGAAACTCATCATCAAGTATTTCACCTGTGAAGGGAGGTTTTCCTGCTTATATACATATCATATCAGGTTGTTGATGAATTTCACAAGAGTAAGGATGATGAACCTCCCATACTTTATATGCAGGAATATTGAGAAGATGGCTCACTATGTGCAAAGTAAACCTTTTCCTCAACGACTCAATAGCATTTACCACTTCTCACTAATTAAAATTGTTGTCTTGCATTAGCTAAGCTTCTTGAACATACCATGGGATACCTTTATTGCCCACGAGATTTTCAAAGTCCCTTAGGTGATTCCATCAGTGCCTCAAAATGAAGGAGGGCCATCAGGATGGCCAGGTGTTCATGAGACCGAAACTACAGGTGTGCCGGTGTTTTTCACTTATGAGAGAGGCACAAGGAGGCTTTTTGCTACTGCGAGGAAAGTATTATCTCCACCAGGGATCGAAGAGGTCTCATTTTCTTCACTAGAGCATAGGCAAATGTTATCCTCACCGGGACTAAAAGGGGCTTTGCCTTCTTCTCCAGCTATATAGTTTGGCTAGAAGTCAAAGAGCAGAGACAAAGGGAAACAAAAGATGCATGAGGAGGTCCTTCCTGAAGGGCAAGACAAAGATTTTATTTTGATTGAGGAGGATGTCACTGATTTGGGCTTTGAAAGCTCAAGACTCAAGGACATGATTATCAAGCAGAAGGAGGATGAAATTAAAGCCTTATCACTTAACCTTGAGAGGGCCAAATGGATCATCAACTTCCTTGAGCAAGAAAACAAGCAACTGATAGATAAGCAAGCTATTATGGAGCTACAAATGATTAGGGAAAATAGGTAAAAGACAAAGAAGAGAAAGATCAAGATGACCTCCCTTGAGCAAGAAATTGAGGATGACCAAGAATCATGGTTGGAGAGGGTGAAAATTCACCTTGAGAAGTTGCTTGAGAAATCCAACAAAGAGAAGACAATGCTGTGCCATATGGCCTACCATTACTTAACTCGGAACAAAATTTGCAAAATAAGAGTTAAGCAGCTAAAAGCCAAACTAAGGAGAGCTTTGAGGGCCAAGAAAGAACATGATAAACTCAAGATCTTGGCTGAGGCATCATTGGCCCATCAAAGCACTTAACAAGGGTCAATCATGCCAAATTTCAAGAAATTTGGAGAGATTTTTGTCAATTTTGAAAAATTTTAATGTGAAAAACAAGGTTTTCCATTAGGTGCAAAGCGCTACCGGCGTTGCGCTTTTGTTGGGGACACTTTCT
The DNA here is from genome assembly GCA_031772625.1 of Pinus tabuliformis. Lineage (NCBI taxonomy): Eukaryota > Viridiplantae > Streptophyta > Pinopsida > Pinales > Pinaceae > Pinus > Pinus tabuliformis. The sequence continues at coordinate 292,758,854 of CM062815.1, read as the reverse complement.
TGCAAAAAAGTTTATATTTTTGGAATTATCATGGAAAAATATGAAAGCTTAGAAATGGCCAGGAATTTTGGACAAGTTCTAGGTCTCCAAAAGGGCAAAAAACACCCAAAAAGTGCCCTCTCTGCCACTTTTTTGCCACACATGAAGCATTCTTGGAAGAATCAATTTTTGGGGGGACAAATGGACTTGAAATTCAGAAATTCAAGTTGTTCCAGAAAGTAGACTCACCAAGATTTCCAATAAACTATCCTGTACCTAATTTGGACTTCAGGAAGCCTTCCAAAATTGGCATAGAATAAGCACTGCGCATTAAATGAATTTTGCTAGTTTTTCCTGATTTTCCAGATTTTTCCTAGTTTTCTTGGGAGATCAATTTTTCCTCATTTCTTGGTAAATGTAATCATGGTAAATGATGAATTTGATATAATATGGTTGAAAATCACTTCATAGGGTGTATACATCAAGTTCCAAGTGGTTTTGAGTTGTAATGAATTGGTTTCCTTGGTTTTAGAGGCAAGCTGTTCCACTGCCTATATTCCTATTCTTAGTTTAGATATGGTTGAAACCACCCCTTTGCTCATGGATTCAACCCTGATAGCTAGCTTAAGTATTTGCATTGCCTATATCATTTACTTTTTGATTCATTTGTAAAGGTTATACTTTGGCAGAAGTGTTGGACTCACTGAACATTTGTATCAACAGTTTGGCAAGGAATAAAACCAGGTTTCATAGCTATTTTTGTGGGATTCTTGTGACAATGAGTTTATGTATTGTTTCTTCTTTGTAATGAGTTTTTTTTATGTTTTATATTTATCCACAACTCTCTCTCTCTCTTCTAAACTAAATGATTCAAGGTGAATAGATGAAATACACTAATTTAAAATGCTTTGTCTTGGGAATGCATTTGGTTTTCAATGTTTTCATTGTTTGAAGAGGATTCATAGTTTCTTATGCCCTCCTCAACTCCTCAGCTATCTTACTCTACCATCTCAATCCATTGATAGTACATAAACTCTTGTCTACCTTGCCCCACATGACATGACTGTATCCCTGAGTTAATTTCCTGAACCCAATCTGCCTTCTCCAATTGATCCAGAAACCAAAACTTAAAATCAAACTAGAAACCATAATCTACTATACCTAGGCTAAAATCAACGTTCGTTTTAGTCATCTCATTCCCTAGTTGCCAATATGATAATTGAGATTGGCAAGGAGAGAGCCCTCTCCCGACCTGGTATGGCTAGCTACCAGGTTAAGCATGGTTTGATGTTACCCTAGACCTGCCTTCCTTAAGCCTGAGGTAGATTTAGGCACTAACACCCTTCACATTGGATACAAGGGTTTCTTCACAATGGTGTTTACAAACCTCGAGGATAAGGAAAGAGTTTTTGATGGTGGACCATATTTCTTTGTAGCTATAGGCCTCTACATGCAACCATGGGTGATGAATTTTGTCCCAGAATGAGAGACATTCACATTTGTACCGTCATGGATAATACTCTACTCCCTACCTTTAGATTACTAGTTTCCAGAATCACAGAAAGCCATAGGAAATAAATTAGGTCATTTTTAAAAAATATCAAATGCGACTCTGCGAGGAAAATACACATCCTTTTCCCACATATGCATAGAAATGGACCTATCCAGAGCACTGCAGGATGAAATCATTTTTGAAGTCTATGATGAAGAATGGGTTCACGCGGTCGACTATGAACATGTCCCATTCAGATGCCATCAGTGTCATGAACACAGACACCTCTTCAGAGACTGCCCACTAAACAAAATGACAGATAAGACCAAAAGCAACACAGGCAAAGAGCCTATAGGATTCACCAAGGTAGGAGGCATAGGGAAAGGTGGGAAAAAGCACCAAAAGAAAACTAATGAGGAAAAGAAACCCAGTCATACCAGTTTCAAGATTTTAGAAGAAGAAGAAGTGAACAATGGAACGAACTAGGCCATGGAGGATAATCCTGCAGAGAAGGAAAAAGATACTAGCATGGAAGATATACCTGAAAACAACACACCAAGTGAGGTTATGCCGAGCACTATGGAACTTGGCAGGGACCATGAGATGATGCCAAGTGAAGTTGGAACGGAGGACCATGAACTATAGGAAATCCTTGAGAGGGAGAATCTTGATCTAGAAAATTTCCTAGAGTAAGGAACTACCAAAGGAGTTGACTCTCTACCACAAGAGGAGTTTGGCAGAGTGCAACAACTCCTCCTTTAGATATTTCAAGCAAAGGGTTCTAGGATGAACCATGACAACCAGGAAAAAAGAGGGATAAAATCGATGGAAGCTACATCAGGTCACTCCTCCAAGATCCCGACAAGAAAAGAGGAAGGAAGGGATAGAATGAACTATTGACAGAATGCGGGAAACTCATTATTAACTCAGGTAAGATGAAAGATCTCACCAGTTACTCATTCACAAACCTTTCATAATAAAGCTCACAACCTGGAACTTTAGGGATCTAGGAAGTAAAACAAAACAACGAAATCTCAGTAATAGATAAAAGAAGAAAAAGCAGATATGGTATTTATACAGGAAACTAAATGTTCAATAGAAAATATCAGAGAGATACATGTTGGACACATAATCCTCAATGGGTTAGTGTGGAAGTTGAATAGACAAAAGGAAGTCCAAGAGACCTTGGGATGTGAAACCCAATGGTCAAACCATGTACTATAAATGAATATGTTTTGTTAATAAAATTATACTCTCATGTTTTATCTTTCCTATTTGTCTTTACCATGCATGTGTCTAACATGGTATCAGAGCAAGCGTATTCCTGCCCTACATAATTACTTCGAGCCGTTTGTTTTACGGCCTTTATGTGTAGGTCATTTCTGCCATCACTTATGCATTTCATGAATATTTTCTCAGTGAAATTATATTCTCTGTCATTTCTCCGGCCCTATTTTCAGCATTCCTGCCCTTGTAACTCCCTTTTCTACCTATTTGCCTATTCTGCCTATGTTCTACCCATATTGCAGAAACTGACATCACTGACATAGTATGGTGCGATGAGTGCATATTTGGTGATATTGCATAAGTTAATTGACCTATGGCATAATGTTCCATTGCAGCTTGTTTGCAGCATGCATATGCTACTCTTTCCCTTCCCCATAACATTGGCCTTTGGCATAATGTATGGCCTACATTGAATGTTGAATAACTGCCGCACTATGTGAATGTTGTCATACAACGCTCCCTCTCACCTCTGCTCTCATATGTTGCCATAGGAACTGTTTGAACATCGCCATATGCTCCATAATCTCCCCCATCCAGGCAGTACGCCAGATCAAAATTGACTGGTCTTCTCAGCCGGAGCAGAAGCTGGCTTTGGGAACAATGCAGCAGAATCTCGTGGAATCCATCAAGAAGACGAGCATCTAAGGGAGGATTTTCACTATGAGATTCGAACACTGGAGCGACTAACTCTCTGGTTGTGTGCGGATATTGTCTGTATTAGAAGTTTGCTGATTTGACCTCTGAAAATATGTCTTTGATTCCCTGTGCTGTGCATTGAATGCTCTATCTCCTCACCGTTCACTATTTTCTGTGTTGAGGACTGTTGATATTCACTGAAGCAACATTACAAGGTAGCAATTGATACAATGGTGGAGGCTCGTTGCAGGTAGATAGAAAATTCTTGTGGGCTCTTAATATTCACTGAGATCGAAGGAGTTAAATATGAACAATGAACTAGTGTTGCTCACTCTTACAACTGCGATGAATGCTGACTACATTAAATTGAACACCAGACAAATATGGTATGTTTTTAAATACATTGAAGTTTTCAATGTGCTAGTTGTTTTGTTTCAATGACTAAGTTCAAGCCCGAGCAGTACACCACATTGCGGTGAAGTCGATAGATTGACTCGAATGCTAGGTTCCTACATTGGTTGAAGGGAAAACAATTGTCATTGGATTGAATTGACATTGGAACAGAGAGTGAAACACTGATCATTGTTGCATTGTTCATGAATTTTATGAATTATGAATCGATCATTGCTACTTTTGCAATGAACCTGAACCTGAGCTGAATCATTCTTTAAAGATTTGAAGGTCGAAGGAATACAAAACAATGTGTGATCTCCATGCATGACTCCTGGTATTTTGTGTTGAAATTTTAAAGGGCCGCATTTGGTATTGGTAAAATTGACTGTGCATTAGCCATTTTTGAGGACCGCGGATGCATATATATAATCATTGAGGTTTTCAACATGGTACCAGATGTATCCTGGTCTCAGTTCCCGAGCTCGCATTTGATCTGGTAAGCTCATCTCTTTTGACAAGAATCCTGACTGGATTATTCATGAACTTCCTAGTAATCTTCAAAGCTTCAGGAGGCATGGTAGCCGAGAAAACACCAACTTGGAGATTTGAAGGTAGCAATTGAAAGATATCATATATCTGGTCCTTAAACCCACGTGATAGCATTTCATCTCCTTCATCGAGCACAAACATTGTGATTGAATTAGGACATAGGGCACGACACTGCAAGATGTCATAGACTTTACCTGGCGTCCCAACAGCAACATGAATACTTGCAGATTGGGACCAAACTATCCCATCCTCTGAACCTATGATAACTTGGTTTTGTGATGAGCGTGCAACAATACAATGCAAGTAATCTGAATGCGTTGAATGGTTAAGTGTTTCGAGAGTGAGCACTTCATCATCTACATTGTATGCATATATCTTGTATCACCGAATCAAGTACTCCAATGTGTTGTGAGCAAGGTTACAAAGAAGCAGATATCCAAACAGTAAATGCAAGAATGTGGCAATAGATTTATCTAGTTTTGCATTGTATTCTCTATTCTGAAGCTCCCAGTCTATCTGTAGGCTTTTTGAATTGAACAAAGTCTTCTTAAATGTAGCAAATTATCTCTCAATTGTGGAGAGTTCATCAAGCCCTCTGAGAGCAATATCATAAAATCTTTCCAAACTAACATATGTTGCTTCAATGGGATCGAAAAGAATTGATGGCTGCATGAAAGGCCTCTTTTTCAAATCCTCAACTTGCACATGGGTGGAGGCAATAGATTTTATTTGTGATTCTAGAGAAGTTGCTATGAAATGAATAGCACCCACATTGTCTCCTATATATATATTAAAAAAAGGGGGCAAGTTCAACTCTAATGCGGGGACAATTCTCAGATGAATGGGTTGTTGATTGTTATTATTAAACCTTGAAATCATTGGGATGAAATTTATCAAGTTCTAGAGTATACTTATCAGTGGAAAATTTTATGAATTTTACTATCATTACCTTGGCATAGCAAGCAATCCTAGGGTTGTAGCACACTCTATAGAAGTTGAAATTGTTATACAAGTGGCTGGGTTAGGTTCCTTTTCAATTTGTGTGCTGTCTTTCTTGAATAGATTACTGTGTCAAGCTTGCATCCTTGCTGATACATATTTTTGAGTATTCATAATGGAGAAACAAGTATTTTATTTTTTTGTAGCATTTGAGTCTCATTGTTTCGGAATGCACAATATACTTTCCTTGTATATGAATGCAACCAACCATCATTGTGTGTGGATTTGGAGAATAATTGTAGAGTTAAAATCTTGCTTTTGGTTCATTCCTCAAGGAATAATATCACTTGATTGTTGTAGTTTTCTAGTAGAACAAACTTTGAGAATACCTTGTAGTGACATTGGTTCATAGCTAGTATAAACTGTAAGTTTAACATTGGAGAAAATGGCCAGAATCAATGAAGTATTAGAGTTCCTCAAAACTCTGATATTGTCTACAACTCATGATACATTAAAAGTCGGAAAAGTTTCTTTCACAGACACTCAGGTATGTTTACAAAATTCACAAGAGAAAATTGATTTTTTGCAACTCAAATCTCAGCTACGGCAAGAAGAATTGAAACAGAGGAGTCATTATGAACCTGTTTCTGTTCAGAAGATTGAAATAGACTCCCATAAAGTAGTAAGGCTACATGCAGATGCAGAAGTTCAGCTTGCACTTCCCAAGCCCATCATCAGACCTTGGGAAGAGCTTGTCCACAACAAACACAGAACTGGTCTCGGATATGAGAAGGACTTGTCCTTTCATATTCCATACTACTCAAAGCCAATTCAGTTTCAAAGTGTTGAATTCCTTCATGACAGTTCACCTCCAGCTGTTCCATATTCTACTCCTCTTCCACAACAACAACAATAGATTGTGAAATGCCAACATTATGACTTAGTTGGCCATTTGAAAGATCACTATTTTGATCTTCATCCATGTAAGCACTGCCATAAAACCACCCATTCTTCACACAGATGCTTAAGAAACAAACGTCCTGCAAGAACAAAGATTCAGCTTGGATGGATCGCTTATTAGCAATGGGCATCAACAACCAAGAAGATATTCCAATCACATGTCAAAACTTGTTCTAGAGTATTGAATAGTCTTGCAGTTGAGTTTTCTCCATCATCTCACCTTGTATCTGACAGGGGGGTAAATGATGGTCATCTACAAGCTTCAAGGTCACATCAAGTGAGCCTGAGCCAAAACCTGTCACAGCAGTTTCAGAGTTGTAGCCAGAGACAAAGATTCCCCTGAGCATGCCTTCACTTAGTAATCTTAGACACTTCCTCTAGCAGAAGACTTCAACTTCTTGCCAGTTTCGCAAGAATTCTAGGAACAAAATTGGGACACTTCCTCTGCCAGAAGACTCCAACTTCTTGCCAGTTTCAGAAGAGTTCTAGGAATTGAATTAAGAATTCCAGAGTTTTTGGTCATCCTTAAACCATCACAAGTTGAGACTTCCCTTTTCAGGTTGAAGTTCTCCCTTTTATGCGGGGTGAGACCTCCCTTTCATGCTTAAAGGTTTCCCTCTTCAAAACAATAGGAGCACTTCCTCTAGCAGAAGACTTTAGCTTCTTGCCAGTTTTGGAAGAGTTCTAGGAACTGCACTAAGCGTTCCAGTGTTGGTGGTAATCCTTAAACCACCGCCCTTTATACCAACATTTCAGAGAGCACATTCAGCCTAGTGCTGCCATGCATTTTTTGCACATTTTGTATTACAGCTCTCTTCTTGGACTCATACATAACCCTTCAGATTAAGGGGGGAATGTTGTACACCTAATCCTCAATGGGTTAGTGTGGAAGCCGAATAGAAAAAAGGAAGTCCAAGAGACCTTAGGATGTGAAACCCAACAGTCAAACCATGTACTATAAATGAATATGTTTTGTTAATAAAATTATACCCTCATGTTTTATATTTCATATTTGTCTTTTCCATGTGTGTGTTTAACAATACATAGTAAATGGCTCATTAAGTATGAGTATCTAGAAGTTAAAGCAAACAACACTACAGGATGGATTCTTACTCTTTGGAATCCTCAGAAACTTGGAATCCTGGATGTCGAGGCATCCAGGAACTACCTTTTGATGGTGATCCAACCATTGGGTGATAAGGAACTATATATGATCACAAATGTATATGGTCCCTAGAAACTTGAGGACAAAATCAAGCTTCTCACCTCACTGGAGGAGCTGAGAGAAAGACATCCTGGTATGCCCTGGATTCTAGGAGGAGACTTTAAGATGATAAGATCTCTCTCAGAAAAAAAGGAGGGACTAGGATACTAGGCAGGGACTCCATTGCCTTCCAGAACTTCCTAAATGACATGACATTAGTAGATACGGAGATAATAAATGACACTTTCACTTGGAACAATAAGAGGGGAGGGGATTCTTAGGTTGCCTCTAAATTAGACAGATTCATAATCTCGGAGGACCTCATTCTCATGGGCATTGAGCTAACTACTTCAATCCTTCCTTTTGGAGGCTCAAACCACTGGCCAATCAAGCTTGAAGCTTCTTTTATAGGCACTCCAAGGAATAGACCCTTTAGGTTTTAAAATGTCTAGCTCACTCACCTTCACTTCATTAAGAACATGAGAAAATTGTGGGTGGAAGACATGCCCGTTCTAGGCACAAAAATGTCCTACTACAACAGAGATTGAAACACATAAAACGCAGGCTTAAAGAATGGAACAAGAATGAATTTGGCAATATTTTCAAAGCCTAAAAGGAAATTGAACAAAAACTCTAGGGAATTAATCAGATCCTCATCACAAATGCCTTTACCTAGGAAAGAAAAATTTAGGCTAACTCTCTTCAACATGAATGGGAAAACAGATGTCAGCAAGAGGAGACATTTTGGAGCCAGAAATCTAGAGTGCAATGAATAAATGAAGGGGAATGAAATAGAAAGTTTTTCCACAAGTCTACTATTGCCCACAGGGAAAAAAATAGAATTTCAAAACTTAAAGACACTCAAGGGAAATAGCTTAGCACCCACAAAGAAATGGAATCAACTCTAGTTCAACATTTCCAAAACATAGCTGAGGAGCCTATCTTAGACAAATCAAGGTATATCAATAATTTCACTAAGTATATTCCAAAGCTTGTAACCAAGGCAGACAATTACAATCTTAACAAGCTAGTGACTGGAGACGAGGTCAATGAAGTTATCAAAGATATGCAAAATGGGAAGGCTCCAGGGTTGGATGGGTTCAATGTAGACTTCTTCAAAGCATGTTGGGAATTTGTCAAACAGGACATCCTTGATGTTATGGAGGACTCGAGAGGTTACAAAATAGTTTTGAGGGTGCTCAATGCTTCTTTCATAGCTTTAATCCCAAAGTAGGAAAAATCTATGACACCAGATAGATTCAGACCCATAGCTCTATCCAATGTGGTGTACAAAATTATCTCCAAAGTAATTGCAAACATACTCAAGCCCCTTCTTCCTACTCTTGTATCGGAGGAGTAAACTGGATATGTGGAAGAAAAAAAAAATTCTAAATAACATCATTCAAGCTCATGAGGTGGTTCATTCTCTTGAAAGCAATAAGCAAGCGAGGATGATCATACAACATGACCTAGCCAAAGCTTATGACAAGCGAAGCTGGTCGTACATCAGGGAAGTACTAAAAGCATATGGCTTCGACCATAATTGGACAATATGGGTAATGGCCCTTGCTACTATAGCTAGTTTTTCTATCCTACTTAATGGCTCCCCAAATAGAGTCTTTAGGCCCTCGAGAGGGCTCACACATGGAGATTCGCTCTCCCCCTTCCTCTTTATTCTCATGATGGAAGTATTAGGCAAAGAAATCAAATCAGCTAAAGTAGAAGGAAGAATCCAGGGTCTCAAATCAAACCTGAATGATGATATCTTGACTCATCGGCAATTTGTGGATGGCACCATGTTGTAGGGCATTCCCACGATCAAGGAAGAAAAAGCTTTCAAACAAATCCTAAACGAGTTTGCTATGGCCACTGGTACAAAGGTGAGTGTTACCAAATCAAAATTTTTCTTTTTTTAATACTGATATTGCTATTAAGAGAAACCTCTCTAGAATCCTCAGCTTTCAAAGGGATCAACTTCCCTCCAAATATTTGGGAATACCTCTCACTGACAATCCCCTAAGCAAGGATGTGTGGGAGCCAGTGACTAATAAACTGTAGGACAAGATCAAGAAATGGATAAGCAGATCTTTGAACTTAGCAGGAAGGTTAGTGCTTACAAAGGTTGTCCCGCAAACCATTTCATCATTATGTTTTCAGCTCTTCCTGCTCCTAAAGGTGTTATGCATCATATTAGGAACATCCAGAGAGATTTTCTTTGGGGCAAAGAGGAAGAGAAAAAGAAATGTGCTTTGGTAGCTTGGGACAAGATTTGCAAACCAAAGAACCATGGAGTTTGGGTCTTCATGACCCAAAAACCCTAACCAAAGTCTTGGGGGCTAAACTTTGGTGGCGATGACTAAAGGAAATGAGAACCCCTTGGGCTAAGCTCTGGAAACTGAAGTATGTAAATAACTGGCAATAGAGAGATCTTATTCAGATGACAGGGCTCATCAGGGGCTCCCACATTTGGAACAATTCTTGGGAGAATACAACCATAGTACAGAAGAATAGTTTCTGGGAGATCAGAGATGGAAACACATCTTGGTTCTAGGAGGACCACTAGCAGTAGGAACCTAACTTGTGTAGAGAAGAACTAGCATTTCTCAAGAATGACATTGACAATAAAGGTCTTTTTATGGTAAGTGACTTCTGTTGGGTTGTGTTACATTCTTTCCACGACTAATCTATGTAGCGAACTGGGGGGTTAGAGGGGGGGCAGAGCCCCCCCTTCATTGCACCGATTGCGCAGCGGGGGGGTCACAAGGGGGCGGCAGCCCCGCTGTCCGGGGGCTTGAGGGGGGTGGGTAGCCCCCCTCTACGGGGTCCAGGGCAGCGCCCCGTGAAAATTTTTTTTGGACCCTATATTAGGTTGGGCGAACCTACCTATGGTTTTCGGTCCATGGTTTTGGACGCAATGGCTTTTTGCTCCATGGTATTGGATGCTTCGGCATGTATAAATGTGTATTGTAACATTGAAAGGAATATAATGAAAAATCAAGCTGGTAGTCCCAGTTTTGGGATCCAGGGGAAAATCTCTGTGTATATGTGTTTTATGTGTTATGCTCTCGCATTGTTTATTTTCTGTGTTTTAGAATTCGTATGCAGGTAATTTCTATACAGGGTTAAAACCTACAACTTCTGGGATCAAACAAGGAACAACGGTAAATGGATAACATTGAAGGACCTAATGTACAGGGAAGCAACCCCTTTGAAGGCCCAGTCTATAGATCTTGCACTGATCTTGGAAAAAAGAAAGATTCTAACCTCAGCTTCGTCTGACCAACTTATATGGGGGAGAAACAACGAAGGCAATTTCAACCTCAAAGAAGCCAAAAGAATTGCTATGGGGTTTGACTTTCCATACATTGACAAGACATGGAAGGACATATGGCAAAACCTGCACTAGATGAAAATCAAACTGTTCATATGGTTGGTACAACACAAAAAAAGTCCGACTTGGGAAAACCTTAGGAAAAGAGTGTTAGCTGGTCCATCTAGATGTCAGTTATGTGGTCTACAAGAAGAAAAGATGGATCACCTGCTTAATCTTTGCCCATTCACCTCCACCTTGTGGAATTGGGTAGCCTCAATATATAGCCAAACTGACAGGGACGATTATAGTATCACCAACACTTTGAAGAAATGGAGAAAAGACTTCTTAGAAAATGAAATAATCAACAAAGCCTCGACTTTGATTCTAGCTTTTTTAATCTAGGATGTATGGGAACAACGCAACAACAAGATTTTTTAGAACAAAAGTGGCTCAACCGAAAGCATCATAGCTCAGATTTTAAGATAGCTCAAATAAGCTGTAAGAACCCTTCCAAAAAACCCTCCTGAGAACCCTCCTCTGAGTCAAGAGGCTCAGGTTCTCTTTCTGATGGGTCTCCAATTACCTACCCCTCAGGGCATAAGTAGGATAGTAAGACACATAACTACTGGAAAGGATATCTCGCAACCACCTCCTCAAGGCTTTTTGAAAGTTAACATAGATGGGGCCTCTAAAGGAAACCCTAGGGCAACTGGCTATGGAGGAGTTATAAGAGACGAGTAGGGTTACATAAAAATCATCTTTCAAAGTCATTTGGGGAAGGCCACCAACAATATGGCAGAACTCATGGCCTTAGAAAAAATCCTAGAAATATTTATTGACTCTAATCTACTCAATGCTGTCATAGAAGCAGACTCTGAATTGGTAATCAATTCAGTCAAGAAGATAGGCAATGGCATAGCACCAGAAAAAGTTTCAAAACAATCACAGTTACTGCAAGTTTACTAATGAATACAATCCCACCTGAGGACCCTAAGAACACTAAGTTTTGTTCATCTGCGTAGAATAGCCAATAGGTTAGCGGATCATTTGGAAAATGAAGGTGTACTCTGCACTGGGAGCAACAGAAGATATGGTTGGGAGTTGACACCCTTAGGAAATTTGAGGGAGGACTGTAACAAACAAGTGAGTGAAGACAGGGAGCAGTGTCAATCTATGAAGGAAAAGCAGTAATCAGGCCTATGGACATAGAGGAAATGGAACCAATCGTAGTAAGGAGGTAGTGGGTAAATAGTGGGCAGTTTGATTTGCAGTCGACCCTCAATTGCAACAATCTATGGTATCCAACAGATTTTGAGTGGTTAAATGCTTGGAGGATAACACTCCAAATGGACCCGAAATTTCTCAAAGCGACAGTTAACACCGCTCATCAGGTCCGAATGGTTTGGTATTGAGAAGGCATGTTACCGGCCCGATATGGGCTAAGGATTGTCAGATCCACATTGGATGGATCGAATGGGTTTCAGACCATCAAGTTAACTGACGGTTAACCCTTTTCCAAACCCAAAATTGTTTAGACTGTGGTTTAGACTTTTCATCAGGTCCATTTAATCTTTTAAGGCACAGGCTAGTTGATCACCCAAAATCTGATATGAACCATTAGATCTGCACTGATCAAACTGTTCGTTCTTCGAGGTGCTTTGTATTCCCATGTTTAAGGCTTGTCTTAAGTTGTTTTTTGTGGTACTTTGGGATTTTGCTTTGGTGGGCCCTTGACTTTAAAAGTTATCAGGTGCATGGTGACCCGATACTTTTGTTTTTTAGTGGTCCTGGGAAAAACATTAAAACCCCCTTTTTCTTATCTTTCGGGTTAAGAAGGTTGGTTTTAAAGTGTTTCTTTTTGGGCTAGTTATGTGAATTATTATTTGGGTAGAATTTTTTGGGGTTGCTTTGTGGTTGTGCTATTGTTTAACCCCATTCTTTTGTACATTATGTAATTTTCGCAATTAATGGAAGGAACCACTCTTATTGGATCAAAAAAATATATGTTTTTTTATTCAATGTTAATATGAATATTTATAGTATGGAATATGTTGTAACTATTTTTGTCAAGATAATATTTAATTTATTACATTTTTCTTCAACAACTTCCTTACTCTCTTGGCACATTAAAAATATTTTTCTAGATAGCTACCATTTTTGTGGACAAATGCTTATAATTCTTTTCGATGATTACCCACTAGGGTTTCTATAATTAACTAGTTAAGTTCATTCTTTCTGGACAGTGTGTTGAGAAGGCCAAAGGATTTCCTAGTTTCCCTTTCTTTTGTATTTGAATTCCTATATTCTTTTGTTTCAAGGGTATCATGATATCTGTTGTTGGGTTACCACACTCTATAGCAAGTCCCTTTTGTTTAATAAATGTCAGTCATTCTCTCATAGTCTACATGGTTATTTCTCTATATGATAAAACTTATCCAAGTATACAAATAAATTTTGTTATCTCATTAACAATATTGATGTAGATTGGCATATTCACTCTTCCTATACCATGCATGTTAATATTTATTATTTAGTTTTACATTGTATAAACTAACAAGGAAACAATTTCAGAGACAAGAACAAGTTTTAGTATTGAACATAGATATTTATATATATCCCTCATGCACATAACATTCTTTTAGACAAGAAAAATAAAATAATTACTTGAGCTTAATGGATAATATAGGAAATTAGTCGGAAGAGTACCCTCCACCCTTCGATTGAGATAAACAATCATGTCCTGATCTCGCATTGAGCTTCCCCAAATACCAGAGAAGTTTGGTGACAATGACCAACTAGGTGAACTTGCATACCTCAAGAACCTTCTCTGTTCTAGTCTAAAATTTTCTTTTTTTTGAATCTTCCACTAGGTGCAACTGAGATCAGGAATTATCTCCACCTGGAGTGTAATGTTGCTCTTGTCTTGGTCGAGTCTCTTCTCTTCTGTGACAAATTAATAAGGAAATCCATCTCTTCCAACTGAGACCCATTTATCTCTAGGGAAGAGAGAACCAAGAATCATAATTGCCGTAACTATCTATTAGTTAGACAAATTCGTTTAGGGTCCTCCTCAAAGTTCCCAGTTTGATCCTCCTATTAACAAAATATGCATCTAAATATATTCATAATAATCTTTTTAAAGTTACCTTAATTTCCAAAAGTCATTCCTCTAAGCTTATATATTAGAAGTGTCATTAAATAAATAATTAATTGAAGGTAAAGTAAATTAAAATAGTCAACTTGTAATAATGAGGTGTTACTTCTTCCCCTTATTATTTGAAACACCATCCTCGATGTTTAGTCTTGCCCTCAAAATAGGTCAGGGTATGCTTTTCGCATTAATTCTTCATCTTCCCAAGTGGCCTGTTATGGGATAAAGTGCTTCCACTGTATTTTAACTTGGGTGATAGCTCACCTCTGCAATATTTCTTCTCTCTGTTCTAGAATATGCAAGGGTTCTACAAGGAACTCTCCGTCCCATTCGACCTGCACAACACACATAATGTTGTCTTTAGCTCTATCATATCATTGAATCTAGAGTAGACATATATAATAAAATTATCCTAATTTACTTGTACATCTTTACAATTTATAATGTGCTTGGAACCATATATATATTTCTTAAGCAGAGAGACATGAAACACATTATGGACTCATATATGGCCTGGTAATGTGAGTCTCTATGCTATTGGTCCTATCCTTTCCAATATCTAGAAGGGTCCACAATATCCGGGTTAAAATTTGGCGCAACTTGTCCATCTCAAAGTGTTTCATTTAGGTTTAACCCACATATATACATGGTCACCTACATGGAATTCCTTGAAAGTTCTCTTTTTATCTACGTAAGATTTCTTCCTATCTTGAGAAGCCCTTAATTTTTTTTGTACCTTCTTTTCTACCTGCTCCATATCCGTTAAGAGATCAGGTCCTATTACCAACTTATCCTCCTCACTGCTTTAATTAGTAGGAATTCGATATTTGTTCCCGTACCAAACCTCAAAAGGACTAATTTTTATCGACTTGTGGTAGCTATTGTTGGAAGAAAACTCCGCTAAATGGAGGTATTCCTCATACTTAGTTTTCCACTGCATCACATCCATGTGGAGCATTTCCTCTAACACTTGATTCGCTCATTCCATTTTCCCGTCAATATGGGGGCAATACGCTATGATAAACTGGATTTGGAAACTTAATCTGGTAAAGAGAGCCTTCTCGAACACAAATGTAAACTTCACATCCCTATAAAAAAATATTACTTTCGATATTCCCTGAAACTGGAAGATATCTCTCATAAATATTTCTACAATTTGAATAGTTCAGTATGAGGATTTGACAGAGTTAAAATGGGCTACTTTGCTCAATTTATCCACCACCACCATAATCGATTCATTTTACTTCTTGGACATAGGAAAACCCATTATGAAATCTAGTGTAATAGTATCCCACTTCCATTCCAGCCGGGCAAGGGATGAAGTAACCCAACTAGGTGTTATTGTTCTACTTGTTCTGCTAGCATTCCATAAAATTAACTAGATATTCCATTATGTCCCTCCTCATACCCAGACATAAATAATTCTTCTTTATTGTAAAGAAAATGTTTTGGTAACTGGGATGAGCAGCATAAGGGATTCAGTGAAATTCATCTAGTAAAAATTCTTGAATAGCTATCTGATTTGGAACGTATACTCTACCTTTAAAGGTCAATAAATTATGGTCATTTATGTCATAATACAACTAGTGTCCATCATTTTGCATGTGTTTATTCTACTGCCACAAAAATTCACATTTGGGATCTCTAAGGGCAACTTCCTTAACTTGTTAAGAACGATGAAATCCCACCCGACTGTAAGAAATTTCATACACATAGTGCAATTTTCTATTTAGTGCATCTAACATATGATTATCCTTTCCCTTTAGATTTTTAATGTCTAAAAAAAAATCGCTTAGAAATAAGGTCCACCTAGCTTGACAGGCATTTAAATTGGGTTTCTTAAAGAAACTAGTTAAACTACTTTAATATGTCATCAGCATAAATATTTTCCCAAGCAGGTAATGTCGCCAAACCTTAAGAGCATGAAAATCACAGTTAACCCTAAATCATAGTTCGATAATCTCTATTCATGGTCCTTCAACTTTTGGTATTCATAGGCTATGACCCTAACCTCTTCCCTTAAAACTCCTCTAATGCCCTCCTAGAAAGCCTTTCTACAGACGATAAATTCTTTATTCAGGTCAGCAATTTTTAACACAGGAGCCGTTGTCAGCAAATACTTCATTTTTTTAAAACTATGTTGACATTCTTCTATCCACTTAAACATTATTCCCTTCCTTTGTAGGCAAGTTATGGGGTAGGAATTCCTATAAAAGCCTTCAATAAACAATTATAATAGCCAACCAACCCCATGAAAGATCTAATATCTACAACGTTCTTGGGAACAGACCAGTCCATGATGGTTCTGATTTACTCAGGGTCCACAGCTAGACCTTTAGAAGAAATAACATGTCCTAAATATTGAATTTGTTCCTTAAATAAAGAACATTTCCTGAATTTAAAATAAATATGATTCTCCCTTAGGGTTTGCAGCACTACCTGAAGATGTTCCTCATGCTTCTCCAGGTTTCTTGAATAGATTTGAATATTGTCGATGAAAATTCAAATGAATTTATCCAAACAAGGGTGAAAAATACCATTCATCAAGATGATAAATGTGGTTGGGACATTAATAAGGACGAATGGTAGAACAATAAATTCCTAATGACCATAGTGGGTTCCAAATGTTGTCTTATAAATATATTCCTCAATTCTAATTTGGTGGTAACGTGACCACAAATCAATCTTTGAAAATACAGTAGCACCTTTCACTTGGTTAAACAGACCATCAATTCTTGGTAGCGAGTACTTTTTTTTATAGTTAGATTGTTCACTTGATGATAATCGATACATAATCAGAAGGTACCATCTTTCTTTTTCACAAATAACACTGGGGCTCCCCAAGGTGGCACACTTGGATGAATATATCCCTTATCGAGTAACTCTTGGAACTGTATTTTCAACTTTGTTAACTGAGGGATTCTCACGCGGTAAGAATTTTTTAATAATGGGGCTTCCCTGGAGACAGATATATCGTAAAATATATGTACCACTCTGGTGGCAACCTTAAAATTTATTATGGAAACACATCAACAAATTATTGTATAATTGGTATATTGTCTAGGGATGTTATCTTGTATTTAGAGTTGGTGTACCCAACTTTTGCCACATAAATTTGGAAACCCTTTCATATACATTTTTTTACTTAATTGGTTGTGATATTTCACAAATTTATACGCCTTTGTGTACCTTTTATCTTTTTCCTATCCCCCACTTCAGTAAGAAAAATGATAGTTTTCTCCTTACAATTTACTAAGAACTAATGTTTCTCCAACCAATCCATACCAATTAGCACACTCTAAGATCCTAATGGTAATATATTTAAAGTCACCTTAATATGTTGACCTCTGATTTATATGGAACACTCCTTTACCTTAGATTTCACCCTTCGCTTTGCACCAGTGGCTAATTGCAGTAGCCATGGGTTCCTAAATTTAGCACTTTGTAGTTGACATAACTCAACTACCTTTGGGTTAATATAGCTCAAACTAGAACCCGAGTCTATTAAAACATAGACAAAGTGGTTAGCTAATTTACCTTTGAATTCCACCATCGTTGATAGTTACTCGGCTTGGTGATCTCCAATGCAACGTTAATTCACAAAATACTCCTTGTCACTTCCCCAAATGTAGAGGCATCCTAAATATTAGCAACTAGTTCCACTCTAGTACAATGAGGGTAATTTTTATAGTAGTGGAGCTCCCCACATCCCCAACATTTTAGAGGAGGCTTCTATGACCAATTTATGTCTGACTTACTCAATGCCTCCGTCTATCTGTTTTCATTCTCAGTTCGATTTTTCTACTGAGTGTTCGCAAGAGCTTGATTTGTTTGCTTCCTGTATATACCTTTGTTTCCAAACTTCAACATTCTTAGTATTTTGGAAGTTTATTTGTTCCTTCTTGTTTAGCCAACCTTTACTGGACTCCCCTTTCTGCTTCATCTGCTGGTAACAAATTTGATCTTTCTAGATGGATTCATCCATCGTTTTTGTGTTTGAATTCCATTTTCTCTTTAATGAAAGATGGTAAACTGTGTTGAAACACTAAACTTTGGCATTTTCCTTCTTAATATAAGGAACATATCTTAACAGTGAAGTAAACTTTGTGATAAATTCATCCATAGTTTATTGTCCCAATCTCAATTCGTGGAACTCCTTCACTTTTTCATCATAAAAGCGTTCAAGTAGGTACTTGTCTTTAAAATGTTTCTAAACAATGTCTCACATTACCTCTTTCTCATCAATTCTTCAAATAATTTTAATTTATTCCCACCATAATGTGGCTTTACCCTACAACTAGTATATTTGTAATCTAGCCTTAATATTGTCATCATAATTATAGATCTAGCTTTATTTATTCATGTTAATTAACCATGCTTCAACGACCTCTTCTATTTCTCCATTGAAAATAGAAGGTTTCTTTTGTTTAAACTCCCCTTGAAGGTCAACTTTCTGCCTTTCATTTACCTTGCCTCCCAAAGCATTTTCAAATTCCTCTTCATTATCAATTTGACCTCCTTCAACCTTTGGGTGTTCCTCTCCTTATCGCTGCATCTCAACTTTATTTCCATGCTTTAGGCTAGGATTGAAATGCCTTTTCTTCTGTGTATCTAAAAGGATTTTCATAGTCATTTCTTGCTCTAGCCTTAGTCTTTTGATATCAACTCTCAGGTTTGTCATTTCAGCCCTTAACCGTTGGACTATTTCCATTAAGAGCGTGTTTGTGTTAGCAGTATTTTTTCCCAGTTAGACCCACATTTCTAAAGGGGCTTCCATGTGAGGCCCAGGACCAACCCCTATTGATGGTCGCCCTGGTGGGGTGACTCCCACTCTTCTTCTTATCCTATTCTGCTACCTCTGTGAAACTTTTAATACTATTGTCAATCATCAAGTTCCCAATTAAGCCTCAACTTTGTACCTTGACTCTGATACCACTTGTAACATAGTCAATGTCATTAAAAAAAAAAAAATCATGCTTCTAGTAAAACAAGCTAAATAAAAAAAAAATCATTGTTTAAACACAAAGGATATGTATCGACCAACAAAAATTATTATAAGTATACAACAATCCAATATACCATCCTAGCTCCTATGTTAGGGTTAGAATTTTACGCTAAATGATTTGTTGATATGTTGCACATATTGGTATTAAACCAAACTCATTTAATATGAACCCACCTATATGACGTTATACTAAACATTATTTTTATTTGGAACCCCAAATCTAGATCAATAGTATGGTAATTGAAAATTTCATGAAACTTCTCCAAGGTCCCTGGCAGCTCATACGTTAGACAAATGACATCTCCATCATCATTGATCTTGGTACCCATTCGACAGTTCCAATGTTTGAGAGGATGGTTAGGATATACTCCCCCCGAAATCATCTCCATAAAATTTCATTCTAATAATGTGTGGATTCGTGGCACCTATCTACTTCTAGTGATAGTTTTTCCATCTTTCTATTCATAGAGTCCTTCTGATAGTTTAATCTTCAGATACTCATTGTAGGTGAGTTTTGTATCATTATTGTGAAAACACTTGTACTAAATATGAGAAAATTGATGACAACTCAATTTGTTGAATGGGTTTATTTAATGCCACAGACAACTTACCTATGGGGCCGATGCTTGGTTATAGGAGTTTGTTGATTAAGATTTAGGTACCACTTAGTGTTTATGGAGCCTATAGTTAGTGATTTATATTGTTGTCTCTGTCAAGTATTCTAATGGTTTTCTCATTTTCCTTCACAGTTTTGATTAGGGTAATGGAAATGTCAATTTTCCTTAGGTAATTATTGTGCCCTAACAGTTGAGTTCTCTTCAACTACATAATGAAATGCTAATTATCTTATACCCAATACCCTTATTGTTTTCTTTTCTTGTGCATGTATTACCCTCTATTCAACTTAATGGTCATGTCATTCCTAGGTTGGGTTTGTTACCAAAAAAAGGAAAGATAATTAACCAGCCACCATTTTCTATTTCCAGGTTCACTTGAAAACCCTTGTGGTTTAGCCTAACAACCTTGTAGTCTTTCAAATCAATGAGTTTCTTTTTTCCCTGGGGGTTCGTTTCCTTTATTCATAGTTTTCAACAATAGTAATTTTGCTCGAGGGTTTGAGAACCCTACAGTTAGTCGAATTTCCATACGTCGTAGTGCACAAACCTTGTGGTGTTTTTCTCCTTAATAAAGTGAGCTCGAGTTCATCTGGCCATGTTCCTCGAATTAAAATAGTGTTTTCTGTTATCTGGAAAATTTATATTGTCTTTATATATGTATTGTGTTTAAGCTTCCTCTCACCTTCGGGCAAACTGAATTGATACTTATCCTGGCGATCTGAACTCATGTTCTAAATTTAGTTTTCCTTATTCTATTTTAATTAACAGGTTTTCGCAATTACTAAGGAATATTATATTCTCAATACTTCCTTGTTATATCTGTTTCCTTATTAAGTATTAATATGAATATTAACAATATGGAATTTGTTGCTATTATTCTCATCAGGATAATCTATAATGTATTACATTTTTCTTTTGCAACTTCCTTACTTTTTGGCCATGTTAAAAAGATCTTGTTTATCAATTGTTTTAGATAGCTACCATTTTTGTGGATGATTGTTTAAAATTATTTTGGAGGATTACCCACGAGGGTTTTTATAATGAAATAGTTAAATTCATCCTTCCCAAATAGTTTTCCGAGAAGGAGAGAGGGTTTCCCAGTTTCCCTTTGTTCTGCATCTATATTTCTATATTTGTTTGCTCCAAGGGTATCGGGCTATCTAGTCGTTGGGTTACCACCCGTAGGACAGACTAAACTAACCTGACAACAAGTACCTTCTCTTTAATAAATGTTGTTCATTTTGTCATATTCCACACGATTATTTCTCTGTCTTCTAAAACTCATCCAAGTATACAAATAAACTTTGTTATCTCAATAACAGTACTGATGCAAACTTAGCATATTCACTGTTCCTATACCATGCATGTTAATATTTCTTATTTAGTTTTACATCTTATAAACTGAAAAGGAAACAATTTCAGAGACAAGAAAATAGTTTCAGTATTGAACACATATATTTATATACATACCTTATGCACAAAACATTCTTTTCGACAACCAATATAAAATACTTATATGAGATTAATGGATTATCGAGGAGCTTAATGAATAATACCCTCCACCCTTCCAATGAGATCAACAATCTTGTCCTTACCTCCCTCGTGCTTCACCAAATACCAGACTAGTTTAGTGAAAATGACCAAGGAGAGCTTGACCAACTACCAGAGTAGTTTAGTCACAATGACCAGGCAGATCAACTTGTAGACCTCAATACTCTTCTCCAGTCTAGACTGAACAAAGTAGTTTAGTGACAATGACCAGGCAGAGCTTGACCAACTACCAGAGTAGTTTAGTGACAATGACTAGGCAGATCAACTTGCAGACCTCAATACTCTTCTCCAGTCTAGACTGAACAGAGTAGTTTAGTGACAACGACCAGGCAAAGCCTGACCAACTACCAGAGTAGTTTAGTTGTAATGACACTTGCAGAGCTCAAGAACCTTCTCCAGTCTAGACTGAAATTGGTCTTTTGTGGAATCTTCGATTGGCTCTAGCCCAACTCAATAATTCACTCCACATGCATTATACTTCTACACTTGTCTTGGTCCAATCTCCTCTATTTCCTGAAATATTGAGCAGGAAACCCCTCTCTTCCCACTGAGGCCCATTTGTACTCTGCACTTGTCTTGGTCGAATCTCCTCTATTTCGTGAAATAGTAAGCAGGAAACCCCTCTCTTCCCACTGAGACCCATTTATCTCCAAGGAAGAGATAACTAGTAATCATAATTTCCCTAACTTGTCTTGGTCCAATCATCTCTATTTTGTGAAATAGTAAGCAGGAAACCCCTCTCTTCCCACTGAGATCCATTTGTACTTCTACACTTGTCTTGGTTGAATCTCCTCTATTTCGTGAAATAGTAAGTAGGAAACCCCTCTCTTCACATTGAGACCTATTTATCTCCAAGGAAGAGAGAACTAATAATCATAATTTCCCTAAATAGTAAGCAGGAAACCCCTCTCTTCCCACTGAGGCCCATTTATCTCCAAAGAAGCGAGAACTAATAATTATAATTTCCCTAACTATCTGTTAGTTAGACAAATTAGTTCAGAGTCCTTCCTCAAAGTTCCCAACCTCATCCACCTATTAACAAAATATACATCTAAATATATTCATCATAATATTTTTAAACTTACCTTAAATTTCGAGAGACTTTCCTCTAAACCTATATATTAGAAGTCTCATTAACTAAATAATTAAAAGAAAGTAAAGTAAACTGAAATATTAGATATCATTTTGGGATTCAACTGCGTTAAGTAAGTCATTCACATATGACCATTTCCATGAGAGGTAGTCATAACTGACTAATTTCTCATGATTTCTGAATCCCAAAATGATATCTAATATAATGCACTACGTAAACCCCCTAATACTTAAATTCAAAAAGAGTGAAGGGATCTCTTCTTGAATGGTTCATGAGGCACAATACTTGCTAAGGTTTTGCAAATGGGGTAGCAAGCTAAGTGGGCTTGATTGTGGGGAAAACTCCACAGTTAAGCGCGCTTGAGCCAGAGGCGATCTGGGATGGGTGACCTCCCGGGAAGTCCTGGTTACCGGGTGCAAGCCCCGGAAGTGATGATTGACGCTATGTGATTCATTTCACTAGTTTCAATCCCACTTCTTCACCCCTGTGAGCATCACCCGATGCAATGAGTGCTAAGTGAACTATTCAAAAATCATGAGAAATTAGTCAGTTACGACTACCTCTCATGGAAATGGTCATACGTGAATGACTTACTTAACGCAGTTGAATCCCAAAATGATATCTAATATAATGCACTGCGTAAACCCCCTAATACTTAAACTAAAATAGTCAACTTGTAAAAATGGGGAGTTAGAAACACAATTTGAAGATGCATTTGGAATTTGGAATGTTTCAAAATTATTATGGTCATTTTTATTTGTGAGTTATCTTTTTCATAATTAGTCCGAAAAAAAGTGAGTATTATAGGCTAAATAAATATTTTATAAGTTTTGTAATGAAATAAGTTTTGAGATTTTTTTTTACAAGTTTTACAATGAAATACAATGTTGAATAGGTTTTAAAATTTTATTGTGATATTAAAAATTAAAAGTAAGCACGGTTTTGAATATATATTATTTTTAATTTTACTAATTTAAATTTTATGCTTAATTTAAAATACAAAATATTTGTTTTAGTTAAAATTAAAATTTAAAATAATGATGATAATTCTATTTTTAATTTATGAATTATTTAAAATCAATTACTTGTAAATATAAAAATAATATTCTAATACAAGAACCACTATTTTAAAATAAATTTTTAAAATAAGATAAATTAAAATTTATATAATAAATTATAATAACGAACGTTCTTATCATCCACGTATCACTTTTTCTCACGAAAAAGTTATTTATTTGAGATTTTAGACTAAACCGTTGAGTTACAGCCAACATGGAAATATCGATGCTCGTTCAAACTACACTCTCGTTCAAAACTACCCACAAAAATTCAATGATATAGAGCATTTTGTAGTTTAGTTGAATGATGATTTGTTTTGTAGTTTATGTTTTAAACCAGGGTTATATATATAGTAATATTGGATTAGTTTTGAAATAATTTAATTAAATTAAAAAATATTAAATACAAAAGTTTTATTATAAAAATAAAATAATTAATCAAAAATTTTATTGTTGAATATCATCATCAAAAATTTAAAAATATGTTTAACTAATATTGTTTATATTAACATATAAATATATATATATATATATATATATATATATATATATATATATATATATATATATTATTTTTTATTAAATATATAATTTTTTATAATTAAATTTATTAAAATATAGTTTTAATATAATAATAAGTCATCTTAAATTGAAAATATGGAGAAAAAATTATTCGTGAAAATGGAAATAATAAAAAAAGGAAAAAAATATCCAAGAGAAAGTGACTCTGAAATCTTGCATCGTCACGAAGTTCAGCGAAATATTAGGGCTAGGATAACATCTCGCCGAAGGTCTGAAGAGGTGGTCGCTAGTGGTGGAGGACGACGCGATAGACGAATTGCAAGTGGCTGCTGCAACGGTTTGAAGGAAGATAGGGTTAGCACTCCTAAGCGCCATTATCCATGGATTTTTTTTGGAGTTTGATCTCACTCAAGACTTTTAGATGAGATGGAGGAGGAGTTAGTGGACTACTCGATCGATTCCATAGATTCTATGTCGATGTGGATTGAGGACCAGGTAGATGCCTATATCTCTCCTTTGGGTGAAGAGGAGGCCTTGTTTTCTGCCCTAGGGTTTGAACCCTCCATATCAGTTCCTAGCACTGTTGCGTCACTAGACACATTACAGGCCTTCTTGATGGATTATCACCCATACCTTGTTCTTACTATTTCATCACCTCCAAAGATACAATCATGGGAGCAAGAACAACTATCCAACTTGGCAGTAAGATTTTGAAAGTCCTCTACAACTGTGGATGAGGTTTTTAGGGCTGACGCAGAAGACTATCACACCAATATCTTAGGGCAAAGGTGACCTGTAGAGACAAACCCTACTCCTCAAGTAATTCAGTCGTCCCAATTGGTGTAGACTTTCGGATGCTTCAATCGAGTTCTTCATATTATACTTGAGCATGATGAATCTTGGTTTTCAGAAGTAGAGGACAATCTGCCCCGCCATGTAGGGCAATCAGTGGAGGGCACACAAAAAAAATCGGGCAAAAAGTTGAAATACACTAAGGTTAGGGAGCATGGGTGTCTACTTGTCTTCATGGAAGGAATTAAAATGGCACAGGTTCTAGACACAGTAATCATATTTTTGGGTGGAAGAGCACGGGGGAAAAACTATACCACATCGCGGCTCAAAAGATAGGTTGTGGAGATTTGGGGACAAATCCTCGAACAACTACCTTCTATTTTGACCATGATAAGGGGTTAGTTTGCCCTAATTTTTGCACACACTAATCATGTGAATTGGGTCATGTCGAAATTCTAGCACATAGAGATGGTACCATTGCTACTGAAGCGATGGACACCACTATTCGATCCTAACCAAGAGGAGATGGGTGACAAACCTATATGGGTGTAGATCCCTCGTTTACTGCTGCATTTTTGGCATGAAGAGGTATTTTGTTGCATTGGCGATGATTTGGGCATTTATCTGGACCATGGAAAATTATTTATAGAGGCGAGAAACATGGCTATCACCCCAATCCTTCTGAATTTGGATACCAGGGATGGACTAGTAGAAATATTGAGATTATAATATCAAAGGCTCACCAGGCTATAGATCTTCGACTATGAAGGCATCCCATTTAGATGTAGAAGCTAACATGATGTTGGCCATATTTATAAGGAATTCTTGCTAATTACAAATGAAAGAAAAGAGGTGAGCCCATTGGAGGAGTTGACAGGGCCATAGACAGAGGCAAGAGGATTGGAGGAACTCCCACATAAAGCACAAAATAGACCACAGACATGTCAAAAGCACTCAGCAACAGGCGACTTGACCACCTTTAGCAAGGATTACTTGAACACACTCTTCTAGATTTGATCTACTTCCAGGTGTTGTTCTCTCTTCCTTCTCACTGGAAACATTTGGTCAATTAATTTTTGATGATGCCTCTACATATTTTTCTTTATTTGGGGTTGCTCTTTCTTCTTGTAATTTGAATCCCATCTCGTGTCCCCTGGCACCGAGCCCCCTTAGCTTCTTGCCCCCATCTTGTCTGCCCTTCAAGGTCCTACAATTCTGACTTTGGTCGATGGTGAGGCCTCATCAAATAATAACACATTCCATAGGTATACGTTAGGATCCCTTGCACATGTCAAACCCTCCCTAACATTCGGTTGTGTCATTGGTGATGCCTCCACTCCTAGTGGACCGAAGCCATCAAGAGACAAACACTACAACATATCTAAGGCCATTCACAAATCCAGGATTAAGGTGGCATCTAGTAAATAAATTTCTATTGATCGGGTTCTTAGAGCAGAAGGAAACCTGGATCTGGTTCCCAAATGAAGTGGTTATCCTTCAACTGTAGGGGCTTGGCCAACCCTGACAAAAAATTGGCTCTTAGGAGGCTATTTGAGATTGAAAAGTTGGATGTAATTTTCCTATAGGAGACCCTTGGAGATGGTGAAATTATTATTAACATTTTAAAATCCATTCTTCCCGTGTGAACCTTTCATGCTCTGGATGTACGAGGCAGGTCTGGTGGATGTGCCACAGGAATCAATAATAGAACTATGAAGATAGATAATGTATGGGGCAGGGAAGGGGTTTTAGCAGCAGATGTGCTCTCAGAAGAATTAGGAATTCCCTTGAGATTGATTAATATATATGGCCCTTATCATAATAGAGAAGTATTTTTGGAGGACTTAATGAGGGCACCATTCATGGAAAAAGATAATATTATTATAGGTGGAGATTTAAACTTTTCATTAGGCCATGAATATTCATGGGGAAACCATGCTCAGATTGACTCTTTCACTGATTTGTTAAGCAACTCTAGGATCAATACAATTTTCTCAACATTGAAATGGCTTGGATCCAACCTACTTGGAAAAATTGGAGGACAGGTGATGCCATGATAGAAATAAGGTTGGATCATTTTATCATTAAGGAACCATTAGTGGATTGTTTCGATAACATCAGGCAATGGGTTGGCTCTGAAGGCATTTCAGATCACTCACCAATTTTCCTAGAAATTGTGGGAACCTCTCCCAAGCCAAAGTCACCATTCAAATTCAATTCTTCCTAGTTAAGAGAGGAGGAATTCCACCAAATAGTAAAAGATATGTGGATTACTTGCAGCCATGAAAATGATAGGTCTCCTGCGGAAGTCATAGTTAGTAATCTAACTAGACTCAAGCATAGAACGATCGAATGGGCCAAGGAGAAGAAGAAAAGGGATGAGGAAAATCTTCAGCAAATTGAATTTGAACTTGCCAGTTTGATGGACTCTGGAAATAATAATTTTTCATCCATGTAAAATAAACTACATCTATCAAGCCTAGAAGGAGAAAAACATAGAATCTTAAGACAAAAGGAAGAAGACTGGAGACTTAAGAGTAGAGCCATATGGCTCCAAGATGGTGATGACAACATAAAATTCTTCCAGCAATGTGCCAGAGGTAGGAAGATCACTAATACCATTTGGTTACTAAAAGATGATGAGGGTAGAGAGGCTCATTCTTTCAACCAACTGGCTGACATGGGTATCAAACACTTTGGTCATCTCTTTAGAGCCCCTTGTGAAGAAACAATAGAAGAGATATTCAGGGTGGTCAGACAATTTCCTTGGTTTGTGGATGAAGATGAGATTGAAAATATGAATAAATCAATCACGTTGGGGGAGATAAAAACAATACTGAATTTGTTTAAGAAGGATAAGAGTCTGGGTCCTAAAGATGGCCTGTTGAATTCTACCTGAATTTCTTTGAATTAATTGGACATGATCTCCTATTGGCTATTGAATATTGCAGACTGAATGAAAGAATGTACGAAGCTTTCAATGCCACCTTCATTTCTCTAATCCCCAAATCTGATATGCCCCTCTCATTTGATGATTTCAGGCCCATCTCCTTATGCAATTGTATCTACAAGATTATCTCCAAAATCATTGCCAATCGCATTAAACCCATCTTATCCCAGCACATCTCAAAGGAGAAATTTTCTTTCCTAAATCATCGACAGATTCATGAAGCCATTGGTACAACTCAGGAAGGACTACACTCCATAAAAATTAGGAATCTGAAAAGTATCATTCTCAAGATCGATCTCTCCAAATATTTCGACATAGCCAACTGGATTTATCTTCGCCTCATTCTAACACAGATTGGTTTCTCTCATACCTTTATCAATTGGGTCATGTGTTGTATTTCTTCGATCTCTTATAGCATTCTTATTAATGGAGTTGCATCAAATTTATTTCATGCTGAGAGAGGCCTTAGACAGGGATGCCCTCTTTCGCCTCTACTCTTCCTCCTAATTATGGAAGGTTTAAGTAGACTAATATCGGAAGCCAGATCTTTTGGGGACATCCTCAGGGTTAAATTGACAAAAGTTACTACTCTCACTCATATTTTATTCATTGATGATGTACTCATATTTCTTGACGGTTCCATAAGAGACTCCTCAAAATTTCTGCATATCTTATCCACTTTTTTCAAAGCCACAGGTATGGTGCCCAATCATATCAAATCCACCATTATGACTATGAATTTCTCTCAAAATGATTGATTATATGCACATCATCAATTTCCATACAGGCACCTAGCTCTTGAAGATGGTCTTAAATACTTGGGTTACAGGCTTATACCCAATAATTATCATATAGTTGATTGGACATGGTTGGTAGAAAAGATTGAAGCCAGAATTAATATTTGGCAACAACATTGGCTATCAAGGGTAGGAAGATTGGTGCTCATCAAATCAGTATTAGAAGCCATACCAGTTTACTAGATGGCTCTAGCTTGGATACCTAAAGGCATCATTAACATAATACAATAGATTTGTTGTAGGTTTTTATGGAGAGGAAGCAATGAGGGAAGGAATTTTGCATGGGTTAGATGGGAACAAATTGCTAGACCCAAGAAATGGGGGCGTTGGGGTATGAAATACCTCAACTATTTTGCTAAGGCTCTTGCAGCCAAATTGGGATGGCAACTACTTACTACTACCAGTCTATGGAAAGAGGTGGTATACTACAAATATATATACCCCCTCTCGACATTGGATTGGCTCCATAGGCCTGTAAGGAATAGAATAGAAATATCTTCAATTTGGAGGGTGGTCACTCATTCCATATCAGCCATCAAACAAGGATTGGTATGGCTTATTGAGACAAGTGAAAATTTCCTTATTAGCAGAGATGCTGGTCAGGTTGTGGAAATGCACACCTCCTCCTACTTGGAATTTCATGATTCCTAGATTCTGCTGGTACTAAATACATATCCTAGATTGCAGACCTAGATAATTCGACGATGCTCAGTCAAGCTTGGAAAATCAGCACAGGACCTCATGATCCCCAATTAGTGGGGACAAGATTGGAATAGATATATCAATGCCCTTGTTGAATCCCATGTTAGGATCACCGAGCGAGAAGACGAACTGATATGGGCCATTTCTGCGCATGGTAGATACACTCCCAAGGATGGTTATCTCTTCATATATTTGGACCATGAACCAGAGATAAAAGATTGGTGGTGGCGCATTCTTTGGAGGCTCAAGTCACCTCCAAAAGAGAAACTTTTCATGTGGTGCATGTTAAACAACAAGGCTCCTACCAATGACAACTTACAATGCAGATCCATTCATGGCCCCTCACTTTGCTATCTATGTAAGAATAGTGTTGAAACCATTGATCATCTATTTTTATTATGTCCCATTGTGCAGCATGTATGGAACCAATTATATCAAACTCTTGCGATTAATTCTAGATGGCAGGGGGTAAATATTCAAACCACTTGGAATTCTTGGTGGAATAATGTCAACACTCATAAACTCCATAACCTTCCATTACTGGTTTGTTGGGGCATTTGGATTGGAAGAAATAAGAAAATATTTCATGATACCTCCATTGGTTGGAACTTCACCTGCTCACACATTGAGGCACTGTATAATTTGATTCCTGAGGAAGATCTACCACATCGCATCTGGCATATAGCCCCTAAAGTCATTGATAAATCTTTCCCTTGGGATTTTTTCGATGGATCTACACAAGAAATTGGTTGTAGTGGTGGCACTATTCTATACTTATCAAAGGACCATTTTTATAAACTAAAGATGGGTTTCAGCAGGGGCACCAATAATTATGCCGAACTCAACAGTCTTAGACTTCTCCTTATTTTTTCTCTTGAAAAGTACTATAGTCGACTACAGATCTTTGGGGATTCCAAAATTGTCATCAATTGGTTCAATGCACAGTCTCATTATCACGTGCACACACTCAAAGGATTACTGGATGAAATTACAAACTTAAAATCTCATTTTGATTTTATTGTATGTCATCATATTTATAGGGAAAGGAACCAAATTTCTGACAGTCTTTCCAAGGAAGCCGCGCAACAATCAATCAGACAATGGATGATTCAGGAACAACAGGGACAGGAGGTCTATCAATTTTATCACAGGCCTTTCATAGAGTAGCACTAGACAACAGATGAGACAACATGATCCTCAACAACTATTGACTTACACTACTACTATATATTTTTGCTTATCATATCTATATATTGTTTAGTTTTTTGTTATAGTTTATGAACATCTAGCTATGTTATGACATTATACTAGCTGGTGGATAGAACCACCTTTTTTCAAGCATATACTTTATATGCAACAAATACAACATGTAATTTTCAATATATTATATAATGGAAAATATGATTTTTTCCTTGGGAAAAAAATAGAAAAAGGAAAAATAAAATAAAAATAGAAAAGTTGAATAAAGAGGAAATAAAACAAAAAACAAAAAATTAGTAACTAATAGAAATATAAGTTCCTAAACAACCCATAATAAGACCTTAACCAATCTCCCTACAAATAAATAAATTTAGATAATAATAAAAAATAACAAAAATTGAATTCCATATGTTAAACTATTGATAAGCGACATAAAGTTTTGGTAAAAGACAAACTAATACATAGTCAAAGTAAAACTACAAGAAGGATAGTAATATGCAACATTGTTACTTACTACCTATATTTTATGCAAAAAATAATTGATAGCTAAAGTAAAGTAAAAACAATAAAGAACAAAAAATGCATATATCCCATCTTACAACAATAAGGCAATTGTATTTAGGCCAAATAATGCAATAGATTTTGTTTCATTTGTAAATCATTTTGTAGAAAAAATTTTGGACTCGAGGTATTGAAAAATACTTTCAACAATGAATATGGTGGAAATTTTACCAAAAATGAAAGTAATATGATGTCGCAAAGAAACACACATGTTGAAGAGTGAGGAAAAAAACTTATAAACAATAATTTTGCCTTTCTCAGGGAAGAATTTTTTCTCCAATTTTGTTCAATGGATGATGAAACTTGGCAATGTTAGGAGGAAATACTAGTTCCAATAAGTTAAACACTTTGGAAAACGTACTACATTCAATTATTATACTTTGCATTAAATTATCCTCTAATTTATTTTCATTTATTAAATATTCATTGCACCATATAAGATTGAAGAATTTTCTTTATTAAAATCATTATTCAAATACCATAATTCCAATAATTGAAACCATGTGAAACGACTAAGTTTGGATTTGAATCATGATAAGTTATAAGCTCTCCCATTTAAGATGGAATAATATATTTTACTAATTGATATATTTTTAATTTTTCAGCTTTTGTTATTTGAATTATTGATTTCAAGCTTATTGTATTTATATTGAGGTAGAGTGAAACAATTTTATTTATGATTTCAAAAATAATAATTGAAATATTAAATTTTGTTAATATATTTAATTTGAAAGTATTGTGCCCCGGATGCGGGTGCTAACTGAGATGGGACAGGCGTGGGAGGTTGGCCACATGCCGGCCAATGGCCATCACATGGCAGCCATAGACAATGAAGCTATCGGATGCAGCTGGTATAAGGCGAAGCTGCAGGGGTTAGTTAATGCTCAGCAAGTTAATTCGGCTTAGGTGACGGCAACAGTTATGGCGGGTGAGCTCCAACGCAAGGCAGGTGAAGTCATAAGGGATATCACAGTATATGATCAGAGAATGTTGGTGGTAATGCAGTTGCCTGGCCTCTCCGTCTCTGTCGGGATATCTTCTCCGTCTGTCTGGCTCATCCCTCAGTCGGCTCTGGTTGCAGGGGGTCTGGATTACCCCGTGGTCTGTTGGAATTTCTTTCCCTTGCCTCCTGTGAGAATGGTGAGACCTCGACAGCATCTGCTTAGCCGCCGAGGCACTTCCAGAGGGGGAATCTCTCACAGTCATGAAGCGGACAACGTTGTCCATTGCTGCCACTGCAACATTGCTCGCTCCACTAGCGCTAATCCCCTCCATTCCATTCAATTCATGGATGCAGGGGCTTCGAGCTCGACTGCCTTGACTTCCTTTGGCTCTGCTATCTTCAATTTCAGCAGTGCCATGAACAATTCGCAGATTAGTGCGCATGTCTCAGTCTTGTTCATCGAAAATGCCCAGGAAGATGAGGATTCCCTGGATGAACATGGGCAGAGGATGACTGATAATCAGATGCATGAAGCACAGGTTCCTGAAGCTGATAAGGAGCAGGAGGTTAAAGGTCCGGTCTCAGACCCGGAAAACGCAAAGCAACGCAAGCACGATCAGAGGACGGGAACCAGCGAGGAGGAAGACACCTTTCCCACCGCTGCTGAAAGAGAAGCATATGGTTGGTGCCGGGTAGAGGAAGTGCAAATGGATGATTGATGACGTCCGAGCACAAGGTTACTATGGCTTTTTGTTTGGTCTTTTGGTCTCTTTTGCTATTTGTTTTTGACTCAGTTATAGCAACAATGCTTCTGGTCTCTTTCGTTTTCTGGTTTGTTTTCTCTGTTTCTGAAATTTTTTCAATGATATGGGTAAGGTAAGTCTCCCCTGCGTGGGATGAAATGGTTGGTGCCCCTGCATGGGCGTGCTCTTATGGAAAGTCATGCTCTTGTGTCTGGCGCCGCTGCATGGGCTAGTTTCTTGGCTGCCTCAACTGCTCTCGGGTGACATACCCAGAGCCTGATTCTCTCTTGTTTCACCATGATGTATTTCTTTGACTTCTGTACATAATATAATAGTTTAGTCTTTTACTGAGAAAAAAAAAAATTTGAAAGTATTGTGTTTCATTTATCAAATATATTAACCAAAAGAAAAAATTAATTCCCTATTAAGGGGAAAGGACTTCATAAATTTTGGCGGATAGTAACTACTAAAAAGTCTACACATTTACATTTTTACGCCTACTTATTAATGTTAGGAAAAATAAAGAGAGGGGGGTGAGAAAGGGGGGAGGGGGTTAGTATTTTTAGCTGACTTTAAATTTCAATTTCTCATTGAGAAATTTGTATTCTATTGACATTCATGCAAACCACGTACAAAACCACGTATGTACACCACTCTAGTTAAATAAATTTGAGTATATCAAGTTTACTTGCTTTTTCATCAATTCCATCGGTAATTAATTTTTCATAAATTCCATCAGTGGTTTAACCTAACCAGTGCATGCTTGTTTCTTTAGTTATTAATTATGAAATAACAATGAACTGTAAAGAGAAAATAAATAATCAACACATAAGAAACACATCAAAACATGAGAATACTAAGATTTTATGTGGAAACCTAATGTGGGAGAAAACCACTACTACTATCATCTTTGTCTTATTTCTTATTATATAGAGAAAATATTAATTACATATTGTGTTGGCACAAACTCTTTCCATCATGCAAACTGCTACTTGTAGGAGGCTACAACCTCCACTCATTCTCCAACGCTCGTTGGGAGGGAGATAGAACCCTTTGATCTCATTTACTAGCTCCTACCGGAAGGGAGCACCTACCTACTGAATGATTTTACCAGCTAGCACTAGAAGGAATCTCTGACTCCCTTACTGAAGGCTCCAACCCTTAGCACCTCTCATGGACCATGTTTCATAATATTTCATACTGGATCCATATGTCTCAAATACACATCAAAACATATAGGCAAATTTCATCAAATTTTCACACTGGACCCACAGCCAACATTATGATAAATACCAATTAAACACTCTGAAACTAAATACTAGATCAAATCATCCAATGATTGAACAAACCAAGAACCATAAAATATTGAATCAATACTGAATCACAATAACCGGGTCATATCAATGCACAACCACTCATCAATATACCAAGCCATAAATCAATCCACTAAGTAACCAATCATGAATAAATATAATATACACTATGTCATAAACACATTTAGTGAAAAACCTTATCAAATTTTCTTCATAATGTATACATTATTGTTTTGAAGAAAAACTACATATATACACTCTTCCTCTAAATACAACCTATGTACAGATCTTATATTACTGAACATTGAAACATTTAACTAACTGAATCTCTGTAACATTGAATCAACCACTGAATCAATTTCTAAACCAATTACAAATCATTGAACCATAGTCAATCATACTTTTGGTGCATTATGACTGATCAATATACCAATCCACAACCAAACATATAAAGACTTTATTGACAGATGACAACAAATAGTACAAACTTCATAAATTTAATCAGCATCTAAACATTTTTAAACAACCTAGATCATGCAACAATCTAAAGGAAAATTATCTCAATATATATACACAACTATTGTGAAGAATATTTGTGTATGTATGCAACTATCCTGAAGAAAACATCTGTACAAATCTTAAATTACTAAATCAACTTCTTTGCTACAAATCATAACACATAAAAAACCCATATCTTGTGCATATATTTTCAATGTCACATATTATTTCACAATAATATCATACCATCACTATAACCACAAATTAAGCATTTTTAGATACTAAAACATAAATAAATCAAGCAAGTGTATTCATTAGTCTTCAGTACTCTTTCAGGTCTATCATATATGATCCATCTCCTTTATTTCTGGTGCACACTTGTTCTAGACCAAATCACACATGAATAAGCCATTCATTTTAACACTTAACTCCATGATATCTATTTCCTTATATGTCTTTTTCCTTTGTCAATACCTCAAGCAAATATTTTGGTAGCATCGCTAGTATTCGTTGATGGGATGAAATAGGCGTTTCCACCACAATCACTATGGGAAATTACAATGGTAATGGCCCCTAGTATCCAATTTTCCATGGTTCAGATTATGTATGCAACTTTTTTTCACAGAACCTATGTATGTACTCAACTCTTCTCCATAGGAACCACATATACCTCTCAAATTTCACATTTTTCATGCATCTTCTGATTGAGTTGCCAATTCTCTTACATATCCTCCATAATATTTGTACCAATATTCCTGTTATCTGTATTAATTCCATAACCATCATATTATAACCAATTTGACAACAATTATATATTTTTCAAATACGTTTCCATAAAGGACAACACATTAGCCATAATGCAAACAATTAAGTCTGCACATTTGAATTTGTTGTCCTACTCATTAAAGTGCTGAAGAAAACATAAATAATGATGCAGAGTAAAACCCCCTCATAAGTGTATTTATTAACATCTTGTTCCTATCCATTTTTTATGTAAATATTTTCATCAATTATAGTGTGCAGTAATTTATGACAAATATGTTATTTATGTGAATATGAGCTATTTTCGAAGATTTTAATTTTTCGTTAGTTTCCTATGAAGCTTAATAATAAAACGATCTGAAAGTATCTAAAAATCATGGCACAAATATTGCAAATGCGTCAAAAAATTATGGAAAGAAAATACAAGGTAGTTATCCACATATCATTATATTGTGCAAATGCTTATGACACTTTGAACGAGTCAAAATGCTTAATTTTTATGTAATTTGACCCAGTCAAAATATTTACATAAAAATTAACTTATTCATCATAATTAGAAAAAACAACAATAATTTTAAACCTGGATTTTTTTTTTAACTCACTAAATACATTTTAAGTCTATATACTTTCAACAAAAATAATATCCCTCATTTTTCTTTTTAATTATGTTTATGGCTTTCCTTAATTGAATCATTTACTCTTTAAGTAACATTTCTTTTAATAGGATACATAAAACCAGATGTTATTTTAAATATAATTTAATCAATTCTTTTTAAAATAAAATATTAATAATTAATCTTTAATCATGTAGCAATTATGTGAAAGAAGTATCCAGCCACTACAATATCCAGTGCCATAATTTGTAAAATATCAATTGTCATTGTACTAGATCCATTAATTACTGCAAAATTAACAGTGCCAACACTTGATCTGATATTTATTCTACAAACACAATAAAAGTTTCTAGGAGTAATTGACATCCATGTGACTACATTTTTGGTGAGTGGAAACATACTAACCAGAGGCATGTGCACACTTCTTCCAACCTCCAATTATTATTTACAAAGTCTTGTGCTCACCTCTATTGCAAACTTCTCATTATTAAGTATAATAAAATAGGGAGGAGAGTGAAATGTTGCTCAAAAGTTGCAAAGAAAGATCGTTCAAGTTGCAACTAGAGAAAATCATGAAAACAACAAGAATATTGATATTTCAAACATTAAAAATGCATATTTAAAATCTTTAACTATTTCTTACAAGGATTGAAATTTATGGAACATTCCTAACGCTCGTACCCTAGATTTTCCCAAAGTAGAATTTCCCTTCAAAAGAGTTACCAATAACTATGTGCAGAATGAAAATAATATATATAATATTTATTCTTCCAATAAATATCATGGGAAAAACTATGGGTATTAAAAAAATTCTCAAAAGACCACCGATGGTAAATTCAATATTTTACCTCAATTTTTATTTATTTATTTTATTTTATTACTTTTATTTTTATCTTTAAGAAATTTGACTCTGTCAAAATATTTAAAGGACAGAACATTAGACCATATTTTCCATGTTAGGTCCCTATAATACTAGTGATTCCCCTGTTACTATTGTCATTGTATCCCTCATTGTTATTGTTGTACCCCTATTGTCCTCATATTGTTATTATTGTACCCCATAGAAACCCACTATTGTTATTTTTGTGCCCTTATATTATTATTGTTAGGTTGGCTTTGGTTATATTGTGACCCCTTAGACTCCTATATATAGAAAGGAGGCTTTTTCATTTGTATCATCCAAGAATTGTTCATTTGTGTAATCCAAAGGAGGTTTCCCCCTCGAAGAGGCTGATTTCTAAGTCATAGACTTATCTTTTATATATTTTTGTGAGCTGATTCCATAACATTTAGTATGAGAGATTTGAATTCTAGGGTTTCACTGCTCCAAACAGATCATTGTGGCAATTTTCCTATACTTTTTTAACTACGAAGTTTCAGAAGCTAAAACAAAAACCCATTTGAGAATAAATCAGTTTAAACCTTGGGACTAGATTTCAGATCTTGTGTCGCTATATTTTCGAAGCTATGATCTGAGGAGGTTATGGTTTTTGCAGACTCCTTAATTACATTCTAAACAGGTGACCTTGGGAAATAATCCATAACTTTCTCTCTAAGCATCAGATTGAAATTTCGTAAGAATCTACAAAAAGAAGATGGATTGTACTATTTTTGTAGTGTTTTTAGGTCTCAAGGTCGAAACAATAACACGTGGCACTTCGTACAAGTTTTCTCCACTAAAAAAGTATATAAAAAGGTCATCTTGGCAAGTGGGGCATAATTCTTTCTTGGCGATTCCAATTTTGATCAGAATGGTAGCATTGGAAAGAGGGCATAGAGGGACACTGCAGGTTGTAATTTCGGACCTTGGAGATATGAAATTATAGAGTTACAGTCATTCAATATTGAGCTCCTACAAAGTGAAAAAGGGTCTATAGTTTTTTTTTTAAATTTTTGCATAAGTTTGGTTTGAAAAATTAGTTGGAAGGAATTCAAAGGGAATAGTGAAGCATTATTATCAGTAATTGATGCCTCGAAGAAACAATGGAAACACCTAGTAAGCAACCTGAAAGCTCTACCATGACTCATGAAGAAGAAGAATAAATGCAATATGATATATCAAAATTATGAGAACAAGTGCCACAAATTTCACTCACACAGAAAGTAACAGAAGCTAAGATGGATGGTTTTATAAAGACGTAGAAGCTAATATGTATGGCATGGAAGCTAAGATGGATGATTTAAAGAAAAGTGTAGAAGCTAAGATGGATGATTTAAAGAAAGGCGTAGAAGCTAAGATGAATGAAATGGAAGCCAAGATGGATGGTGTGGAAGCTAAGATGGATGATTTAAAGAAAGGCATGGAAGTTAAGATGGAAGATTTGAAGACAGATTTGACAAAATTTCTACAAGAAATACTTACTAATGGTGAAAGGGTAGCAAAGGAAACTCATGATAAGAAAAAAATAAATGATAATCATGATTTCATAGACTCTAACGTTGGATCAAAGAACCACCATGGCCCAAAGATCGATATGAGGAAGTTTGATGGCAAGGATCCCGCAACATGGATACTACAAATGGAGCAATTTTTCTATCTCCATAATGTCCAAAACACACAAAATATATGCATTGTAACTTTATATTTGGAACCAAATCAGTTTGTATGGTATCGATGGCTTTTCTCTCGTAAACAAATTGTCACTTGACTATTTTTATGGATGAAGTGATAGCACATTATGAGGATACATAAAGCAACACTTTTTTTAGCCAATTGATAAATCTCAAACGAAAGGGTGCAATGATGGAGCACATTGAGGACTTCTGAAAATTGAATATAAGGGTAAAATATATTCCAAAGGAGCATAGGATTGATGTTTCCATAAGGACTTTAAGGGATAACATCCAACATGAGGTTCGCCTTTGAGAACCTAATTCATTGGAGAAGGCATTCAGGTTGGAAATAAAAATGGAAAGCAAAATTATGGCAACAAGGAAGCCTACCACTCACAATCATAAAAATGGAAGTGTTATTTCCCCTAGCCATCCACAACCTACAAGGTTGACTCCACAACAATTGGAAGAAAAAAGAGCAAAAGGGCAGCCCTTTTTTATAGTTGTGATATCAAATACACTAAAGGTCATAAGTGTACTGAGAAGAAATTGTTTTACATAGATTGTGAAGAGGAGGAAGAAAAGAAACAAGAAACATCAAAACAAGAGGATATACACTAGGAACAAACCCTAGAGAAAGAAGAAATGAATTCGACCGTCTCTTGTAATTCATTGGCTAGAATTACCACTACTCAAACTATCAAGATAGAAGGGCATATTCAGGGAGTACCCATAATTTTATTCATTGTAAGATAGCCAAGGAATTGAATTGCTTCCTATATCCAATACCAAAGTGTCAAGTAATGGTTGCAAGTGGAGGAACCATAACTTGCTCAAGAAAGTACCATAATATCAAGTTATCCATGGGAGAATATGTATCAAACAGCCCATTTTTTTCCATTTCAATGGGTGGTGCTGATGTTGTACTAGGAGTCCAATGGCTACAATCCTTGGGTATAATAGCTTTTAATTTTCAAGAACTTTTCATGAAATTTTCTTCAGAAGGAAAGGAAGTTGAATTAAGGGGTATCACAAGGAAACTGGGAAGGATAATTAGCTCTAACAGGATGAAAAAGCTTCTAAAGAAAGAAAAATGAGGCATAATTTCACAATTATGTTGTTTAGAGGTTCCCACATAGAAATCATCTATTTCTCCAGATCTCCAAAAAGTCTTGGATAATGATTTCAAGGTAATTGTGACTCCCAAAGGCCTCCCACCTATTCGTGATCATGATAATTCTATTCATTTGATTCCAGGAAGTGTTCCTCCAAACATCAGGCCTTACAGATATCCCTATGCCCAAAAGAATGAAATTGAATGTATGGTTGCATAAATGCTAGAGGCTGGTATAATTCAACCTAGTTGTTATGGGAAATTTTAGTGTCTTTTCGAATGACTAACCCCTAGACCTAGTAGCAAGTCTAGAACAACAATTAAAGTAATTCCATTTCTTTTCCTATAGCTAATAGATAAAAGAAAGAGGAGCAAAAGTACCAACCTGTTTCTCTCGTTTGATCCCTCTTCCCTTTTAATGCTTTCACCACTCGCTTCCGTACTTAACTTGCTTGAAAGTTACCTGCACACAAGCTGAGACAAAAAACCATCAAAGCATACATATCGATCTGTTAACTAAACACATTATAGAATCGAAAATACAATGTACATTTCATAACACATGAATGGGAAAAAGCATAGAACTCTTTATTCATGAAAAGGAAGATTACAACCCATGTAGATGCATGTTCGATTCAGTGTCATCCTCCTAGCTTCAAACCTTCTCTCCTCATGGAAACAACAATTTGACATGATAACATTACTCTCTCTACTAATCTCATCCAAGCAGCATTTCCTTAGCTTAAGAAGTCTCAACCTAGACTAGCCAATGGGAGCTTGGTCCTTTTATAACTAAATAGAGGAGGTTAGGCCATTAATGGCCCTCATGAATGCTTTGCCATTTTTGGGAAGTGGTTCCATGAAGGAAGGGATAATGGAATAAGGTTCATTCATCTCCTTCCTCAACCAAAAGTGAGCCCAATCCCTCTAGAAACCTCTAGAAGCATCCACTGGATGAGGAATCCAATGGATTCATTTGAAAAATTCAATGGATCTAGATCATCACAGGTGTAACAAAGGCTAGGTGCAATGCATAACACCCAGACGGTGTAGTGCCTGCCATTCATTGCAGCCAGATAGAAGGCCACCTGTGATGATCTCCTCAAGGACATTTTTTGGATGAATGGTGTCATGAAATTGTTGGTAAGAAAGCATGATGTAGGTTAACTTCATTAGGGAATGAAAACAACTAAATTAGGGTTTGATGGACCCTAATAATATAGGTCTAGAAGTTGGGGTTAATGTGCCCAAATTTTCCTATAACACTAGTCAAAGTTCTTGCTCTGCTCCAGTAGTATTGGTTTAGAAGAAGGATGGATCATGGCACATGTGTCTAGATTATAGGGAGCTCAACAAGCTCACTATTAAAGATAAATTTCCCATCCCTATCATTGATTAATTATTGGATCAATTTAATTCACCAAGTTGGATCTTCATTCAAGATATCATCAAATCAGAATGAAGACTGAAAACATTTCAAAAACAACATTTAGAACTCATGAGGGTCATTATGAACTTTTGGTCATGCCTTTTGGCCTTATTAATGCACCTTCTACATTTCAAGGTTTGATGAATTCCATTTTCAAACCTTTCATTAGAAAATTTGTGTTATTATTTTTTTATGATATACTAATCTACAAAAAGGCTTGGAAGGATCATGTTCAACATGTTGACAGGGTGCTCAAACTATTGGAGGAGAAACAATTATATGCAAAAACCTCCAAATGTTTCTTTGGAGTACAAGAGGTGGAATATATGGGTCATATTGTATCTCATCAAGGTGTTAAGGTAGACCCTAGCAAAATTAAAACCTGTTGGACACCTAATCCTTAATGGTTAGTGTGGAAGCCGAATAGACCAAAGCAGTCCAAGAGACCTTGGGATGTGGAACCCAACGGTTAGATATTGTACTATAAATGTAAATCAATTGTTAATAAAAATCGTACTCTCCTGATTATCTTTCATATCTCTCTTGCTGTCCAATGTGTGTTTGACATGGTATCAGAGAAGGCGTATTCCTCCCCTGCATAATTAATTTGAGCCATTTGTTGTATGGCCTTTTTTCTGCAAGTCATTTATGCCATCAATTCTGCATCTCAGGAATATTTTCTCATGAATATTTCTTCAGCTAAATTTTAGCTGCTCCTGACACTGCCAGCGCTGTCCAAGTGGTTCTGAGATGTCTGTCTGCCATATTTTATACCTGCGCTCTCTGTATCTGTGCTCTTTGTCCATAAACGCCCCATTTAAAAGCGCTGCTCCATCTACGATTTACTATTATTTCTGAACGTTGTACACCTGTCTGTCATATGTGTTTTTTCTGAATGCTGGCCCTATCACAAGCATTAGTCCTTTGTGTATGAAGCTATGTTGGTTTTGATTCCTGAAAGAATTGCAAATAATTATTATTGGCAGTCCTGCGTACGCTGGAACCTCGGTTGAGCGTTGTTTAATGTATTCACTATGCGTGAGTTCCATTCCCGTAAATTTCAGTCATTTCATTTTCCCACAAAACTAGACCATCCTGCGCATATTGGCCATTTTGTTTTTGAGATGCTGCCTCAAAAGCTAGGTATGTTTTAGAATTCTGTGCAAGCTAAGACTTTGTAAGAAGTGGCGAGAAAAGAACAATTGTAATGTTGCAGATTTGTCATCTAGTACCAGCCGAGTATATAGAGTAAATGAAAGGCATCTTGACCTATAATCCAATAGTTTGAAGGGGTTCGTTATTCTGGTGGGTGATTAGCCTGAAAGATTCTATTTTCCTAGCTATGGAGTTATAAATACCTATTGATAATTAAATATGAGCATTTTGTTTTGTTGACTGTGCCTGGAAGTGTAGAATCAGGGACCTCTATTTGAACGATTTGCTCCAGAAAGACGTATGCGTTGGCTCAGAAACGTTGTCACGCTATTTTTGAACATTGTACATATGGCGCCGTATTCATAAAAGAAAAGCTGACATGGTATATTCCTTTTAAATAGTTGAACGTTGGCCTAAATACATTCTCAGATCCGAAAGCGGTTTAGTCCATCAGAGGTTACAGCTATTCGAAGGCCTGAAAACTATTTTCCCTATTCGAAGGCCTGAAAACTATTTTCTACCTTTGTCTTTGCATGGCAGAGAACTATTGGCACCGCCTAGATGGGTACATTTGAATGGTGCTCCAAGTCGCAGTCTCTTTCTATCTCCAAGCTACAACTATGTAATTCGTGTTGTCACATAAACATGTTGTTCAATGCGTTGATAAACCATGAACGCTAAAAGTCATGTTATATTTTTTTATGTGTTGAAAAGTCTTTGAAAGGTTGTAAAGGAAGTGATGGCATATATGAGCATTGGAATTAAGCCTATGGTCTCTATTGTGACGCTATATAATACACGCTCTTTACCTGTAGAGTCTCTCTTTCAGAAAATCTAAGACAACAATTCACACTGGTTTATCCTTCCGACTGCGCTTGGTACCTCCCTGCACAAGTGACTCCTCACTGCAACACCATTCAAGTCAGTATAGTGAGCCACACCACCGTCGGTTGGCCTCCCCAAACGAGTCATATAACGTTGCTCCTCAGCGCTTTATCGTAACGAGCTCATGTATGGTAAATAGTTCTTACATGTGCGTGAGTTATTTTTCAAGACTGTTGAAATCGTTGGCTGAGGTATTGTTGAGTGAATGCTAATTTTTGTGTCGATAAATACTGAATGTTGGAACCTTCGATCACCGTGCGAAATGCATTAAAGTTGGTGCCAAATCATTATAAGCCATTGCAAGTCAAACGTCTGGTTTTGACTCCACAGCTTTGCAGAACGCTCTCGTAGCTTTTGGAAACACCCTACTCCACAGCTTGGAGTTGTTGTCGTTGCATTGGATTCATTGAAGGATGTATTGAATGGTTGAGTCTTTCATTTCATTGTTTTGCACGAGAATATGTTGTGTTATTTGGTCCATTCATGTGGCATGTTATTTGATACATAAATCTATGC
Source organism: Pinus tabuliformis (assembly GCA_031772625.1). NCBI lineage: Eukaryota > Viridiplantae > Streptophyta > Pinopsida > Pinales > Pinaceae > Pinus > Pinus tabuliformis. Next base: position 292,715,578 of record CM062815.1, on the reverse strand, counting down.
TTCATCGATGAGTAGTACCGATCCCTGGGCGGTAATCGCTTAAGTGATGGAAATGATGGTGACCCTTTGGCAGATTCTGTGAAATCGCCGATAAAGAATTACAAATCAAAGAATTCCATACTGACAGCTTTTCTTGGTCGACTGGTATCCGTTAAAAACCTTCACATGGAATACGTGTGCTTTTGATGGACCTGTGAGAACGACGGCAAATGATTTAGAAGAATTTACTACGACAACTAAAGCATGTATACACTAGGAAATAACATGCATTGAAATGCGCCAATAAGATCTTGGTCACGTTGCTCTGGGCGCTGAAATAAATCGAAAGTTCGTGACCTGTGTTGCGATATGTATGGTGCATTTGAAGTGGTCAATCTCTGTGGTAGCTCGGCCATCATTTAGAGGCAAGTGGTCCACATTTCTAAAGCAGCTCGTGTATTGCTGAGGGTAAAATTCGGTAGAATCTTTCTTGAGAGTTCGATGAAGCAAGAATGCATATGCGGACTTGTCACAGAAATAATTCCAAGCTACAGTACTCCAGACAATGAATTAGGAAAATTAGCCTAGGCTCTGTAGGCTGTAGTGGAATCCAATTAAGCTAGTAACTTATGATTTATTTAGTTGGCAGTATTGTAAAGTATTGCTTGAGCAGATTTTTATTATTGAACAATCAATTCTGTGCATTGTGGAATTGAGTAATATCACATTACTGTTGCATTGAATAAATTGTATTTAAAAAAAAAAAAATCGAGAGCTTACTGGGTGTTCTGCTACTTAAGACATTAAACTGCCACAGTCATTTCCAGATTTAATGTAAAGATTCATTTTCAGATTTATGTTGCACATTGTTGCAGTGACATTGAATTGTAAGTGATTGTTGCTTCTTCTTCACTGGTTGATAATTGTGATCAGTTTTTTAAGGTGTAAATCTGACATTGAAGAAAAATGGCCAGAATCAATGAAGTATTAGAGTTTCTAAAAAATCTGATATTGTCTACCAATCATGATACATTAAAATTCAGCAAAGCTTCTCTCACAGACATTCAGGTCTGTCTACAAAATGCACAGGAAAATATTGAGTTTTTGTAGTTGGAGACAAAGCTACATCAAGAAGAGCTACATCAAAATAGATATCATTCTAAACCTGTTTCTGTTCAGAACAATGAAACAGACTCCCATAAACAGCGAGACAATATTGTTGAAGTTCATTCAGATCCAGTGCCCAATAAAGCAACAATTGTACATGCAGATGCAGAAACTCAGTCTGCACTTCCCAAGCCCATCATCAGACCTTGGGAACAGCTTGTCCACAACAAGAACAAAAATGGTCTTGGATATGACAAGGACTTGTCCTTTCATATTCCAGACTACTCCAAGCCCATTCAGTTTCAGAGTGTTGGATTCATTCATGACAGTTCAGCTGCTCCTCACGACAGTTCAGCTTCAGCTGTTCTAGACTCTGCCTGTCTTCCACAACAACAACAACAACAACAACAACAACAACAACAGACTGTAAAATGCCAACACTGTGATGGAGTTGGCCATCTGAAAGATCGCTATTTTGATCTTCATCCATGTAAGCACTGTCATAAAACCAGTCATTCTTCACACAAATGCTTCAGAAACAAATGTCCTGCAAGAACAAAGATTCATCTTGGATGGATCGCTTCTTGGCAATGGGCATCAACAGCCAAGAAGATATTCCAAACACATGTCAAAACTTGTTCCAGAATATTGAACAATCTTGCAGTTGAGTTTCCTCCATCATCTCACCTTGTATCTGACAGAGGGGGAAATGATGGTCATCTACAAGCTTCAAAGTCACATCAAGCCAAACTGAGCCACAACCTACCACACCAGTTTCAGAGTTGTAGCCAGAGACAAAGATGCCCGTGAACATGCCTTCAGTTGGCAATCTAGGACACTTCCTCTAGCAGAAGACTTCAGCTTCTTGCCAGCTTTGGAAGAATTCCAGTAACAAAATTGAGGACACTTCCTCTAGCGGAAGACACCAGCTTCTTGCCAGTTTTGGAAGAGTTCCAGGAATTGCATTAAGCATTCCAGAGTTGTTGGTCATCCTTAAACCATCACAGGTTGAGACTTCCCTTTTTAGGTTGAAGTTATCCCTTTTATGTGGGGTGAGACCTCCCTTTCATGGTTGAAGGTTTCCCTCTTTAAAACAATAGGATCACTTCCTCTAGCAGAAAACTTCAGTTTCTTGCCAGTTTTGGAAGAGTTCCGGGTACTGCACTAAGCGTTCCAGTGTTGGTGGTCATCCTTAAACCACCGCCCTTTATACCAACATTTCATAGAGCACATTCAGCCTAGTGCTACCATGCATTTTTTGCACATCTTGTATTACAGCTCTCTTCTTGGACTCATACATAACCCTTCGGATTAAGGGGGGAAATGTTGGACACCTAATCCTTAATGGTTAGTGTGGAAGCCGAATAGACCAAAGCAGTCCAAGAGACCTTGGGATGTGGAACCCAACGGTCAGATATTGTACTATAAATGTAAATCAATTGTTAATAAAAATCGTACTCTCCTGATTATCTTTCATATCTCTCTTGCTGTCCAATGTGTGTTTGACAAAACCATTAAGGAATGGAAAATCCCCACATCCATAAAGCATCTATGAGGATTTCTCAGGTTGAAAAGGTATTATTGCAAGTTTGTTAAGAATTATGGGAGAATAGCAGCACCTCTAACAACATTATTGAAGAAAGATGCATTTTCATGGATGCTAGAAACAACGAAGGCCTTTGAACATCTTAAAGAGGTAATGTTCCAAGCACTGGTCTTAGCTACACCGGACTTCACAAAAGCCTTTATTGTGGAATGTGATGCCTTAGGAAATGTAATTGGTGTTGTTTTAATGCAAGAAGAAAGACCCATTGCTTTCAATAGTCGTCCAATCAAGGCAAAGTATTTACAGTTATTTATGAGAAGGAAATGTTGGCAATACTACATGCACTTAAGAAATGATGACCCTACCTAATGGGAAGACACTTCAAGGTAAAAACAAATTGTGATAGTCTTAAATACTTTTTAGAACAAATATTATCTTCAGAAGAGAAGCAAAAATGGGTCACAAAGATGCTGGGTTATGACTTTTAAATCATCTACAGAAAAGCGAAGAAAAATTTTGTGGCAAATGCACTCTCAAGAAAGGATGAGGATGTGGAATCATTTCTTTGCGCCATTTCTATTATCCAACCAAATTGGATAAACAATGCAAGGGATGAATAGAAGAATGACGAAGAAGTGTGGGCACTCATTCAAAAGTTACAACATGATCCTAGTACATCTGACACATTTAGCTGGAAAAATGATTCTTTATGGTACAAAGATTGGTTATACGCATGTAAGAATTCCCAACTCAAACAAAAGATTCTTAGGGAATTGCACAACTCTCCCTTAGGAGGGCATTCTAGATTTCTAAAAACTTACAACAGGGTTAAGAGGAATTTTTTCCGAATGGCCTTAAATTGGATATTCAAAAGTTTGTGGTGGAATGTTATGTTTTCCAACAAAATAAAGTTGAAACAATTAAGACTCCAGGTCTATTACAAACTTTATCCATTCCAAGCCAATGTTGGGAGGAGGTTTCAATGGATTTTATCATAGGTTTATCCAAGTCTGAAGGAAAGAGTGTTATCATGGTGGTAGTTGACAGACTTACCAAGTATGCACACTTTTTTTAATTATCTCATCCATTAAAAGTGAGTACAATTTCTCCTGCATTTATGGAAGCAATTCAAAAGCTACATGGAAATCCAAAGATTATTCTAAGTGACAAAGATCCCATTTTCACTAGAAATTTTTGGACAGAATTATTTTCTTTTCTTGGTAATCAGTTAGCTCATAGCTCATCTTATCATCCTCAATCTAATGGGAAAACTGAGATAGTAAACAAATGTATGGAAGGATATCTCCATTTCTTTGTATCTAATAAACAAACTCAATGGGTCAAATGGGTTCCTCTGGCTAAATGGTGGTATAACACTTCCTTCCATACTACAACAAAAATGACCCCATTTATGGAACTTTATGGATATCATCAACCATCTATCACATCATATTTAAGAGAAAATTCTAAGGTTCAAGTAGTGGAAGATCACATCGAGCATCAACAACAAGTTCTCCAAATCTTAAAGGATAACCTCACCTTGTTGCAGAATAAAATGAAACAGCAGGCACATCAACATCGCAATGAAAGAAGTTTTGATGTAGGCGATTGGGTATTCCTATGGCTACAACCATATAGACAAATGTCCCTCATGCAAGCTAGGAAGGATAATAATTATCACCAAAGTATTATGGTCCATACAAGGTGTTGTAAAAGATATGTAATATGGCATACAAATTGGAGCTTCTTGCAACTTCCCGAGTGCACCCAATTTTCCATGTGTCGTACTTAAACAAGATTATAGGTGAAAAGCTCCTAGTTCAAACAATATTGCAAGAACTTGATGAGGAAGGAAAAATCATATTGGAACCTGAAGGAGTCAAAGAAACAAGAACTCGACAGCTACGAAATCGATCGATTTCAAAGTATTTCATCAAGTGGAAAAACTTACCCATTGAAGATCCCACGTGGGAGGATGAGAATTTTATACAAAAGCATCCAGAACTACTCAAGCATTGAGGACAACGTTTTTCTGAAGTAGAGGGGCATGTTAGGTCCCTATAATACTAGTGATTACCCCATTACTATTTTCATTTTATCCCTTATTGTTATTGTTTTACCCTTGTTGTCCCCATATTGTTATTATTGTGCCCCATAGAAGCCCACTATTGTTATTAGTGTGCCCTTATATTATTATTGTTAGGTCGACTTTGGTTATATTATGAGCCCTTAGACTCCTATATATAGAAAGAAGGTTTTTTCATTTGTATCATCTATGAATTGTTCATTTGTGTAATGTAAAGGACGCTACCTCCTTGAAGAGGCTAATTTCTAAGTCATTGATCTATAGTTTCTATATTTTTGTGGGCTGATTCCATAACATTCCATATTGGGGTAGAGAGAATCTCTTGAGACAATAAGTAAATATGTCTAAAAATGTATAGTTAGTTTCAAAAAATACTAAATATTGAAAATTATTTATTGTCTTCAAAGTAAGATATTACATGAAAAAATGGAGAAGTTTAAAAAGTTTGATAGGTAAGGAAACCCGACCATATCCAAAAATTCAGTAATTCTAGTGAGGCAAAAGATAAAATATTATTGAGAGAGGGAATGTGATGCAAGAGCATCCTGCTCAAAATATTATTATACATTTGGTTGAATTAGGGGGGTGATTTTTTTAGTTATTTTTAAGAATATTGTATATGAGTGGAAATCTATGTGTGAGGATTTTTGTTGTGAAATATTCTCAAGTATATGAGAATATCAGGGAGAATTAATGGGTGTAGATCTCATAGAAATCTTAGGGATTACAAGATCCTTGAATGTGAATTAGTTGAGTTATTTATGGAGAAGACTATGGATTTAGAATAATACATAACTATGTACTTATTTCTATAAATGTAAGCATGTGAGGATTGTGAAGGAGGGAGTGTTAGAGGTGTAATATAGTTTTTGTGATAGTTTTGAAACAGAGTGTTAGAGTGTTAGACAAAGCTAAGTAGAAGAGAGAATAGAATAGAGCACGAGATATTCTGTACATATATGTAAATACTATGTGAATGAAAGAGTTTTTGTGATTAAATCTTGTTTCTGCGTGTTCTATTATTATGTGATTGATTTCATTGGTTAATTAAGATATAGGCTAAATTTCTCTATATCGTGTGAATGCTGTGCATGGATGTATTCAAGATCCAGTAAATAAAGTTTAGAGAAGGACTAAACTTAGCGGAAGGGCTAAGACTTGGCAGAACCCTGACAATTCATGCTAAATCCAAAAGAAGCCTAGAACTGTCTGATCAATAGAACCATTAGAACTATGGTCATCATGTGAAAATCATCGTTGAGGTTTAACCAAAATTGGATGCGATATTTTATCAAATTGGGTTAATAGTGCAATTGATCTGGTCCATCCATTTGAAGGAGGCAGATCCGACAGATATCACGTAGAAAAATGCACACACATTAATTTCATTTTCAGACCCGATGAGATATCAAATGTGATTTAATTTTGTTGAAGTCTTGACGATCGTAACTGTTCATTGTGAAGGGTGTGATCTGACAGTGATCGTGTGGTAAAGGTGTGCATGGTTTAATTCAAAGTTCAGACCCAAGAATTTATGAGCTGCGGTTTTTATTTCTTTCGGTTCCATGGAAGATTTGGAGTTTTGCTGTTTTTCGAGTAAATTAAGGTATTCTACTATTTTAGCAGAGTAATGAGATTTGAAGGTTTGAACATAATTTTTTCTTTGCTTTGGGTTCTGCTAAAGCAACTAGGGCCTAATAATTAATTAAACAGGGTTTAATTAATTTAAAAAATTCTCAATATGTGTTTAGGGATAGTTTCACCCCATCATTTTCGTAGCAGAGTAGAAGAATATTTTGCATGAAGTATGAGTATGTTGCAAAATTATCAGTGTTATTCTTTATAATTTTTCTGTAGAGTAACAGTAGAGAAAGGTGAGAAGATTTGTAGTAGCCTAGAGCAAGGAGTGCTCATATGGTTCCAGAGGAGCGAACCAGAGAAATGCTAATAGACTAAGCTCAGAGGAGGAAAGCTTGGTGAAGCATGTGTAGCAAGAAGGAGACTTGTTATTGCAGAGGCTGATTACAGCTCACAAGTTAAAGCTATTAGAGAAATCAAGAAGACATATGACAAGGAAGATTAGAGGCGCAACAAAAGAAAAGGGAAAATAGAGGAGACAGTTTTAGAATTTGATTAAGGTAGATATTTTTTTTTTTCAGATTTGAGTTTAAAGAATTAGAATGCAGAAACTTAGGATTGGTTCAAATAAAAGTCATATGAGTGATGAAGAGGATAGGATAAGTATTACAGAGATGAAATAAGAATTGAATATACTATAGGAATGGTTTCAAGAGAAAATCAATGAAGACAAAAGACATGGATGGAGAATAAGGAAACAGGCCAAGTGGAATCTATTGCAACAGAAATGGAATGCTATGTTGATGAAAAAAATTGAAGAAATACATATTTCTTTGTTGGAGAAGGAGAGACTCATAAGAATTTACTCACAACAAAGAGGATGAGCTAAAAACCATAAATTACATGGTGGGAATTTGGTGCTTGAAGCATCAAAAGAGACCAAAATGTCTGATATTTTTAAAATTGATAGTTTGTCTGTGAATGCAGGTATGGAACTCATTGCTATAGAGACAACTAATGACCATTGTTATGATCCAGAAGTCTTTTGTGAACCTGAAGGAAATTGGGATGATTGCTCTTCATTCCATGAAATTGAGTTTGCAGGTCAATTAGAGAAAGAACCAGTAGCTGAAGAGCTAGAGGCCAAAGAAGCTGAGACCATAGAACCTGTAACAAATAAAGGAAAGGACACCATAGAGAACATCAACTGTGTTGATGTGATTATCAAAGAGAAATTACTCCTAGAGCATGGTGGAGAAAATTGTAATATATCATCTTTGATCCATCTTGTTATCAATGATATATAGAATTTGGTTGATAGTTCGAGTGATGATAATGATGAATTTTCAGATTTAGTTCTTACTAATCTTAGAATGAAAGAGTTACATGGTAAAGCTATAGGTGCATATGGTGAACTAGTTCAAGACTCATTCAAAATTTGGAGACCAGGAGAAAGAAAGATGACAAGAACAAAAACATAGTAGCATGGAAAAGAAAGACTAAAGGACCATGAACAAAACAGATTTTGGAATCCTGGAGGTCGAAAGTCATTTAGACTTGTAGTTGTCACATTACTACAGAAAAGTGACAGACCTCATAGACAGGGAGTCTGATGCAGGAGCATCCTGCTCATAATATTATTGTATATTTGGTTGAATTGGGGGGGGGTGATGTTTTTAGTTATTTTTAAGAATATTATATAAATTGAGTGGAAATCTATGTGTGATTCTTTTAGTTGTGAAATGTTCTCAACTATGTGAGAATATCAGGGAGAATTAATGTGTGTAGATATCGTAGAAATATTAGGGATTACAAGATCCTTGAATGGGAATTAGTTGAGTGATTTATGGAGAAGACTATGGATTTAAAATAATCCATAAACATGTACTTATTTCTATAAATGTAAGCCTATGAGGAGTGTGAAGGAGGGAATGTTAGAGGTGTAATATACTTTTTGAGATAGTTTTGAAACTGAGTGTTTGATTATTAGAAAAAGCTAGGTAGAAGAGAGAACAAAATAGAGCATGAGATGTTCTGTACATATATGTACATATTGTGTGAATGAAAGAGTTTTTGTGACTAAATCTTGTTCATGTGTATTATGTTATTATGTGATTGATTTGGTTGCTTAATGAAGATATAGGCTAAATTCCTCTATATCATGTGAATGTTGTGCATGGATGTATTCGAGATCTGGTGAATAAAGTTTAGAGAAGGACTAAACTTAGCAAAAGGGATCAGACTTGGCAGAACCTTGACAAATTCATGCTAAATCCAAAAGAAGCCTAGAACTATTCGATTGACAGAACTGTTAGATCTACGGTCATTGTGTGCAAATCAACGTCGAGGTTTAACCAAAACCAAACAAAATATTTTATCAAACTGGGTTAATAATGCAGTTGATTTGGGCCGTCTAATTGGAGGCAGACCTGACAGATATCGCATGGAAAAATGCATGTATGTTAATTTCATTTTCAGAGCCGATGAGGTATCAAATGTGGTTTAATTCCATTGAAGTCTGGATGATTGTAACCATTCATTGTGGAGGGCGCGGTCTGACGATGATCATGTGGTAAAGGTGCGCACAGGTTAATTCAAAGTTCGGACCCAAGAATTTGTGAGCTACAATTTTCATTTCTTTCGGTTCATGGAAGATTTGGGGTTTTTCTATTTTTCGGATAAATTTAGGTATTCTGCAATTTTAGCAGAATAATGAGATTTGAAGGTTTGAAATGGATTTTTCTTTGTTTTGGATTCCACTAAAGCAATTGGGGCCTAATAATTAATTAAACAGGGTTTAATTAATTTAAAGAATTCTCGATATGTATTTAGGGATAGTTTCACCCCATTAGAAGGTTCAAGATACATATGCACAATAATTGAACAGTTCATGAGGCACAATACTTTCTAAGGTTTTGCAAATGGGGTAGCAATCTAAGTGGGCTTGATTATGGGGAAAACTCCATAGTTAAGCGCACTTGAGCTAGAGGCAATCTGGGATGTGTGACCACTCAGGAAGTCGTGGTTATTGTTTGCAATCCCTAGAAGTCATGATTGACGCTATGTGGTTCATTTCACTAGTTTCAAACCCACTTCTTCACCCATGTGAGCATCACCCGATGCAATGAGTGCTAAGTGGACTATTCAAAAATCATGAGAAATTAGTGAGTTACGACTACCTCTCATGGAAATGGTCATAGAAGAATGACTTAATTAATGCAGTTGAATCCCAAAAATGATATCTAATATAATGCACTGCGAAAAACCCCAATAATTAATTCAAAAGGAGTGAAAGAAACTCTACTTGAATGGTTCATGAGGCACAATACTTGCTAAATTTTTGCAAATGGAGTATCAAGCTAAGTGGGCTTGATTGTGGGGAAAACTCCACAGTTAAGCTCGCTTGAGCCAGAGGCGATCTGGGATGGGTGACCACCCTGGAAGTCTTGGTTACCAAATGCAAGCCCCGGAAGTGATGATCGACGCTGAGTGATTCATTTCACTAGTTTCAATCCCACTTCTTCACCCCTGTGAGCATCACCTGATGCAATGAATGCTAAGTGGACTATTCAAAAATCATGAGAAATTAGTGAGTTACGACTACCTCTCATCAAAATGGTCATAGATGAATGACTTACTTAACACAATTGAATCCCAAAAATGATATCTAGTATTAAATGTGGTTAATTATTTTTAAAATTTAACAATTTTTGAACTATTTGTATTCATCATCTTCTTCTTCTCTAAGATATTTACTTTTAAGTATTTTTCAAGTTTGTTTTTTATTGTTTTTATTTTCAATTATTTTTTGTAATGAAATCTTCATTTTTTTACATAGTGTAAAAAAAGGTCAATATTTTAAAGTTACGATTTTCTATATATTTATATATCATTAATTGATATTTCAATGCACATCAAACAATTGTCACTAAAAGAGAAATAATTTTAAACATTTGACAAAAATTACATATTTTGAATATAGATATGACAAAAAAAATATACATTTTGAGACATTTTGCCACAAATGACATGTCAATTAAACAATGTTTATGAGAAAATTTAAACAATTTTTTTTAAATAAAAATTTGTATGAATTTTATGTTAAAAAATAATAATAATCACATTTGCTTTTTCAAAAAATAATGATTGACATAAATATTAAAGTGAAAATAAGATAATACAAATATTAAACATATAACAACAATAATTGAATACTTATTCTTCTAATAAAATCTCAAAGTCAAAACATTACAAGTATAACTAATGAATAGTTCTCAAAATTGAGTTTGATTTGCAAGCATAACTTAAATTTAGTCAATAATGTCATATAATCCATGCTTATCATCTTCTAGAGTTTCATTATTTTCTTCTTCCATAACATTTTGTGCTTCAGTTTGGCCATTTTCCTCTTCTGATGGATCTTTGATGTCTGCAAAGCTCCCAAAGTATCCCTTTACAATCATTCCATCTAACAGTGGTTAAGGATTCTTTGTGCCACATGTGGTTCATTAAAATAATATTTCCTCAAACGTACATCTTGCATTGCATCCGAAAGAAATTTAATAGCATTAATTCTTTGCTGAATAGAATTGGATTCTTGTGAGTCTTTTTCAATGGCAATGCAATTTCTTTCTTTTTGTAGGAAACATGCTAGTGTTGTACCTAGTAATCAAGTACAAAAGAAATAATTAAGAAAATAAGTATAAACACATAAAAATTGGAAAAGAAAATATTGAAATACAATTTTATATAATAAAACGTACCTGAACTCGAGAATAGATCCAAAAAACAATCTCCTTCATTTGAATATAAATCTATAAGATAATTTATCAATGTACGTGGTTTTTGATAAATGTTAAATATCTCTCATTTTGCTTCTTTATTTTCATACGTTAGTTTTTTTACAACAACAACATGAACCAATACTTGACTATGATTCTTTCCATCTGCCCAATTCAGAAGCATAGGCTTATAACTATCATCTTTTGTCAAACATTCAATATGAACCAACTCACAATCACTTATATTTAGTTGATCTTTGTAGCCAATAAGATTTGACCTTTTCCTGTAACATGAAATAGTAAAAGCTCAACTAACGTTTACATAAATATTTTTTTTTTAGCATTAATTGAATATACAATTTCAATGACTTACCATTGTAAATTTCGTGTTAGAATGAAATGTCACAAATCTCCAAAATGTTGATGCCGTGACTTTTTGAAATCCCATAACCACTTTACTAAAAGCTTGATAACTAAAAATTACTATCATGTCCAATGTTTGGCAAATTGAAACCATGAGGAATATCTGTAATAATGAGGGACTAATCCATTTTAGATATGAATTTTGCAATATCTTCACAATCACCTTGTATTGTTAAATATAGGATAGTCAGGAGTCCATTCGAAATGAAATGATTAAGACCAGGATCAAGCTCAACATTCTTGAGGCGCTTCTTTCTCAACCTTTCCAACTAATTTTTTGAATAAAGGTTTTTAAACTATATGGTACTCCATTGGCATCCTTCTTCAACATATTTAATGAAATAAACAAGTATATGAATAAGTAATAAAATACAATTAATATACATATGAATAAAAATGAATGTATAAATCAACATACCTTTTAAATACAAGAAAAAATATTTTAGTGTTGATGAAGAACTTGAATCTGGGTAGTTGTGTACAACATCATCCCAACTATCTTCATTCAACAATTTAACCATCTATTCTTGTATTTTCATATAAACTTTGTGATTGAATAAATAACATAAAAAATGTGAATATAGTGATATGTGTAACAAATACTAGCAACAACAATATTTTATATTTAAAAGAAACTTATAATCCAAAAATAAATAAAAATAATTTAACAAACTTACTTTTGAAATTCCTCGCACGTTTCTCCCAATGATAATTCACCTCAATTCACATGAGATAATATTGATTTGACAAGTTTGTCATCCTTCACTCTAATTTTTCTCCAAGGCATGATAGTAATATCATCTGGAAGGTGCTTTATTTCAGGACTTGTCTTATTGTTGGTACATAACAATGTTTTATAATTTTTAACCTTCTGGTTTTTTATGGAAATATTCTCCCACATGTCAAAAATATCATTAATGAATTCCCATATCTCTGTAGTTCTAAATGCCAACTGCAAAATGTTATCGATACCTTTGTATATATTTGAATTTACCTTGCACCTTTTCAAATGGTTTTTTTCTCAATTTGATAACATATTTCCATACAACATTCCTTCTGAAATCTTAGATTAACCTATGTCTTATCCCCACCACATTTTTCTTCAAATTCACTATGAATAAATCTGACCCTTTTGACGAAAGTCATAGACATCCTATACTCATTATTTTTATTATGATCCCATGTCAATAAATTTGCTTCTATATATGTTAAACCAACATAAATGATACATTTCAATATCTCAAAATGTGAGTTATTGGTATATTCCTCCATAAATTATCTTCTAGCCTCTTGTTGACAAGCGGAAAAATTCCTCCTACAACAAGTGAGTATTTTCTCAATTAGAGCCCCAATTAAACCCTTTTTCGTTGATATGGTTATATACTCTCCGAAACTAAGGCCCAGTTTCCTATGCTAAACTAAGATAAAAAAGAAGTAAAGGAGATGAAAATAAAACAATCTTAATATCTTAAATATTTACAATATCTTAATATCTTAAGTATGACATATCTTAATACTTACAATTATCCACAAAAAATAAAGAAACTGCTAATTGGATGAGGTCAATTTGAACAGTATCTAGGATGGGGGGGGAAGTGACTTAATTCAAACATAATAAACCACGTGAAATATCATATCCATTTAAATACAACTAGAATTTGGGTCCAACTAGCCACACGAAATGGTTTTGGGAGATTTTTTTATATAAACAAAAGTACATTTATCATGTTTTCATCCTATTAAAACAAATATTTTTTCTTGGAATTAATACGCATACATTAACCAAAAATAACAAGAAAATTTTCTATCTCGAAAATGAGAGAAACTTATATTTTATCCCTTGAATATAATATTTCATCTGGCAGACATGAATATACAAAAAGTTAACAATTCATGAACTTCTATTGATAATAGATGTAGACTGAAAAATATCCTAAGAAATGTATAAAAAAATATTCAAAAATTCATTCAAAAATAAATATGCACAAGTTAAAGAACAATACAAGATGCCTCCATTAAGGAATAAAAAATATGACAAGACATTAGTCTCATAGCTCAAAAACACATTTTATTTTGAAATTGGTCTTCAAATGAGTTTTAACTTCATAATTTGATTAAAAAATGCAAGTTTTGAGATTTCACAAATCCTCAACCTCTACTTCAATGTAAGAGGTTGTCTAAATACTTAAAAAACAAGATAACTCTATTTGACAAATAAAAACTTAGAAAATCATAAATATTTTATTTAGTAAAGAAATACTTATAAAAAAAAAGTTTCATCCTTTTAACCTGTTATTCCTAAAATGTTGTCCAGTTGTTTATCTTTCTTCCTCATCCTTAGATCCTATATCCTCCATGTTGAGTAGAAGATGTGGTGCATGGATTTGGATGTGATTCACCCAGTCTGAATCTACTTGAGTAACAACTTAGAAATGAATTGGATGAAAATGATTTATGCTGGCATGGCACTCTGAAATTAAACTTTGGATTATTTTCTTCTTTTTATGATACTTATTTCCAAACATAAAAATGAGTTTAATTTGTTCAAAATAGAACTGTAAATTTGTTTGAAAAGCCAAATGCGTCGAGATTTTCATCTCGCTTGTCTCTTTCTGGTCCTTGATGATTATCTCTTATGTTGACTACATTGGGTCTACTGGAAGGAATTATTTTAATGGTTTAGAACTTGGGATATCAAACTCCTAAATAAAATCAACTCTCTTTTCCCATGTTGCTAAACATTGTCCACAGGAATTTTTAACCCATTCTCTGATTTCCTTGGCTTTGGTTTCTCTACGTCTTATGGATGTATGCATCAATATTCTATCATTCTTATAAAATTTTGGAATTAATTCAGACTGTAATTCATTTTCCCAATCCAAGATGGATGGAGATCTGACGTTGATTTACTTATATTTTTCTACTAAGGAATCAATCCCCTCATTAAGACTTAAAATTTCTTGATAAAATCTTGAGATTTTATCTATGCATTTATAAAACTTGGATTGATCCTTCCTTAAAATTAAACAAATTTGAAATTCTTATTCCTTGAAAAATTCTACACTCTGTATTTTTCCCCAGTTTTGATTGAGTTGATACCAAAGAGAGTTAGTTTACTCTTTTAGAGTTGTGGTCATGATTTTGGTGTTACTTTCAGCTTCTTCTTTCAATACTCAAGTTTGATTCTCATGGGATTCTTTCAAATCATGGATGTATTGAGCATGTTTTAGTTTTAACTAATTCAATTCCATTTGGAATCGATTGTGAATATTTTCCCTTACTATCGCAAAGCCTTAGACAAGAGTTGTAGAGTACCTTTTCGAGTTGTCTTCATTAAATAATTTTCTCTTCTCTAATTGTTTTTCGAATGCATTATTTCTTTGTAAACTATCCGCATATGATGCTGCAATCTCATTGATATGATATTGATTATAATTTGCAAAAGAAATAAAATCATGTGAAGATTCCTTGCACTTTTCCTTAACATAAACTTGGGCTTGCCAACTGTATTAAGTAACAACTTATAAAGAATCAAACTTTCTTTTCTTCGTTTTTGTAACCATTGACTTAGTCTGGGAATTGAAAATAAACTTTCTAAGAGAAGGAACAGTATCAGAAATCATTTCCTGTTCAGAAGCAAGCTTAAACATAAAAGAATCCCAAGGAATATTATTGGAAATGGGTGCCATCAAGGTATTAGAAGATGTTTAAATGAAAAAATATTTATCAGTATTTTTCTGTTGTTCCCATGCCTCTTTAAATTTTTCACAATAACTATCATAGTATATTTGTTTATACTTTTGTTTGGTAATTTAATTGATGTCAAATTACTTACATAAATTATCAACGAGGGCTAATATACAAATGAAGTGTATGTGCATTGTATGTGCTAGAAGTCCTTATTTTTCAAACGATTATTGAGATATTGTTATGCACATGTTTTCTTAACAAATATCAATCTTACATGAAAGTAAATATGTCAGACTTTATCAGAAATGAAAGAGATCACACTTTCTTAAAAGAATTTAATTGCAAACCAAAATCACCATACTTTGCTCAAAAGAATAAAATCACACTTGAAAAAAGGAAATTATCACATTTTCTTATGGAAAATGAAATTAAATTTAAATCACTCATAAGGAAACTAACTCTTCAATCACACCAATTAGAAATTTAAATCTTCTTCACTAAATAATTCAAACTACACTACACATCTATATCAATCCATGTGCATAAGAGGTCATGGATCACTCATTATTCCTACATGAAAAATGATTAAACAATCCTACTTCAAACTCAATATAAACATTCATTCAAAGCCAAAACTTAAGCAGTTAGATAAACTTAATGAAATTCTACATAAAACACATAATTGAAATTCTAACTGCAAATAATAAAAACCTTACAACTCAAGGGAGCCCTCCTGCGAGATGTAGGCAATAGCACAACTCCTCTATAAGACTATATACACATTGATACCACACACAACAAGAGAATTTAGTAAAACAAATTTTTAATTCCAAACCATAGTTTTTGATACAATAACAACCCCTCTTTGTCAAATATATTACAATGTTTTATAAATCTTTGAAGAAACTAAAAACTCAAAATTTCATTTCATGAATTCTAGCCATGAGATCTCAAGAAATCAATTTGAGAATAAAATAAAATATGTTTTGAAGGGTTTTAGGATAAAATATAAGCCCATATTTGTTCAAAATGATATTCTTGCCACGAATTTACTAAATAACAGCTCGTTCTGGCCTCTTTATTGGTTGTGCATTAAATGATGAATTAAAAAAGCATTTATCCATGTAATCTGCAAATAAGGCTCCAAAGAACCTTGAAAATATCTCAAATGGTATCAAATTTGAGAAAATGGTTGGTTGAGAACCTAACTGGGCCCATGGTGACAAAACCCCATGTTTTTCGTTTCCTGAAATTTGCTTTCATTTACTCAGAAAATGTGTTTGAAGTTGATTGGTCAAAACTACTAGGTTTCACTTGATCTTCTGCTGGAGGACCACACGTGCAAGCTGGGTTGGAATTGACCAATAAAGAACCATATTCGAGCTTCTAGAAACTAAGTCTAAGTGTCAAATTTCCTTCTAGAGTGGTTCTACTACCTCAACCATGGAGATAGCTACGGAAACTTTACTAAACTGCAAAAAAATGAACTATCAAACTATCATTAGTAAAACCATGCATAATTCTCCTTAATATACTATAAATAAAGGAAAACAATGTTAATTAACCACTTAGACATATAGAGACACATCATGAAGAATTAGGGTAAAAATGGTGGCAAATGAGTGAAATGGTGCAATGGATGGTTGGAAGTAATGACTTAATGAATGACAAAGACAAGTGAAAATGATGACAAATCAGTGACCCAACATCTCCCCCACACTGAGATCTTTGCATGTCCTCATGCAAATTAGTGTTTTAAGAAAAATGAACTCATATACCTCCTCATTTTCTGTCAATTCAAATGGAGCTACTCTTATTTGCCTAGAAAACATGTTTTTATCTTGAAATTGAAATGTCAGTACATGTGCTCTTGATCATGATGAGATTTGAAATTCACATTACCAACAACAATTCTAGCTTGGAAATTTATTTTTTGCTGCTCAAATCACTATGAAATTCCATGGGCTCCAACATATCCATGAAATGCAAAGGAAGTAGATGAGAGTTATCACTTTCTGAGTATGCATGTTTCTTTCAAAATCCCAAAACTTGATTCACTACAAGGACATCAATCTTGAGATCTATGACATAATATTATTCCTTATAGCATGCTACAGATTTTGATGCTTTCCATTCTTGTACACAAAAACCATTGTTAAGTCTCACAATTCAACCATATTAAGTGCTTCATATCATTATCCTTTTTTTTTACTATCACAACTTCCACTTTTTCATATTTTGAGGAAATTGCTAACCTACAACCAAAAGGTTGTTTATTCCCATAATGCCATGCTCTCTGTAAAATTTATTTTCCTTCTTATGTACATGCATTGAACCATATTTCCTTGATAAGCAACCATCCTTTCTCCACATAAGTTTTGCAAATAGTTCCAATGATGATGTATTTTTGTGTATTGTAATCACACAATTAGTTCTTTCAAGCTTTCACTTTCATATGTGAATGATGATTGCATGAGATCGTTGTTCATGGGAATGCCTTAGCAATAATATTTCCCTATTTAATTTGCAATTCCTTAATCAACATATGAAAATCCTTACTTGTTAATAACTTCTTGCAATTTAAAACAACTCCTCATGCAACTCTTCCTCTTTAAACATAGCTGCAATAATAATGGTGAGCATTGACTCATTCTTCTCCAAATTACCTTTTCACTAATAATCCAACAAAAGCACTTGTGAAAGTAATGCCAACCAAGAATAAGCTTACTAGTTTCTCATTGATTTTGACACCAACAATCTCATGAAAGCAATATTGCATGCAACAAGATACACCAAAGTGGAGAGAAAATGTAAGAGGCAACATAAGTGGAATAATGTAACCCAAGAGTGATTTAAGAAAATGACAACCAAAGAAATAACTGATAATAATGGTTGATAGAAATGAAGGTAGCTAATAATGGTTGATGGAAAAGTGGTTATTCATCATATTTTCCTAAATTTTTAATAAACTAAAAAGTCTTATGCAATTTTTTACCTCAAGATTACCTTTTGAAGAGATTGAAATGTGTTGACATTATGGTATAGGTTTTGTCGTTGATGGAAACTCACACATATGTTACCCAGAAATGATTCAGTGATGTATGATGACAGTTCACAGTGCAACAAGACAATTCAGAGGTAACAACAAAGGATTATAGTTTGGACTCCAGAAATTGAAGAAAGAGAATGTTTTAAGAAGTGTACACATAACAAAAGGAGCGTATATATATGCACACACTTTCATAGAAGGAAAAGAACATATGGGATGGAAAATTAAGGTTAAAGAATAGCAAGGGTCAATCCCATGATATTAGCCCAAAATATTGAGCAGGGTAACGGTTACTTGATCTCGTCTAAGAATACCACAGGTTCTAAGTGTTGTTTTGGTCTGAGGTATTGAAAAAGGCTGTAAGTATATAAGGAGGAGAAGATCAAAGGGCTAAGTGTGCAAGTGAAAGGGTTTTTCATGAATACTTCTATCTGAAGTATATTTTGGGTTGTAAGGGCTACGGTTATGATGTGTATCTGAAATATCTTGTACACCCTTGGATACAATGTTGGATTAGTATCGTGAGACCTGAAATGACTTATCATTGTATGATCTGATAATGGATAGTCTAGATCTGATTGCTAATTCATGTTCTATCCTTTATATGGTATGATTTGGGTATATCTAAAGTCTGGAATAACTACGAAGTTATGAGTTATTATTTGCAGATCTATACACTGGTTTGCCTTGATGAAGGTGCATGTACATGTTGGTTCAACATTTCCAAGTAGCTTATGCAGAAGAAAATCTTATTGTTCAGAGATGAGTGATCTATCTGGTCAATACTGATATTTTAGTACTATTTTTCAATGATGTCTTTATTAGATCTTAAAGTAAAACTGATTCTATAAGAAGATTGTGTTTGATTGATTGATTGATTGAGTTAGAAGGGTGATCTTTGCTGTAGTCTGTTTAGAACTCTGTAATATGACAAAAGATCTTTAGAATCTCCTTAAGTAGTACAGTTTATGGTTCAAAAGTTTTATGATTCAATACCTTTAGAGGTATACACATGTTGGGTTACAGAAATCAGTGTATACATGCAAGTTGGCTTCATTGAAGTAGCGTATACATTCTGGAATATGATTTTTGAGGTTGCAGTTGGTTCTAGTTATTGATCTAGTATTTTGGGTTGAGCTCTATGTTCTAATGACAGTGATTTGATTGTTTAGATTGACTGATTGTTGATAGATGCAGTTGTATTTGATGGTTGTATTGTAGTGGTGATTGATTTTGAGCTTCAATGTTACTGATGGGTCGAGTATGAAAATTTGATGAAACGTGGCCTACATATTGTGTTGTTGTGTACCAGGAGTATCAAGTCTAAAAATTTATGAAACGAGGTCGACGGCAGAAGAGTGAAGGTAATAGCATTTTGTAGTTCGATGCCTATGTATTGGTAAACATATCAGCTTGTACAAGAGCTAGGGAGTTGGAGCTCCCTTCCAGTAGAAGCTAGAAAATGAGTGAAGGTTGTAGTCTTCAACAGGTATATGCCTACATACTGGAAAAAGTTTGTAGCAATAAAAAACTTGTAAACACTTTTTATAGTAAGAAGATTGAAGACTGAGATGATAGCAACGATATTTTTTTCCCACATGGGTTTCCACCTGAAAAATCCTAGTGTTCATGTGTGTTTCTTATGTGTGTTGATTTATTCTATTCTTATTGCATCTGTTTACGAATTATTTAATGCATCACACTCTGATTTAAGAAAAAGAATTAGTTGTTTATCAAAGCTTATTATCTATACATTGGTTTCATTCTTTAAGGGTTCGTACATACGTTGGTTGGCTTCTGTTAAATAGTGTATATAGTTTGAAAAGGAAAATCATTATTATGAAAGTTTAAATATTGATTCCCCCCCCCTAGTATTTTTCCCAACAAAATGTTGAAGTAGGGGATGTGGATGTTGGAATAAAACCATTCTACTAGAAAATAGATTCTTGAATCTTGGGCTTTTGAAAATTCTGAAAATGACTTCTCATGTCATCCAATGTTGCACAAAAACGTATGCCGCGAACTCATTTTAAGGCCAAATTGAGTGCTTCAAAACGGAAATTGTGTATTTTTACTTTTTTTATTGCCACGTGCCTTAAGAATCTCATTCTGATAAAGAAAAGATTATGCTTTGAAGAAATACCAAAATATGGCCTAATCTGTGAACAATGGTGAAAAATGAAAATCCGCCTTAAAATCTCGATGAAACGTCTTGGAAAATTGCACCTTTTTGGAATTATGCCTACACCTTACTCAATTACCATATTATGAGAAAACTCAGTACCTCAAAATTTTTTATTTCTAATCCAATCTGTTGCAATATTTGTGCCAAAATTTCCTCTAGAACAAGATTCTAGAGAAAAAGAAGCAGGTTTTTACAGCAATAGCTGCAGAAACTGCAACTTTATGTAGTTGTTGCAGAAAATGTCAATTTTACAGAAATTTGTTTTCTCTGAGTTTGAACTACTAAATTGTATTGTATACTGCATGCTAAAGTAGAAACCATGAAACGTAATTCATATTGATTGAAATAGAGCCAATTTTATTGTTATGCTTGAAAATGAAATGAATGAAAAAGAGTTGTAGTGGTGCCATCATGCTAGTGTTGAATGATAACAAGATGAACATGCTGCTAGAAGAAACAATTAAAAGATACCGCTGCAAGTTTTTGTTGAATCCATAAAACCATATAGTCTTCATCATAACCAAAATTCATTGTACAATTCCTACCATATGAATGAATGTGCCAAAGTCGACCATGGAAAGAAATCATTGGATTACTGATCGTTGATGAAATCATTAACCAATGTGAGACAACTCACCAATAATGTAAATGAGTGTCAAGGTACCTGAGTGCATCCTGACAGGGATGAATGATTGTGTTGAAGTTGAGTAACCTAAAAGATCTAACAATCAAGAGACATTGTTGTATCCCCATTTTTGACAATGAGGATGCTTGCCATTGATGTATGCAAGTTCCAAGGCACTCTAAATAATATGTCATCTTGATCCTAGATAAGGTGTTGAGGTAAATGGGACAAGATCTGTTGGAAGATGGACCTTAAGGAATCCCACATCAACCAACTCAAGAATAGAACAAAAATGATTTGAAGAACCATAATAAAATATTGAAACCATCATAAAATTACAGAACTTATTGTGAGTTTTCCTTACCAGTCACCTAGTTTTCAAGAAAAGTTCATGTTCAATTGTGCCAATAAGCTAGTTTTAACAATATGACTTATTTTTCTCTTTATTATTTTCTTTTTTTTTTTTTATATATGTCTTACTCCACTTGAAAAATAAATCTTGTTCAAATATTTGAATACTTTCAATGGAACCATGTGTAACAATATGATTGATAAATTCATATGTAGGTTTTAAATATACACTTTGAGACCAACTTCCTTGATTGATATGATGTTAGAAAATATTAATTAATTAAGTACTTGGATCCAATGGCTGTCTTGAACCAAGATTCACTATAATATTGTCTTCCTTGGCTTCCTTCTATCATGCCATGCAAGTATTTAGAGATGTGATCCTCATTCATAGAATCTAGTCATAGGCATGCAAGAAACTTTTCAATCTCAGGTTCCAACAACTACTCTTTATTGAAATTCATCCACGATTCTTGGAGCTTAACTGAATCTTCTTATTTTGGTTATTGTTCTTTAATGGCAGCTAGAGAATCATTTTGTAATACCTGAACATTGTAAGTGGATTGAGGTGTTTTATTGTTGGGGATCTAAAATGGTTGTGCAGGTAGTGGAGTGGGAATGGAACTTTTGGGTGCTTGTGTGGGTGGTAATGGGAAAGGTTGAATAAGGGTAAACTAAGGGTGAACTTGATGTTGTCGTGGAGGTGATTGGTATGGGTAACATTGATAGTGGTATTGAGGATAATGAGGGAAATATTGAGGATATGGTGAATTTCTTTTGTAAGGCCCTTACCAACCTTATTTCCAAGATTGGTCATGAGGCTAGGATTCATATGGCCAAGGTTTCCAAGGTTAGTTTTGAGGTTGGGATTAAGATTTCCAAGGTTGCCGAGGAAAGGGTGATTTCCAACTACTTTGATATTGTTGTGCATAACCCTGAAATTGTGAAATAAGATCTTGCATCATACTAGGTTGATGAGGCTGCCATAGTCTTCTTGGAGCTACATAACAAGATTGTTACAATGTTTGATTTGATCCCTAGTAAACTTCCTTTAACCTTGGTAATGATGGATAATATTTAGTAGTAGATCGTGCAAAAATTTCACAAATTTTAATTTTATCAAGTGGACATTCATGCAAAGCATGTTTCTTTCAGCATTTAGGGAAAAATATAAATGAAGCAATATTCTAAACTTTTTACTTATTTTGCATTCTTAGCATATCAATTTGTTCAGTTAGATTACCAAAAATGTCTAGAAAATTGTTAAGTTCAGTTTGACTTACCAATATTGATGTCGATTTACTTACTCTTTTCATAACTAGATGCGGAAGGGATCTTCCATACTTCTCTTTTCCTTTTGATATGTTCTTGCACGGTTCACAAATCTCTTGAAATGACAATTGATAGACATATTATTTTCCCACCATGTTAAGAAGATCAATCCATTCATCCCTTATAGCATTTATTAAGAGAGCTTTTGATGTGTGTGATCCTAAATTATTCATTTTAGATCTTTTGTTATTATAAGTAAATCTCGTCACTAAATATTCTAGGATTTCATCCTCTTTTGGGTTCATTTTAAAGAATTCATTTCCAAGGTCATGGTGTATGCAATAATCTTTATATTTTTCTAAAAATACTCTTTCCATATCATCCCATGTCCTTATAGAATCTTTTCCTAAAGACATGAACCATTTAAGAGCTTTGTCCTTCAATATTGTCGGAAACAAATTCAATTTTTGAGTGTGTAATGTGTAGCCACAAGATCTTCTGATATCATATCTTTGAAATTAGGAAGTACGAATGTTGGGATGTTCTTCATATGAACATTGAAATTGGTTTCTTGAATGGCAAATCCAAAAAGATCTTCTTCATTGTCATCATCTCCATCTATTTCTTTAACCTATTTTTTTAACCTCTTCTTCTACCTATAAAAATAAGAATTCTTGATGTGGATGTGTGCTCTTACTACATCACGTGATATAGTAGGGGTGGTAGGTGATTGAAGTTTTTTTTGTTCAATGAACAATACTCCTATATACACTTCTCTGGAAACAACGCCAAAATGTTTGGTAATTTAATTGATGTTAAATTACTTTCATAAATTGTCAACCAGGGCGAGTATATTGATGCAGTGTATGTGCACTATATGTGCTAGAAGTTATTATTATTCAATCGATTAAATTGGCATATCGTTATGCATATGTTTTCTTAACAACTATCACTCTTAAATGAAAGTAAATATGTAACACTTTAACATAAATGAAAATAATCACACTTTCTTAAAAGAAATATCACACTAAAATTATCACATTTTCTCAAAATAAAGATCACACTTTGCTCGAAAGAAAGATCACACTTGCAGAAAGGAAATTATCACATTTTCTTATGGAAAATGAAATTAAATTTAAATCACTCAAAAGGAAACTAACTCTACAATCACACCAATTAGAAATTGAAATCTTCTTCACTAAATAACTCAAACTACACTACAAATCTATATCAATCCATACTCTGTCAAACTACTTTCATGTGCATAAGAGGTCTCAGCTCACTCATTCTTCCTACAGCAAAAATGATTAAACAATCCTGCTTCAAACTCAATATAAACATTCATTCAAAATCAAAACTTAAGAAGTTAGATAAACTTAATGAAATGCTACAGAAAACATAGAATTGTAATGCCAACTACAAATAATGAAAACCTTACAACACAAGGGAGACCTCCTGTGAGATGTAGAAAACAACACAACTCCTCTACAAGACTATATATGCATCGATACCACGCACAACAAGAGAATTAATGAAAAAGAGTTTTAACTGCAAAACACAGTTTTTGAATCAATAACAATCCCCATTGATCAAATAGATTACAATGTTTTATAGATCTCTGAAGCAACTAGAAACTTAGAATTTCATTGCATGAATTCTAGCCATGATATCTTAACAAATCAATTTGAGAATAAAATCAAATATGTTTTGAAGGACTTTAGGATAAAATATGAGCCCATATCTATTCATAATTATCTTCTTGCCACAAATTTACTAAAGAATAACTCTTTCTGACCTGTTTGTTTGTTCTGCATTAAATGATGAATTGAAAAATTGTTTATCCACATAAACTGCAAAATAAGGCTCTAAAGAACCTTGAAAATATCTCAAATGGTAACGGATTTGAGAAAACTGATGCTTGAGAACCTAACTGGTCCCATCATGAAAGAAAACCTTCTGAAATCCACTTTCATTTGCTGAGAAAATGCATTTGAAGTTGACTAATTAAAACTATTATGTTTTTCCCTTGATCGTTTGCTGGAGGAGAACACGTGTGAGATGGGTGGGGTTTTACCAATACAAATCCATATTGGAGCTTCTAGAAACTAAGTCCAAGTGTAAAATTTTCTTCTAGAGTGGCGCTACTACCACAACCATGGAGATAGATACAGAAACTTGATTAAACTGAAAATTCTTGAACTGTCAAACTATCATTAGTAAAACCATGCATAATTCTAATTAATATACAAAAATAAACGAAAACAATGTTAATTAACCACTTAGAAATATAAATACAAATCATGAAGGATTATGGTAAAAATGGTGGAAAGTGAGTGAAATGGTACAATGGATGGTTGGAAGCAATGACTTAATGAATGAAAAAGACAAATGAAAGTGATGACAAATCAGTGGCCCAACACATTTTCTACTTCGATCTCTATTTATTGACCCTTTATGTTCATTGATTTATTATATTGTGTGTCTTTGGAAGAATTGATGACAATGATCTCATGATCATGCAATATTTTCTTATCTATTGACTTCATTGTTTCTCAGTCTTCTTACTTTTTCTTAAGAACTTTTGTAGTTGTAACATATTTTTTGACATGTTGATTTCTCTTTATTTCTTCTATTGTGACTATTTTTTCACCTCTAACAAAAAACTTGTTGTTTTTTCAATTTTAACTGCTTGCTCTTCCTAAGAGATAAAGGAAGGATATGAAGAAATATGTTTAACATTCAATTAAAATAAGTCAAGATTTTTAAGTTTTGCTACAAAGATATTGACATGCAGACTTTTCTCCCTTATGAGTCCTCCAAAAATATTTTCCCTTAATTCTTGTAGTTTGGCTCTTGTTTCAACATCTAAGAGCTTTCCTTTTTCCAAAGCTTGTTGGAAATCATAAATGGCTATGAAAACCTCATCAAAAGGAGGATCCTGATGGGTGAATATTTTCACATAGCTTAGTGCTTTATTTGATTACTAATGATTCCATGGGGTTCATATTCATAATGAAGTAACGAATAAAGCCAAACATTATGGATCTCCTCTCCTTCTTTGCATGCATGTCCCTGATCTATGATATTTATTTCTCCAAATTTATTTGGAAACACAAACCAAATTATCTTTTGCAGTTTCATCACTTCCTAAGGGTGGTCATTCAAGGCACCTTGATTAGCTACTTCCGTCAGAGCAAGTATTTCAGGAATGTATGTAGGTAAAAGGTGAGGACCAACTTCACTACCATAGACTATTATGTAAGAAAATATCTCATCAACAAACCAGTGGCCTATAGATTCCATGCCTTCTTTGAGACTTTCACTAATTATAGGAGGAGATTTATCAAAAAGAACTTCATGAAGAGTGATGATGACATAATGACAACTATCATAAATATGGAATTTGAAATCATTTTCTCAAAGGATTGGGGCATAATTCAGAGTTGGGAGTTTCCTGTTAGTAGTATAATTCCATTTCATTAGGGTGAATGGGATTGAGGAAATAATAATATCCATTAGGACTGCATACAGACAAAAAAAATTATTGTAGCCAAGAGGAGATAATAAGGATAATTCCAAAGCATCTGTGATGTTTTGTGATAAAATATCACCCCAATTAAGGAACTTTGAATCATGTTGGATACTACGTATTATGGTAATCCATTTCATCTTAGAATGTTATGGGTCCTTTTCTACATGATATAGTTGGGTTAACAATTTGATATGAAAATTTGATGGCCTTTTTAAAAATAGAAATGCGTTATTCCTTGGAAGATTTCAAATTAAACACTTCTTCTTCTTCTCATAAACAGCTTTCCATAACTTTGTCATAATTCTACTCACATGGCTTGAAAATAGTGTTTCGGGAATTTTTGAGGAATTCAATGTTGAGATGGATTTCAGGAGTACTGAGGCTATAAATGGAAGACAAGACATCTAGTTTCTAGAATTGTATATCATTTTTGTTGTCGTTTGACATGATGTGGGTTGGGATATCCACATGTGCGAAAATACAGGTAATCATATCATAATAAGGGAATATTTTAGCCCTATTAGCTAGCTGATTCAATTGTATTTTCCTAATTCCTTCCAAAAGCTTATCCTTTGATTCAAAAGATTTGGAAATTTTCAACCATTCTCTATTCTGAAGGAAATAAAAAATGTCCTCTCACTTCATTGTACTTGCTTTTTGATTTTTATAAGTGGAGTGAGAGATCAGAGTTGGGTTGAAGAAATATTCCTCTAGATCTAGATTTTATACTTCTTTAAGCTTTACTTTTATATGCTCCACTACTTGTCTTGTTGCACGGGATTTTCAATTATTTCCAATTTTATGGCCCGTGGAAAAAAAGAATGAAAATTAAAGTTATTTCTGGTAAATTTCTCGGATAAGGATGAAAAATCCATTACGAATATAATTTACCTACACAGAATATTTGAAACTTGGTCTTTTTCTTCCTATAATTCAAATTTCTCTACAACAGTCCTAACAGTTTGAAACAATATGAAAATTAGAAATGACTTGGGAAGTTATGAATTTTGATTAAAAATTGAAGAATGCATGAATTAATTCATATGACTTGATCATTAATTTCCCATTATGTAATCCAACTATTTTTTCACAAATCAAGACAACATAAGAGAATTTTAATATCGAGATTTATAAAAACCATTTAAGTGTGAAGTAGTGGAAAACTAAGTTTCAAATCAGTTTAATAAAAATCAATAAAAAATAAAAATTTATGGAAATCTATAAAAAAAATAATATTTTATTATATGGTTGGGTGGTCGAGAATTCAAGTGGTTATTTATTTGTTTGACGATTTCTTCCTTCCTCCGACGCCGATTGCACAAGATTTGGGTGATACTGAATGGTCAAATGGTCAAATAGTTAGGAGATTGGAGAGTCAACAAGTCGAGGTCAACATTATATGTTTAAATTATTCATGAAAAACAAAAATCTAACTTCTAATTGATTAAGTTATTTTTTGATTTTTCTTATATTTCAAAATTTTCTGATCTTTTTAGCGAAAAAAAGAAAACTTAATATAAGGAATTTATTTTTTTCTTATAGAAAAAATAAAAAGGAGAACATTTTAATCATAACAACAAATGGTTAGGGAAGATTTTAGTGATGGAAATTTATCTTAAAGTTTAGAAACCTTGGCGAATCTTACGAGTCCCTAATATGCAGACTATAAAATGTTTGGTGATATTTTTTTTAAATATATCCAAAGTTCTAATGACTTTATATAGGCTCTATATTTTTTTGGCGATTTTTAGTATAGCATAATTTTATATTATAAAATTTGGGCGAATCACTTTTAGAAAAAGTTCAAAATTGGAGAATCTTTTTTTGGAAAAACCATGGAAAATTAGCCCACCAACGAATATTAGCCCCTAAAATTTTCCATGAAAATGATGACATACTCGAAGAAGTAGTTATTTCTATCAGGATTATGTTTATAGTTAAAAATAGAAGAAAGCTTCCAGATTTTTCTTCTAATTTCTAATTTATCCTTGATATACTTGATAGTTTGACCAAAAAAATAGATGATAAAAATAGAATTACTTATGAAAGAAATGTAAATTTTATGAAATGAGAGTAAAATAATGAATTTATTTATATCTTTAGAACCTTACAATCCAATAATCATCTGAAATTTTTAACACTAAGTTTAGGATTTTAATACTATCAAAGTGTTTTTTTGCTTTGCATTATAATCATCTCTCTTTAAACCTTTGATTGCTTCACTTTGGTGAGTGCAAATATCCCCTTTAGTTGAATTACAAACATCGACCCATTGCCAGCAAGCATTTATAGCCCCGATGGGTTTATTTGTTCTTCTTTGAATAGTTTTAAACTTCTTATTTTCACTTTATAACTTATGACTAATTTTGAAATTTATCACATATAGCTAAGTGACAAAATTGGGGTGTCAAAGAGTTGCTTTGATAGAAAATACTTTGATGTATTAAAAGAATTTCAAACTCTATATTGTATTATTCACTTTTTTTTAGAGAATTTGGTTTATTTTTTAAATATTTGAAGGTGATGGAACTATCAATACATATAATAATCAATCAAACACTTTCCTCACAATTGAAATTTTATATAATAACTAAATACATAGAAAACATTTTTTGATTCTTCATATTTTAAGAATAATTTGTTCTTAAAATTTAATTTATTTGGAAGAATAATATAATATATTGATAAAAACATGCTTCTTAGAATATGTAATCATAGTTGATATTCTACAACTAATGAAAATAATGAAAAGAAAAAGTATGAACAGTGTAAAATTTGAAACAGGAACTATAAACTCAAAACAGGAACTCTAGCCAAAAAAATCCCCCAAAAATATGAAAAATCAACTAGAAAATAAAAATTCTTGATGGTGGAATAACACTTTTTTCTCTAGGGTAAATTTTCAACATGTTTTAAAAATGGCAATGAAAACCAATTTTTTGTGCGAAAAGCACCCTGAAAATGAAAAGTGTTGATGTATTGATGTTGAAATGACATCTGTTTTGTTTTTTATGGGTTAAGTTTTCAACATTTTGAAAAAATTGCATAAAAGATTCTATCATGACTCCGAAAAACATTAAAATGTCAAAAGAATAATAAAAACATAAATTTTAAATAAAAGCAATAAAATAACAAAAAAAAATAGTTAAAAAAATGACAAAAAGTAAATAAAAATATATATTAAAAAAAAGCATAATATTAAAAAAATGACAAAAAAATCAAACATATAAAAAATATGAAAAAAAACAAAACAAACCGAAATTATCTTAAAAAGACAAAAAATAAAAATAAAAAATAAAAAATAAAAAAATCATAAAAATGTTAAAAAAGAAAAACAAAATTAACCTATAAAATAAGAATTAAAAAAATAAAAAAAATACAAAGAAATAAATAATAACAAAAACATGTTTTCTAAAATAAACATAAGAAATGTATATATATATATATTTTGTAAAAGATAAAAAGTTGAATTTTTTTTTATAAAAACCATAAAAATAAATAAATAAAAATACAACAATTTTAAAATATATATATATATATATATATATATATATATATATATATATATATATATATATATAGAAATCCAATTAAAAAAAAAAAGCTAGAAAATTAAACAAAAAAACCAAAAAAATTAAAACAATTTTAAAGAATTTAAAAACAAAAATAAAACAAACTAACAAAAAAAAAACTATTGAAATTAAATTCAAAAATTAAAAAAATAAACATAAAAACAAAATTAAAAAAAAAGACATAATTAATTAAAAATTTAAGAACATTAATTTTTAAATCTTAGAAAAAAAACTATTAAAAAAAATTTGTTATCAATTTTCTTTTTCTAAGTGGGCGGGGCTGAAATCCAATTCTGAGAATTAGATTTCAGCCCCAGCCACTATCTCGACCACTTAAAAATAAAAATAAAAAATTATTAATAATAAAAAATATTGTTTTGTTAATAAGTTTTTTTCAAAGAGGGCGGGGCTAAAATCCGATTCTAAGAATCGATTTTCATCCCCATACGCTTAATTTTTTTTATTAAATATATATATATATATATATATATATATATATATATATATATATATATATATATATATATATATTTAATAAAAAAAATTAAGCGTATGGGGATGAAAATCGATTCTTAGAATCGGATTTTAGCCCCGCCCTCTTTGAAAATATATATATATATATATATATATATATATATATATATATATATTTAATAAAAAAAATTAAGCGTATGGGGATGAAAATCGATTCTTAGAATCGGATTTTAGCCCCGCCCTCTTTGAAAAAAACTTATTAACAAAACAATATTTTTTATTATTAATAATTTTTTATTTTTATTTTTAAGTGGTCGAGGCTGAAATCTTATTCTCAAAATCGGATTCAGCCCCACCCTCCATTTTCTTTTTATTTTTTTTTTATTTTACATTTTATTCATAATTTATTTTTGAAGATCTTAATGTTAATGTTTTAAATTTTTTTTTTTTTTTAATTTGATTTGTTATGTTTTTTTTTTTAATTTAAAATTTAACTTTAATAGTTTTTTAACTTTTGTTAGTTTGTTTTTATTTTTTTTAGTTATTTAAAATTGTTTTAATTTTTTTTAATAGTTTTTTAAAATTGTTGTATTTTTATTTATTTACATTAATAGTTTAAAAGAAAATCAATTTTTTATCGTTTACAAGATAATTTGTTTTTTTTTTTTACATTTTTTATGCTTTTTTTGTCATATATATATATATATATATATATATATATATATATATAAACATTTTTAAGTAATCAACATTTAAGAAAAGAGAAATAACACAACAAGAAAATTTAAGTAATCAACATTTAAAAAAAGAAAAATAACACAACTAGAATATTTAAGTAGTCAACATTTAATAAACAATTCGACATATTTAAAAATAAAATTTCAAAAATTGTAATATTTAAAAAAATATCCACAGTTAATACATTAGAAAATTTAAAATATAAAAAATAAGCCCTCTAAAAAAAGGGGTTGATGTTGCATCAACACATCTCAAAATCAACATGAAAACCATTAACATTTAAGAACAAGTATTTATATTAGATACATAAGAAAATTTAAAGTGTCAAAACTATGCTCCGAAAAAAAAAAATTCAAAATTGGTTAACTTTTTTGCTACCTCAACAAAACGAGTAATAGTATCAGTTCTCTTTTCAAAGTTTACATTGTTTATGTATAAAACTATTTAAAGAACAAAAAGTAAAATATTTCATGATACCAACATCCTTTCAAAAAACAAAATATTTACATATGGTCTCGAAATATTTTTTTTATGAAAAATATCTTTTCAAAATTTGGTCTTTTACTGGAAAAAATTTTACTTGGCCTTGTAATGTTTGTAAGATGTAATTTGGAGGACCAAGATTTGAAAACATCTGAAAAGGACGAATTGAAAGATGTTGAAATCTAGAGTGTTTTCCTTTTCCCTCTTGGCTTTTGTCCATTTGAGAACTAAATCACCAACAAAAAAATTTCTATCAGCTCCGAAATGTTTATCAAACCATTTTTGATAATTTGTTGATGTTCATGAAATTTAGATTTTGACTTTTGTTGTTCCTCTTCTAATTTTAGCAATTTATATAATCGAACATCCATATGTTTGATTGAATTATTATGTATAGATTGAGCTAACTAGATAGATGGCAGTAATGTATTTGGTGGAAATATGGATTCCTTATCGTATACTAAAAAGTATGGGGAGTTACTTAATGCTCTTTTAGGAGTAATGCTATCATCCCATAGGGCATTGGATAACTAGTTATGCCAATTTTGATGCTGACTTTGAACAATCTTTTTCAAAATTTGAAGCAAGTTTTCATTTTTGGTATCTACTAATCCCTTATCTTGAGGGTAGTAGTTACCATAACATTTTTTCTTTATACCTTTACCTAAGCAAACTTCAGTCATCTTAAGAGAAGAGAAATACAAAGCATTATCAAACACAAAAAATGTTGGAACTCCAAACATTGTGATTATAGCGGTTTCTAGGAAAGATCGTACATGTTCATCATTAAATTTTATCAAAGGGATTGCTTCAATCCATCTTCTGAAATAATCAATGGTTATAAGATCATATTTATGTAATTTAGAAGAGTTTGGATTAATCTTACTAAAGGTATCTAATCCTCATCGCTCGAATGGTCCTTCCACTTTAACATGTTGAAAAGGTAGAGCTGGTATTTTTTTTTCCTACTACTATTTTACATTCTTTACATTTCCTCATGTATGAATAAGATTCCTTGAATAGCGTGAGAAAGTAATAGCCTGGTCGTAAAATTTTATGTGTTGTGGCTTCCTCGCAAAAATTCCCATAGAAGATCCATCTTATAGATATACTAAGTCTTTTTTTGCATCATATTTCTCGAGGCATCTTAGTAATAGATCATCACAATTTTCTCTAAAAAGAATGTCATCAATTAACTGATATTTGGAACATTTCAGACATAAATCTCTTCTATGTTTAACTGATAAGTGGTTAGGGGAAATACCATGAATTAATAAATGCTTTATCTATGCATACCATGTATTTGTTGGAAGAGGTACATAAATGCTTTCTTATAGTTTCATTCCAAATTAACTGTACCATCGTATTTCTAAATTAGAATTTCCCCTTCATCTAAATTATATCCTTATGATTCAGCTAATCATTTACATAGACCCATTCCTTTGATGAATTTAGATGGTTTAATTTCTGAATCATACTCTTGTCATGAATTCGTCCAATTTTATGTTTTTTCTCCTAAATATTTTTGTACCAACAGATTCCTAACTATGAGGTGTGGAACTATGAATTTAGTATGAGATTTTAGCAGGAAGGGTCTCAAGTGTTTAATAGATTTATAAACAACATAAACTTGCTTGTCTATTTCTGGATAATTTAATTCAACACCATGAAGACCAAAACTCATGAAAGAAATAGGAATTTTCACATCTTCATAATTTTTCGGACTGAGCACTGCTGCATATGAAACATCAAATGCAAATGTGTATAATACAAATTTTTTATGAAAATTTGGGTTGATGAATGTTGATGCATCAACAATGGCTTCTTTGATTTTTTCAAAAGCTTCTTTTCCTAATGGTCCCCATTAAAAACATGATTTCTTTAATCATATATTGCATTGGTCTAACTGTTTCTACAAAACTTGGGATAAACCTTTGAAGAAAATTAATTTGTCATAAGAAATATTGCATAGATTTTTTATTATGAGGGAGAACAATTTGGAATATTGATTTGATTCTTTCTGGATCAATAACAATATTGGTTTTAGAAACTATAAATCCCAATAATGATCCAAAATGGATCTTGTAAGTTAAGTTGAAATTTGCTAAATGACCAAGATAGTCCTAGGTAGCGAAATTGTTCTCGACTTGTGCATAAGTTTACTATCCCATTCGTTTGCAAAAACAACGTACGTCAAAGAGCTCAACACGTTGAATCTAGTGGTATCTCCAGATTCACATTTGGCCTTCAGGTGATGGAGAAGTTGTTCGTCAAAGTTTGAGTTGAACAAATGAAAAGGGGACATGCTGGCCATGTTCCATTTTCGTAGCTCGGCACGTGGAAACAACTAATCTCCAGTGCATATCTCCAGTGATGGTGAGATCATTGTGTGATGGTTGATATTTCATAGCAAGGGTGCAATAATATGGTAAGGGCATATTTGTTTAAGCTAAGCTACAACCTTATATTAAAAAATGCAAGAAGTTAATGCATTAAACCTATGGTCTAAAGTTTGGAGTGGAATATGTTATAATGCCACACTGTATGGTTCATAACCCAAGGTACGTAAACCTACAGGAGTGCATTATTAAATTGGAGGTAAACCATATGGTATGGGTTCTTAAACTTATGCACAAACATCACACCTTGTGGGATTTTCAAATTTCCAAAGCTAATGTGCTAACTGCTGGAGGTATGGTCACATTTTAAGCAGTAAATATTACAGTTGCAAGTGTTCGGAGGTGGAAGATGTGGCACAAACACATTGCAGTGTGTACATCGTATGCCAAGAAGGTATGCCACAGTTTTTAACACCATGCATAAAGCCACGTGACTTTGGTTGTGTCAACCGTTGGATATGCTATGCACCGCGGAGAATTGTCACAACTTGGAAGCAGTCCAGTCATGGTGGTAGAGTAAATTTCCATGACCATGGATGATGAGTTAGTGAACATGTATGATATAGTTCAGTAGTGCCACAATGAAGGGACAATCTAGTAGTGCAGCAACTAAGGTGGCACCAATGCATATGCTACTGCCACAGTTTTTTTGTCCAATGTACCACGTCACCATTGAAGCCAACGAAGTATTTGACATAGAAGTAGCAGGTAGGTGGCACGGAACAGGGCTGTGACTTATGAAGGTAAGTTTCCATGTGGTTGTAAGTTGTTGGTCCACTAGGATTGATGCGCCCTGATGACTTCCTGTCATGGGACCACAAATACATAACCTCCATAGTTAATACATGTCAGCACCAAATGTGGAGGTACCACATCACCATCAGCGATTGTGTTGACCACCAGACATTGGACCACTGCTAGCCTAACCACCAGAAGCTACCATGTCACATATTGACAAGTTCAAGATCCAAAGTTAATGCCAAAACATCGAAGTTATGGTTCAAGGTTTAAAACTTTGGTTATGCACCACATTTGGATAGATATATCTGTGCGGGTTTAAAACCATATGTCAACTATGGTATGCATGAATATTTCATGCACCTAGGTGTGATAGTATTGGTTATGGTTGTTTAAACATATAAGTTCTGAGACCTCATTTGATAAAGGCGCTTTTGGCCAATGAAAGTATAGGAAATAGTTTTGGAGCTAGTGCTCTATAAATGAATTTTTGATATTTTTTTGAAACTATATTGGTTATGTATTAAATCATGCAGCCATTTAATTTGGCGACCATATAATGTTTTGAAACAAATTATTCTAAACTTAGCCTAGTTCCACCTCATAAATGCATCAAGTAAAGAAGCATAGAAGGTGAAGGGAATGACAGCCTGATAGAGAGGTGGTGGTAATTCAGCCTTGTCAAAGAGAAGGAGAGAGACATTCCAAATTCTATCAAAGCCTTTTCAAGATCATAGTTTGAAACCTTTAAGGAAGGAGGCAAGAAAATCCAAGGCGGAAGTTGCACTTCAATTTCGAGCAACAGGAATTCAATAGAGCTTCAGAGTCAAAGTTTTGGTGTATGCTTGCAAATGCTCTTTTCAGAGTTTCTTGGCCATCCTTGGGCCTTTTCATGAATGGAGATAGGTGTTGGAGAGCTATGACATAAGGCTTTATTTCTATAGTAACCAGTAGTGTCTACAAGCACATGTCAGTTGGCGAAATATGATGTAAGCAAACTCTTTGAAGCATTCCTAATAAAATGGTCGCACATTTGCAGTGGATCCAGAGATGTAGTCTAGGAGGGATGAACTCCATCACCAATGTTTGCTGAGTTTGCATTTTTATTACTGTTGTTTATTCGTCATTTTATTTTTATGTTTAAAGCAGAATGAAAACTTAATTTTCATGTTGCCTTCTCCTACATGCAAGCTTGGTTAATATCTTAGTTAAACTAAGTCATTTCATTAAAAGACCCAATTTTAATCTTTCACTTATGAAGAAGACAATCGTATTCCTCATTTTCAGATCGTATTTTGGTATCATAGTCATTCTCATCTTGTGCATAAATGGGTAGAAATTCAAGGAAACTTCGGTTGAAAGAACTTGAAGAGTTGAATCAACAATTTCAATAAGAGAACACTGCACTCCGGCAAATGGTGCAAGATTTGAAGGAGGATAAGCAAAGATTGGATTCAAAAATTGAATCTTTGCATAAGATTTGAAGGAAAGGTAGTCCATGAGTTCGAAGTTCATCTACTGAAGGGAAAAATTAAAACTCACCTCTTGATCAGGAAGATGAAGACAGTGCATCTTTGTCAATGATCCAAAAGAACAGTCAGTAGAAGAAGCTATCAGAACCTTTTCCTCACCTTTTGAGGACCCTCCTTATGCTCCAACATCACCAGGAAATGATTCAGAGAAGAATGATATTTCCAGAAATCAGGAAGTTGGACCATTTTAAAGGCATACCAGAGGAATGTGTATTTCATTGATGAAAAAGATGGCATATCAATAGGGACAATGCCTTGACAAGCATTGCCAAGGCAGGCTCCAAATTATCTCGATGGAGGAAAGGCTATAACATGAAGGTTTGGGCTATGACCAGTCAATATGTGACTACTGTGGTAAGAGAGGGCACATTGTAGATTGATATTGGTCCCTACACCCCAACCTAATGTCGTATAAGTTGCAAGACGAGAAGGGCAACAGATGAATCACTCTAGCAGTGATTCAGAGGGTGAGTCCTTAAGTCAAAAATTTATGTTAAAAGTTATCAAAAGGATTTATCCATGTACGTTTTGTGGTAGTAATTCATATTCTGTAGAAGAATGTTGGAAGAAGAAGATTTTAGGAAAAAAAATAGGTGCTACCAAGAGTCAGCCACAAAAAGATGATACAGTGCTACAAGTAAAGAAACATTCCAGGAAGACTTTAATTCAATCAAACAAGCACTCTGCATCATCAAGGCAGAGTTCGCAAAAATACAACAAAAAGACAACTAGTACAAACTCCAGAGAAGGAGTTTCTCCTAAATGTAAGCTGAGAGGACACACAAAAAGCACATGTTCGATGCTTCCCCGTGAGACAACACCATAACCAACGGAGCAAACGACAACAAAAGAACCTAGAGAAGAGGAACATAAGTCTCCAGAACGGTCTTTTACTTGGAATTGGGGATATTATATTCCATATGTATAAATGTGTGTCTGCAAATATTCATCTCCTCAATAGGCCTAGTCAAGTCTGTAACTAGGATTTAGATGATTTCGTTTTATTATGATGCATGTTTGTAATAAAAATTTTGTAGGTCCAAAAGTATTTTTGTTGGGAGGTGTGATCCAAAATGGATCTTAAAAGTTAAGTTGAAGTTTGTTAAAATACCAAGATGGTTCTAGAAAGCGAAATTGCTTCTGGCATGTGCAAAATTTCACCATCCTAGTTTCTCACAAAAACAACGCTATGTCGAAGAGCTCGACACGCTACTTCTGGTGGTATCTCCATATTCATATTTAGCCTCCGGGTTGTGGAGAAGTTGTCCATCAAAGTTTGAGGTGAATAGATGAAAATGGGCCGTACTGGCCATGTGGCGTTTTCACAGCTTGACACGTGGTAACAACCCATCTCTAGTGAATATCTCCATTAATGGTGAGATCGTTGTTTTATGGTTGAAATTTCATAGCAAGGGTGCAATAATATGGTAAGGGAACTTTTGTTTAACCTAAGCTACAACCTTATATTAAAAACATGCAAGAAGTTAATGCATTAAACCTCTGGTCTAAATTTTGAAGCAGAATATGTTATAATGGCGTATTGTATGGCTCATAACCTAACGTCTATAAACCTATAGGGGAGAATTATTAAATTGGAGGTAAACCATATGGTATGTGGTTTTAAATGTATGTACAAACAATACACCTTGCAAGATTTGCAAATTTCATAAGCTAATGTGGTAATTGCCAGAGATATGGTCACATTTCAAACAATAAATATTATAGTTATGAGAATTTGGAGGTGGCACATGTTGCACGGACACATTGTAGTGTGTACGTCATATGCCATAGAGCTATGCCACGGGTGTCAACACCGTGTATAAATCAATGTCATTGTGGTTGTGTCAATCGCTGAATGTGTTGTGCACCGTGGAAAATTGGTATAACTTGGCGGAAGACTAGTCACAGTGGTAGAGTAAACTTCCATGACCATGGAGGTTGAGTTAGTGAATAGGTATGATATAGTTCAGTAGTGCAACAACAAAAGGATAGTCTAGCAGTGTAGTGACCAAGGTGGTGCCGATGCATATGCCACCACCATGGTTTTCCTATCCAATGTTTCACATCACCATCGAAGCCAATGAAGTATTCAACATAGAATTGGTAGGTAAGTGGCACAGAACAGGGCTATGACTGTTGAAGGTAAGTTTCCATGGGGCTGTAAGTTGTTTGAAAATTGGGATTGATGCACCACGATGACCACCAGTCTTGGGACCATAGATAGCATAACTACCAGATTTAATACATGTCAGCACTGAATGTAGAGGTACCACATCACCATTGGGGATTGTGTTGACCGCCAGACACTAGACTGCAACAAGCCTAACCACCTGAAGCTACCATGTCACATGTCGACAGGTTCAAGCTCCAAAGTTAATGCCGAAACCATCGGAGTTATGGTTCAAGGTTTAAAAATTTGGTTATGCACCACATTTGGATAGATATATGTGTGGGGGTTTAAAACCATATGCCAACTATGGTATGCATGAATATTTCATGCACCTAGGTATGACAGTAATGTTTATGGTTGTTTAAACATAGAAGTTCCGAGACCTCATTTGATAATGATGCTTTTGGCCAATGAAACTATAGGAAATAATTTTAGAGCTAATGCACTATAAAAGAATTTGTTATATAGTTTTGAAACTATATTGGTTATGTATTAAAACATTGAGCCATTTCATTTGGCCACCATATAATTTTTTGAAACAAATTATTCTAAACTTAGCCTAGTTCCACCTTATAAATGCATCAAGTGAAGAAGCATAGAAAGGGAAGGAAATGACAGCCTTGTAGAGAGGTGGTGGTAATCCAAGCTTGTCAAAGAGAAGGAGAGACACATTCCAAAGCCTATCAAATCCTTTTCAAAGTCAACGGTGAAAACTTTCATGAAGAAGGCAAGAAAATCCATGGTGGAAGTTGCGCTTTAGTTTCGAGCAACAAGAGTTGAATGGAGCTTCAGAGTCAGAGTTTTGGTATATGCCTATAGATGCTCTTTTGAGAATTTCTTAGCCACTCTTAGGCCTTTTTAAGAATGGAGACATACATTGGAAAGTTGCGATAAAAGGTTTTCTTTCTACAGTAACTAGTAGTGCCTATGAGCGCATATTAGTTGGAGAAATATCGTGCAAATAAATTGTTTGAAGCATTCCTAATTAAACATTCACACATTCAAAGCAGACCCGAAGATGTAGTCCAGGAGGGATGAAATTCATCACCAATGTTTTATGAGTTTGGGTTTTTACTACTTTTGTTTATTCTTCATTTTAGTTTGATGTTTAAAGGATAATGACAACTTAATTTTCCTCTTTCATTCACATACATGAAACCTTGGTTAATAGCTCAGTTAAACTAAGTCATTTGATTAAAATACACAATTTTAATCTTACACTTGTGAAGAAGACGATCTTATTCCGCATTTTCAGATCAAATAATTTACCTTAAATGAAAACAAATATAGTCTTTTTGGGATTTAATGAGATTCCATACTGTGGAAATATTTTAAATATCTTTCATAAATGATCAACATCTTAAATTATTTTCTTATAATATACTATAATTTCATCTAGATATACCATTGTGAATTTATTAGTAAGTCCATTAAAAGAAATATCGATGCCTCGTTGAAAACTAGCTCCATCATTGTTAATCCATATGTCATATTTTTATAAGCATATGTGCCCCATTTAATTTGAAAAGTAGATTTAATTTGATATTTTGGTGTAACAAAAATTTGGTTATAACCATAAAAACCATCAAGGAGAGAGAACATATCAGTTCTTGCAAGTGGTTGTAAATTTTTTTCCATTGGAGGAACATGTTAAATATATTTTTCAGATGATTTTTTCATATTTCAAAAATCAATGAATACTCTGATATCTCTATTTTTCTTTCGAACATGGCACTAAATTTTAAATCTATTGTGAATGTATTATAGGAAAAATAATTCAAGCTTTCAATTTTTTTTACTAAGCTCTTCCTGGATTTGACCTTGAAGTCTAGGGTTTATTTTGCTTATTTTTGCTAAGATTGTTTTGTATATGATTTGATTGGAATTTCATGTTGAATGATTTTAGTATCATAAACTTTCAAATCATCATAAGTCTATGAGAAAACATCTCTGTATTGTATGAAAAGTTTAAGAAATCTGGATCGTTTAATAGGTGTATAATTACTTCCCAAATTAATATTTTGATGTTGTTTCTCTGTTCCTAGATTTAAAAATTCAAATTTCATTGAAGAGTTGTTTG
This sequence comes from Pinus tabuliformis, assembly GCA_031772625.1. Classification (NCBI taxonomy): domain Eukaryota; kingdom Viridiplantae; phylum Streptophyta; class Pinopsida; order Pinales; family Pinaceae; genus Pinus; species Pinus tabuliformis. The sequence goes on along the minus strand of CM062815.1, from coordinate 292,675,188 downwards.
TTTTGCAACTTGTACTACCTTTGAATATATTTTGAAAGTCATATAAATTTTCTAATCAAACTACAAATTTTGGAATTGAATTTTGACTTTTATGATCACCCAACAAATTTGATAGAAATTGAGCACAATGTTGACCTTCATCAATAATGGAATATTTGAAAATACCTTATAGAGTTAAAAAAATATTTGATTTTATCGTTGTCATCAAATAATCTCTAATTTTCAATATTATCAGGGACTAAGGGTTTAAAAATAATTTCAACTGAAAATTGTTCTGGAGAAAAAATTTCAACTCACAGAAGTCTTGATGCAACATTAGAAAGAAGATAAACATCATTATTTTGAGAATGAGGTATGGAATTTAATTCAAAGTTATCAAAATTTTGAACTAAGTTTCATACTTTGTGTCTTTAATTCATCAAAATATTGGATACACAACGAATGGTTTTATTGCATTGTCTTACTATAATTTATGAGTCACCTAAAACTTTGATATTCTTGATGTCCATTTAAATAGATTTTCAAAGACCTTGTAGTAAAGCTTCATATTTGGCTACATTATTGGTGCAAGGGAAATTTAGTCTGTAAGATAGAAAAAATTTATTCCCTTGGGGATTTATTAACACACATCCCATATCAACTCCCTCATTAGATTTGGAACCATCAAAATATAAAGTCCTACTGTTAATCTGATTCATTTTAATGATAGATGGAACCTCAACAATTGAAATTTATCTTGAATTTAAAGTGTGAACCTATAGAAATTTTGGGCTTTCAATTTCAGTTTCCAACACAATATATTTTTCATATGAGAAATTACCAAGATATGTATCAAATGCATAATTTCATAATGAAGATTCAGGAGAATTGATTGGTTCATTACAATTTTCAAGGTTTGTAATTGTATGTTTCATGTGTTGTTCACAATCCACCTTGACTTTATTTTTCCTACCATTTAAAGGTAGCCATAAATAAGACCAATTTGTTGAGAAATAACCATTAAGATTTTTAGACCAGTCTCAACTAAGAATTAAGCCATATGATTTTGGAATATCAGTGAGAATGATGTCAATAATATGAAAGATTTTGGGATTCGAAGTAAGTCTAATAAGCACATTTTTTATTTCTCCTAAAACTTCTACACTTGATTTGTCAAGTTGTACAATTTGAATAGATGAATTTGTAGGAGAGAGATTTAATTTCTGAATAATTGATAATGGCATTACATTAGATGAGGCCCACATATTGACTAGAGAATTGTGCATATTTCTGTTGAAAATTTCAAAAGTCAAAAGGAAAGGACGACTTCGAGAAGATGATCTATCTCCAATTAAAGTGGCATTTATATTATAGATTTTTTTAGAAAGAGCTTTATTGGAATTGAAATTTTGAGAAGGATTATTTTCTAGAGCTTTAATCGATTTATCTCTTTGCTAAGTAAGTTTACATAGTTAAAATAAAGAGATATTAGCTCTATTTTTCTTCATGTCTTGAACTAAATCATAATTTAGGTATTCACCCAAAGGGATTTTATTATATGTAGAAATAGTTTTATGTGTGGTTTGGGTTTTTTTTGGTTTGAGTGGGAGGGTTACTTTTTGGTGAAGATGCTTGATTTGGAGAAGGATTTTGACTCTTTGATATAGTTTGAACAACATTAAATTCTTATTCATATTCAATAGAACCATTATCAATTAATCCTCTTTGGGAAGCATCTAATAAAACATTAATTTACTAGATTTTGTTCCATTTCTATTTTCTTCCTCTAGTAGCTTCTCCTCCTCAGCTTCTACAAATAATTTAAATTTTAAACATATTTATAAAAGAAGAACAAGTATTTTTCAGAATTCTTTTCATTATGAACTCGAAAAAAGTCATCTTGAGCATTATCATCAATGTTGAATTCTTCAAGATTGGTTGGATTAGGATTAGGTGGTGTATTTCTTCTGAATGGCCTCCAAGGTTTTTTAATTACCAGTGTTTCGAAAAGGAATTTTTTGACATCATTTATCTCATTAGACATCATTTTAATTATGTTTTGGATTGAGTCTAAATTAATATCTTCATTTTCTTTTTTCTCATCAAATGTTTTACTAGTTGAATATTTTTTAGAATAAGATATTGTTTTATTTCTTTCTTGCCATAATACTTGTTTTTCTATAATTTTCAATATTTGTTTTTCAACATTTAGAGCCTCTTCCATGTTTCGAGCTAATGTATCTTTTTCTTCTCTAATAACAGTATATGCAATATCAAAATGAAGAGTAGTAGCATAGACTTCATTTATAACATCATTACCTGGCCTCGACGATGTAGGGATTATATTAAGGATAGAAAGAAGTCTCTAATTAAAATCCTTGATTGATTCACTAAGCTTCATCCTAATGCTTGATAACTCAAAAATTAGAGATGCTTTAGTTTTATCTTCTCCATATTTTTAGATAAATGTCTTTTTTTAAATCTCCCAACTTGTGATAAAACCATCATCTAGTGTGAAATACAAAGATATAGATTTTCCCTCAAAAGTGAACAAAAATAGCTTGAAAATTTATCTTCATGTTGAACTTCTCCTAATTGTATTGATAACATGGACTGCTTAACATGTTCTTCAACAGTAATAGATCCATCAATATTATAATTTGGAAGCCATCCTTCAGAATGCTTTGGTAAATCATGTTCATCTCCAGGGATATCAATGGGCCCAACAGATAACCAAGGTTGACCTGCCATAGGTGATCTTGAGGAATATGATCTTGAAATTGATTTGTGAGGTGATGATAGTCTTGGAGGAGGGTAATCATGTAGGAGGAATAATCATAGGTGAATGGATTAAAAGTAGAGGAGCTAAATAGGGAGATGGAAATAGTGAGATTCAAGTTGAAGTAGTTAGAGTTAATACTTGAGATGTGATAGGATCGGTTTCCTCATCAAATTCTTCTAAAGGAAACAAAGGGTTTTTAAAGGTGGTGAATTTAGATGAAGCTCAAGGACTATTTTATGTTGATTATCTAAGACTAGCTTCAAAAGAACATGAGATTATAACTTCAAAACTATGACTAGGCATTCTCTTTGTAGATATATCAAGTAAAATAGTGAATAACCCTGATACTTTACTTCGAGATCAAGTATATACTCTCTATAAATGTATTTGAGGAAAAACATGAACCAATGAAGCTTCAGCCAAATTTCTTATAAAGAATGTAGTTATTGATGAATGAGGTTGTGGTTCGTCTAGATAAACAATTGTAGATGAGGTATTGGTGTCAGAAAATGCTATATGATGAATAAGATCAACGGTTTTATCAACCATACAATATTTGTGGCCCTCCTTCTAACACAAAATTGTTGACACACGGAAAAATTCCCCCTGCAAGTACAAGTGAGTATTTTCCTGATCAGAGTACCAATTAGACCCTTTTTCGCTGAGATGGTTGTATACTCTCTGAAACTAAGGCTTGGTTGCCTATGTTAAACTAAGCTTAACAAAAATAAAAGGCAAAGGAGATGAAAAGTTAAAAAATTAAAAATTAGGGAAAATATATGACATATCTTAATATTTACAATTATCTACAAAAATATAATCAAATTGTTGAATAGACGAGGTCAATTTGAACAAAAATTAGGATGGGGGGGTAGGGTTTTCATTCAAACATAATAAACCACGTGAAATATAATATGTGTTTAAATCCAGGTGGAGTCTGGGTCCAACTAGCCACATAAAACAATTTTGTGAGAGTTTTTATACAAAAAACACAAAAAGATATTTATCAGGTTTTCATCATATTTAAACTAAATTTATTTGTTTTTTTCGACTTAATATGCATGCATGAACTAAAAATAAAAATAAATAATACTATCTAAAAAATGAGAACAACTTATATTCTATCCCTTGAATATCAAATTTCAACCATGAGACACGAATATAAAAAGTTAACAGTTCATAAAATTCTGATGATAATAGATGTAGACTGCAACATACCCTAGGAAATGTATAAACAAAATAATAAAATATTCATTAAAAAATAAATAAGCATAAGTTAAAGAACAATACTAGATGAATCCGTTAAGATATTAAAAATATCACAAGAAATTAGTCTTATAGCTCAAAAACACATTTGATTATGAAATTGGTCTCCAAAAGAGTTATAACTTCAAAATTTGATTAAAAAATGAAATTTGTTATCTTTCACAATTTATCAACCTCTACTCAAACGTAAGAGGCCATATAAATACTTAAAAAATAAGATAATTATGTTTGACAAATAACAACTTAGAAAATCATAAATATTCTCCTTAATAAAGAAATACTTATAAAAATAAAAGCCCAATCCTTTTAACTAATTTTTTTTGAAAAGTTGTCCATTTGTTTATCATAGTTCCTCATCCTATGAATCCTTATCCTCCATTTTTAGTAGGCGATGCGGTCCATGGATTTGGATGTGATTCACTCATTCTGAATGTACTTGAGTAACAAATGAGAAATGAATTAAATGAAACTGATTTGTGCTAGCCTAGCAATCTAAAATTAAACTTTGGATTTTTTTCTTCCTTTTCTGATACTTATTTCCAAACTTAGAAATGAGTTTAATTTGTTCAAAAGGGAACTATAGAAATTTTTGGAAAGCCTAATGCATCCAAATTTGGATCTCACTTATCTATTTCTGGTCCTTGATGATGATCTCTTATGGTAATTGCTTCAAGTCTCTTGGAAGGAGTTCTTTTAATTGTTTAGAACTTGGGAGATCAAACTCCTCAATAAAATTAGTTCCCTTTTCCCATATTTCTAAAAATTGTGCTTGGGCATTTTTATACCATTCCCTAATTTCCTCGGCTTCTATTTCTTTGTGGCTTAAGGATGCATGCATCAATCTTGTACCATTCTTAGAAGATTTTGGAATTACTTCAAACTGTAATTCCTTTTGCCAGTCAAGGATGGACGAAAATTTGACATTGATGTATTTATGTTCTTATACTAAGGAATCAATCCTCTCATTGAGACTTAAAATATCTTGATAAAGTCTTGAGATTTTATCCATGCATATATAAAACTTTTATTGATCCTTCCTTAAAATTAAACAAATTTGTAATGCATGTTCCTTAAAAATTTCTACACTCTCTATTGCTCCCTAGTTCGGATTGAGATGATATTGAAGGATTTATCTTGCTCTTTTAGATTTTTGGTCATGATTTCAGTGTTACTTTCAGCTTGTTCTTTCAATATCTGAGTTTGATTCTCACGGGCTTCTTTCAAATCTTGTATGTGTTGAGCATGTTTTCATTTTAAATCATTCAATTCCATTTGGAATCGACTCTGAATATTTTCCCTTTCTATCGCAAATCCTCGGAAAAGAGTTGTAGAGTACCATTGTGATTTGTCTTCATTAAAAAATTTGTTGTTCTCTAACTATTTTTCCAATGCATTAATTATTTGTAAGCTATCCTAATATTATGTTGCAGGCTCATTGATATGATATTAATTATAATTTACAAAAGAACCCAAATCCTATTAATATTCGTTAGCATTTTCCTTAACATCATCTTGAGCTTTCCAACTATATTCAGTAACAATTTCTAAAGAATCATTTATTTTCAAGTTTTTCTAACCATTGATTTAGTATGGGAATTAAATAAATACTTTTTGAGAGAAGGAACAATATGACATACTTTGTCTATTTCAGAAACATGCTTAAACAAAAAATAATCCAAAGAAATATTAGTGGAAATAGGTGTCATCGAGGTATTGGGAGATGTTTGAATGACTGAAGATTTATTAATCTTTGTTTGTTGTTCCAGTCCCTCTTTATATTTTTAAGAAAAAATAGCATCAGATAATTTTTGTATCCTTGTCTACATCAATATCCATTTATTGACCTATTATGTTCTCTAACTACTTCAGTTCTGTGTCTTCAAGAGAATTGATCACATTGATCTCATGATCATGCATTGTTTTCTTGCTTGTTGACTTCATTTTTTCTACGTCTTCTTTCTTTTTCTCAGAAAATTTTGTAGTTGTAACACATTTTTTGAGATGTTGATCTTTCTTTATTTCTTCTCTTGTGTTGCCTCTTCAACTGAAAGAAAAACATATGTTGTTTTTTCAATTTTAATTCCTTGCTCTTATTCAGAGATAGAGGAAGGATATGAAGAAATATGTTTAAAATTAAATTGAAAGAAATCAAAATTTTTAAGTTCTTCTACACAGATATTGACATGGAAACTTTTCTCCCTTAGGAATCCTTCAAAAATGTTTTCCATTAACTCTTGTAATTTGGCTCTTGCTTCAACTTATAAGAGCTTTCCTCTTTCCAAATCCTACTGGAAATCATCAATGACTCTGAAATCCTCATCAAAAGGAGGATCCTAATGGGTGGTGATTTTCACATAACTTATTGATTTATAATCATTACTAATGGTTCCATGGGGGTCATATTCATAATGAGGTAAATGATTAATCCAAACATCCTCGGGATCATCTGATTCTTTAAACACATCTCCCCGGTCTTTGATATTTATTTCTTCAAATTTATTTGGAAACATGGGCTAAATTTTCTTTTGAAGTTTCATCGTTTATGAGCCTGGTAATTCAAGGAATTTTGATTAGTTACTTCCCTCAAAGAAAGTATTTTAGGAATGTATCTACGTAAAAGTTCAGGACCAACCTCACTGCCATAGAATCTTATGTAGGAAAATAGTTCTTCAACAAACTAATGGCCTATATATTCTAAGCCTTATGTGAGACTTTCATTAATTCTAGAAGGCAATTTACCAAAAATAACTTCATGAAGAGGGATCATGACATGATGACAAATATCATAAAGATGGAATTTTAAATTTCTTTCCCAAAGGATTTGGGCATAATTCTAAATTTGGATTTGATGGTTAGTAGGATAGTTCCATTTCATTAAGGGAAATGGGATTGAGGCAATAATGATATCCATTAGGAAAGAAGACATACAAAATATTTGTTTGTAGCCGGTAGGAGATATTAATGATAATTTCAAGGTGTATACAATGTTTTTTGATAAAATTTAAGCCCAATTAAGGCACTTTTAATCATGCAGGATACTATGGATTATGGGAATCCATTTTATTTTACAATGTTCTAGGTCCCTCTCTCTAGATAGCTAGGTTAACAATTTGATAAGAAATATGATGGTCTTCTTAAAAATAGAAACAGGATAATCCTTGGAATCTTTGAGCTTAAACCCTTCTTCTTCTTCTCGCAACCATATTTCAATCACTTTGTCATAATTATCCTCACATGGCTTGAAAATGTGTTTTAGATATTGTTGAGGAATTCAATATTAAGATGGATTTCAGGAGTAGTGAGGTTATAAATGGTAGATATGACTTTTGGTTTCCAAGAGCCTATAAAAATTTTGTTGTGGTATGACACATTGCGGGTTGGGATATCCACATGTGAAAAAATACAATAAGTCATACCTTCAAAAGGGAATATTTTAGCCCTAGCATCTACCTGATGAAAATTTGTTTTCCTAATTCTTTCCAAAATTTTATTGTTTGATTGGGAGGCTCTCGCAATTTTCAACCATTCTCTATTCTAAAAGAAATAAAAAATCTCCTCCCACTTATTAATTTAATTTTTTTTCCTTATTTTTCAATTTATTTTTCTAGTGAAAACAAGAAAACTTTATATAGGGACCTTTGTTTTGTTTCTTGTATAAAAAAAAAGAGGGTTGTTGTAATCCTAAAAACACCTTTTTATAATGGTTCCCCCTAATTACATAATATTTGTATTCAAAACATTTTGACTTATCAAATGCCTCTTTGTTGGGAACTTGAATTGCATCAACACGATGCACATAATCAACCACATCTGCATATGTATTTTTCCTGATCAATGTTTTAATGTTATGAACATGAATGTGGTGTGAGTTTATAATTTGATATTTATATTTTCGTACATTTGGCTTATAGAATTAGCTGAGATTAGGTCGAAATGTATGACTGCCCTAAATTATTCATCAACCGATTTCAAATGGAATTTTGTCTTGTTATAATAATTCTATCCTCTAAATCAAGACTTGGTGTTATGATTTACCCAATTCCTTTCGAGCTTTCAAAAGGAATTCGGTAAATCGAGACTTGGTGTTATGATTTACCCAATTCCTTTATGGCTTCTATACTTTTCAACATCAGTTTAATCTCATTCTTAGTAATGGCAACATATTCTTCAACTTCAGCTTCCACATATTAAAAAGTAACATGTCTAGCTTGACTAGATTAATCCACTATAGGGATTCTTTGTTGATCCCCTATATGTACTCTTGTAGCTACATGAAGTATTTTTCTTCACTTATTTCTCCTATCTTATTTTGTATCTGTGTGGAAACAACTAACCACATTCATAATATCTCGCTCCATACAATAAATAATTGCCAACATAATTGAAAGACCCTCACCAAAATCCTATAAAAAAATATAATATGTAAATAATAAATAAGTTATAAAAGATATAATGATACTTACAATAATGAAAAGCACATGAACATAAATTAGCAAAATTACAATGCTTTGTGCAAATTTGTTTATGATTTTTTCACACATCTTTGTAGAATATTCATCTATGTCATAATTCATCATTAAGAAATGATATCTAACATTCTCAAGTGAATTAGGCAGTTTTGTAAGTACATAATCATCTTTTGTATTCAATAGCAAAAATATGGCTCGTACTTTCCTATCACCTCATAAATTCCACCACTGTAAATCATACCAACATATAGATATATGTGCACACCTTCGTCGCTTTCTCTATCTGTAAAATTCCATGTACATTTTGTTTTTTTTTTTTATCGTGTCATCTTCTATTCTAAAATAATCTTCAATTAATTTGAGGGGCTAGTTGCTTGACTTTTACAATGTGTCTCAGTTCAGTTTCATTCAACAATATTCTTTGATGGTCCAACTGCAACTTTAGATGATGTAATTGCTTCCCTTGTTCCATAAACATTAGCAGAGACCTTCTTTGATGCCATTTTCTTGCAATATATATATATATATAATATATATATATATATATATATATATATATATATATATATATTATATATATATATATATATATATATATATATATATATATATATATATATATATATATATATATATATATATATATATATATATATATATATATATATATATATATATATATATTCCATAGAATGTAATTAAAAAAAACATAAAATAAAAAACTCCAAGCACACAAAAAAAAAACCAAAAAGAAAGAAATATAAAAACGAAAATAATTTATTAAAAAGAATTAAAATTTAATTTTCAAATTTTAAAAAAAGAATGAAAAAACCTGTTAAAATTTAACTTTAAACTTTTGAAATGAAAATTTACAAAAAAAAAAAATAATAAAATATATTATAACAAAAAACATTAAAAAAAATTCCCAGGCAGGCGCGTTTATGACCTGACAACCCTCGCTGGGCGATGGTGATGATTATGGGAATTGGCCTCCTCGCCTAGAAGGTGGGCGATAGGCCTTGGGCATTCTTGGGAAGGACGCCCAGGGTTTAACATGCCTCGTCGGGCAAGGGTGCAATTTTTTTTTAATTTTTTAGTTTTGAAAAACAAATCTATTTCTTTTAATAAATGCAATAAATATGAGTTTTTTTAATATTTTTCCATGTAAATATCTAAATAATTTGATCTTTTATGTGGTTTTCCCACTAAAATATGATAAAAATAATCCTTCAAAAAAAAAAGAAAAATAGTAAAAAAACATCTTTCAGCATAAAAATAATAAAACAACCTATTTTCCCCAAATTCCTCTTTAAATGGTCAAAATATATGGGAAACTAAACTTTGAAATGCAAAAATCTCTCGTTCAGTGTCTTTTTGATGATAATGTAGCTCCTCTAAAAAATCACTCCAGGATTTTTAACGAAACATTCAGAAAACTTGATGTGATGTAAGGAAAAGTAACAATTAAAGTTATTATATAGAGACTATGTCATTTCTTTATCACTTCTTGAATGTGGCATTAAAATTGCAATTAAGAAAAATTAATATATGCTTAATATTATAGGTTTACACAAAACTTTGGTTAAACGTTGGGATAAAAAGAAAAATATAAAAAATAAAAGTTAACTTAATTATTTTGTTAATGTTAAATAATTTAAGTAAAAGATTTGCCTACGGGGGTTTGGATTGACGGTGAATGGGTGCGCTGTTAAGGCACTCCTTGCGATAGGTCACCGGTTCAAATCTCCCGTGGGTACGTAGGTTAGTCTTAATATAGAAAAAAAAAAATTAAGTAAAAGATTTATTTTAATTTCAAAGGAATGTATTAAAGGAAAATTTGTGTGGAAATTCGATTAGAAAGTGGGGTCAAAATTTTCAAGACTAAATTTTAGTAGAATTTTTTCAAATAAATTTTAGAAGGAAATTTTGGAGGGAAATATTTCAATTGAAATTTTTGGAGGGAAAAGTTTTGGAGAAAATTTCGAGGGGAAAACTTTGGATGGAATTTTTCATTTTCTAAGCTATAAATTTTCATTGGGAGAGAGTACATTTGTATCATTCAACATCTTTTGTTTGAATGTAATGGATTCTTCTGATAGTGAAGTTTCTCTTTGTGGAGCATCAACATCTTCATCACGTAACAACTCTATTCATATTGATGAATATCATAGGAATTATTTCACTATGAATCGAGAAGAACTTTTTCCACTTATTCCTAATCCTAAGGACTATGAGAGAAACACTCGTGAATGGTATGATGAATAATTTCTTGTAAATAGAGAGTTAAATTTTCCACTTATTCCTAATCCTAAGGACTATGAGGGAAGCATTGACTAAGGGCGAGATGAATAATTTCTTGTAAATAGAGAGTCAAATTTTCCACTTAGTCCTAATCCTAAGGACTATGAAAGCAACAATAATGAAGGGTAGGATGAAGAATTTATGATAAATAGAGAGTCTGATTTTTCACTTAGTCCCAATCTTAAGGACAATGAGAGTAGCAGTGACAAAGGGGAGGATGAGGAATTTCTAGTAAATAGAGAGTGAAATTTTCCACTTAAACCTAATCCCAAGGACTATGAGATAAGAACTAGCAAAGGGAAGGATAAAGCATTCCTAGTAAATAGAGAGGAAAATTAACCACTTAGTCCTAATCCTAAGGACTATGAGAGTAGCATTGATGAAGGGTAGGATGAGGAATTTTGAGTAAACAAAGAGTAAAATTTTCCATTTAGTCCTAATCCTAAGGATTATGAGAGCACCATTGATGAAACAGAGTATGAAAAATTTCCAATAAATAGGGAGTCACATTTTCCACTTAGTCCTAATCCCAAGGATTATGAAAGCACCATTGACAAAGGAGAGGAGGAATAATTTTCTGCAACACTTTGAATAGAGAGTCAAATATTCCACTTAGTCCTAATCCTAAGGATTATGAGAGAATCATTGTCAAAGGGGAGGATGAAGAATTTCTTCCAAATTATTATTTTAGAGGCATATATGTGAATAATGCATTTTCTTTGAGTCAGGATTTCAAAGGTGCTCATGGTGATGATGAATTTCCTCTAAGTGAGGATTTGAAAAGTAGAGATGAGGATGGTTAATAATTTCCTCCAAGAAATGATTTGAAAGACGTAAACAATGATGATGAGATTACTCCAAGTGATTATTTTAAAGCAGGGATGAGGATGGTGAAGAATATCCTCTAAGTCAGTATTTAAAAATTACAGATGATTGTAGTGAAATATTTCTTGTAGGTGATGATGGTAATGAATATTTTCCAAGCAATGATGATGATGAATATCCTAACTATGTTCAAAATGATCATAGAGAGGATAATATTCCTTCTTATTATGATGAAAATTCTTATAGAGAGGATGATGAAATGATGGAGACGTTGCCAACAAATATTGTATATAGGAGTAGGAGTAGACCTTTTCATATCAATCCAATATATTTCAGTTATACAAGGGGTAGTGAAGAATATCTCACGAGAATAATTTATATCAGTGATCTGATTTCAAGTGAATGTTGTCAAAAGGATTGCTTGAAACATATGGATTTCAAGTTTGCATTGGAGAAAAGGAAGAGATATTTGTCAATGAATAAAAGAATGCAAAATTCATATTTAGTGGGATGCATGCAATCTATGTTTGTAGGTTATGATTATCATATCGGGAATTTATTTCTTTTTAGAAATGATTTCAAAATGTTTCATTCAATTGGTAATTTTTGTATGTTAAGAATCCAAGAAAAATTGGAAAAGGATCCCACATTTTATTCAGAAGTACATTATAGACGAGAGTTTGGGCCATTATGAAATATTGCAATGTCATGGATTCAAGACTTCTTTTCAAATCATGGATAGTATGCCAAATAAATACACAATACATATTCCAAATAATTTCTCAAGGCGATAAATCTACAAATTATACAACTAATATGCAGAAGGTGTTCAAGGAGATGGCAATTTTATTACATATCAATATTTTTTGAAGATATGGAGGAAAGAATTCAACAATGTCCCTAATCCTAAGAAGAAAAGGATGGGGGTTTGTACTAAATGTACTTATCTTAAATAAAAAAGGGATAAATGTAAGGGGCAGAAAGAGGTATGCATACATAAAATTATTTTTAGAAATTGTGTAGTTATGAACTATGAAAATGTACTTATTAATGGTTATATTTTATGTTATGTGTAGTATACATTGTCAAAGCACTTCAAGAGCATAAAAATCAGCAAACAAGTGAAAGGAAAATGTTGTATAAGAATCGAAAGAAGTGTTATGATAATCCAAATAAATATTTGGGTTTGATAATTGATGGTATGGAGAAAAAGAAAACACATCTACCACAATTTTTCCCCACACCATTTTCATATGTTTAAAATTTTCATATGTTAATTATAATGTTAATAAAGTTACATATGTTAATTATAATACTAAATAATATCAAGTACAACTATAAATAATTTCGACCACGAATTATATAATATGAAATGTCAAGTATTGCAATATGAGTTTCCAACTTAGTATTGGTTGGATTACTATTTACACATGAAATGTTGTTTCATGACATCAAAGCATTATCATTGTGTTTCCAAGGAATTGTAGGTGAATTCACCAATTATAAATACTTGACCATCAATTTGTACATGTGTGTGTCTCACATGAGATATTGGCTCTAAGGGTATCGCTAGACCTGTTCTCTTCTCTCTCTCTTTATGGATTTGCCACTGCACTGTTAGTTTTCTCCTCTTTCTTTAAATCCTGCTTCTTACCATTAATATTGATTTGCTCATCAAAAAATGAAGGCAAATACAATGCAGAGTATAAGACATGACATATAATCAACACTAGAATATAAAATAAAGTAGACTACAAAGAATTTATACAACATATACCTAAACATCATTAATGCCAATGCCAATTTTCCCCAGAGAAACAAGAAACTCTAACAAGTTTCCTTCAGTTACACGATAGTCACCACAATGTGGCTAGATGATCTGTATAAACAAAGAAAATAAAATTCCACCATAGAAATAGAACCTTAGGAGCTTAGTACTCAACCTTTACGAAAATCTTAGGAACAATCCTGCCAACTAAATTACATGCTAAAAATATCATGCTATAAATAACTTGTGAAAATAAATGGAAAGAAAAATATAACATATAATAAAGCACACCTACAAACAAACATTGGAAAGTTCACAAGAACACTAAATACAAACAAAGCACACATATCCAGGTAGGTCACATTCCAGAAGACCTTTTGGCACAAACATATCTGCACATATAAAAACAAGAAGATAAAAACCACCATTTCAAAATAAAATCTCTCCTTCAACAATTAATACAATGAAAAATATACACGTCATTTAAAAAAAACGGTTTCTTAAAGCAACTTCCACAAGGAAAACATTCCTATAAATCCTTTCATATTTTGATTCAAATAACAATCAACAGGGCATATACATCATGCCAGATATCACATGAACCTTCAACAAACACTGATGAAAATGAGTTTATATTACAAACATGAAGGATACTTTGAATTACTACTTTATGTATAGAAATAGGGTTCCTTCAAGCACATAGTAAATGCAAATTTCTTAACATATTCATGAGCCTTACCATTATGGTCTTGATATCATCAAATAGACAACAATTAGAAGGGGTGGTTAGGCACATCAAATATTAGCCAAATGTATGTTTGAAAATGTTTCCAATGCAACCATTTTTCCATGAATACAAGTATGAGGCTTGCTGCAACTTTTTTTTCCCTGCATTGTTAGTGTCATACAAATAGAAGATTATATGGAAATTTTAGGCATTCATGAATCGATTTCCATATGTAGCATACAAACTACCAACTTTCCCTCTTACACACTAGTTACACTATTCGGCTTGCAATTTTAGAGGTCTAAGGAAAATATACAAACATTAGAATGACAATATTTTATGTGAATGTGAAAAAAATTCATTAACACTTTTTCATCAATCATTTAGGTAAGTGTCTTATACATTTCTTTTTATGCAAATAATTTGGAAACTTTCTTGCTACTATAGCTTAAGAAACTAGAGTTCATTTTTTCTCATATTACTATTGGTGTATGATGTAGTGAGTTATGAAGTATTTCCTACTTTCAATTATAATTTTAAAACGAACATGAAAACAATGTTACCAATATTGTGTCATGGATCTAAAAAATTTCATAGAGACATTTCATCAAATAATATGTATGTAACCTTGTATGCTTCTATAATTTTGTGATTTCCCTTATAATACATCATTCAATAAAAATGGTTTGATTCTAGTATGTGAACAATAATCATGGAGGTATCTCCAACAAAAATACTATACATTCAGATATCTTCCTCTGTTGTGATATATGGAATCTATCCTTCAAACATATTTGTGAGTATTAGGTACCAATTCTCCTTATAGGAATGTATGGTTTTAGGTGGAAGAGATTTCAATGGCCATAGGTTTGTGCTAAATGAGCCAATAAATTTCCAAAACTACGTTTGGGCATACAAAAGTCCATTGGAAAATATGTGGTTGCAATAGAAAGAACTATCGGTGCCTTATCTAGTATCCAGGACACATGAAGTTTAGGGTGCCTCAAAAAGGGAATTTATTTGATGTTTATGAGGGCACACTTGCTTGTGCATTCAAGCTACTTATGGCCCTATCTTCACTTTCTAAAAAAAACATACAAAATATCCCCATAAACATTTTTCTAAATGAATGGTATTATCTCAAAGTCTGTCTACTATTCATAATTGCATAAATTCCCACATTAAATTATCAGTTGCAGATCAATTTACATATGTTCAACATTCTTCAATCCTTTTTTCCATGTTTATATCTATAAATAATTTTGCATGCTTGTCTAAAGAGTAGACATTCATTAAAGACAAAACCTAATATTGCAACAATGGGTACATGAAGACCTACAAGACTAAAGAATAGAAAGAGAAAAACTAATCAATTCATCCTATGATAATGTAAATTTAGAAAGAACCACAAAATTTTATATAAAATGAGATATGGAAAACCTAAGATCACAAGAACACGGAAATATCACTATGTCATATTCTAGCAATAGTTATGAAGAATAATATTATTGGAAATTCCTCCTGGATCATACAATCATCCAAAAAAAAAGTAAGAATAATCACTAAATAATTCTATCCACCAAAAGTAGTAAAACCATATTTCTAACTCATATTGGGCATATGTATTCATCCAATGCTTCAATGCAGATAAAAAAGATAAAAGCAATGCATCAACAGAATCATTTTAACTCTTTTCTAGCTAGCCTATACAACTTTTAGGATTGTAGTTGTTTGGACACTAAAAGAAGAGCAACATAGACTAGTTATCAAGGCAGTGGTTACATTGTTGTAAGAAAATCGACTTCAAAGGTTAAATTGTGTATAAGGAGTCAGTCCCATTTTTTTTTTAGCTCCACGAATAGAATCAATATAGTATGAATGAAAAATAACACTCCAATGAGGATATCGAATCAGGGAGTAAGCACTAAATATAAAGCAACCAATACAAGTTTCTTGAAACTCCAATTATTTCCCAAAACAAGGCTCTAAAGTAAGTCTAAATAAATTATATCTAGATTATTTAATTGGTGGAACACCAAATGATACAAAAGGAAGAATCTAACTCACAATTATAAACATTTTCCTTAGATAACTAATGTGACAAAAATGAAGCCTCTACTCCTCTAATCTTGTGAATAATTATTTTTTGACCCAGTAAACATTTTACTAACTAATAGAAAAAATAAGAAAATTTACAGAAAGATAATATATTCCAAATCCCACTCTTAGGATTTTTCTTAAGCTCTTACTATATCATTTTAGAATTAAAAACATAAAACATGATAGCTACAAGAGACTGTAACAACATACCAAACGTTTGTAACAAACTTAAACTATTGAGCATCCTTGTCTACAGTAAGTGCAACCATTCTTTGTATACACTTGTCACAAAATATATCACCACCATTATATAGTAATGTTTTGAAAGAACAATAACCAGTTAACCTATTGGAGTGAGACATCTACCTTTAACTCAAAGATCAAAAACTCCACAAACTCAACAACATAATTAATGGATATCCAAGCTACCATTTGGAAAAATTCTCCAAAATATGTATGACGTCCTTTACAACTTATCACAACTTCATTAGGCACCTGAAATCACAAAGATAAATGAAAAACATTAAATATTCAAGGAAATTATTGAAATATAACAACCTTGAGTCACACACATCACTCATTATAAGGTTTACTAGTATTTAGTTCACTAGTATACTCATAAAATATTGTTGTAATTGTATTTTTGCATTTAAATCAACAAGTTTACATCATATAGTTCTACTAGGTGGTGTTCCCAACAATAAAATAGTTTTTTATGTAGGGTTCTAGGCCATTTTCAGGCTAAAAACATAAATTACAGCTTGATGTAAATTTTGTCTTGTTGATTTATTGCCACGATTTTCAGTGTTATTGCATTAAATTTTTCTTTGAATTATAGGTAATACTGCATTGTTTTCTGTGTGAAATTTCATCACTTAATCACCTATTTCTCTCTATTTTTTATTTAGGTGTCACCAGTTGTTTTTTGCATCACAGTTTTTCTCCTAAAGTCATCTAGGAATTTCTCAATATGTCTTGGAAGCACTAATTAGAAGTACAAAGTACTTGGCAATAGTGTATTATTTCTATTTACATTGGAATTAGATGGTTTCAATTGATAACATTTTTCCATCATTGTTAGGGAACAAACTAAGCTTATTGGTGCTACATTATTGGTGGGTATTTTCTTTTACTGCAAATATTTTTATTCACTTCGCAACTTTCCCAAGTTCAAGAACGGTTAAAATTTACCTAGGTTTGATCCAAAACAGGGTGTTCATCCATTTTTGGAAAATCCTGTAAATCTCTTTCAACAAAAAAGAATCTAGGATTATCCTTACAGACTAGTAAGAATGGTAATTATTTCTCTTATTGTTGTTATTCTTTCAATTTCAAACACTCATCTTTTAACAGTTATCGTTTTAAATTTCTACCATAAGACAATTGGACACTATTAATTATGCCACTATTGGGGGATATCCTAAGGACATGTTGTAAGGTGGTTGGCAAAATAATATGCCTAAATTTCAAGGTAATAATGTTATTTCTATAGAAGAGCATCTTGAAAAGTTTACATATCACCTGGATGACTTTAAGGTCACTCATGAAGACGAGATCCTAAATGGTTTAATCCACGTGATAATGTCAAGAAGGTTGAGGTAAAATTTACTCCTTCCACTTCAAATATTTTTGATGCATCCACTTCAGTGTGCAGTAGACCATGTAAATATTTCACATGCCACATAGTGCAAAAACTTGTAATATATTTTCCTTGGTATCTCAAAGTTATGACAAAATATATAAGGGGTTTTCTCTTGAAATTACTGAGAATGTCTTTTGGGCAAGGGACAAGGATGAGATTCATTCTAGTGATCAAGTAAGTATTTTATTATAGTGAGATAAATACGAAGTAATTATCCCTTTATTTGAATAATACATGTTATAATACATGCATATACATATATATAATTATTAAAAAAGGTTCTTGATACATTCAAGGTACCAAACACTACACGTGGAATGAGCTTTGTGATCTTGCATAACTTGTTTTGTGCAGACCACAAGGAGCTTGTATGTGATAAACACTGCACATTATCAGCACATTACATTGTCTTTAGTATTAATTCAAGTTACTTCTAATTGATTGGTTTTCATATATCCTCTCCTCCACTAACAACAAAAGTGAAGCATGTCCTAGATTTTTTTCACAGTTGGCCAAAGATTGCAAAGGAAAAGCTAAAGGTACCATCTGACAAATTATTTTGAAAGGTCTACACTAAAATAAAAATATACTTGCACCATTGACCAAAGGCTAAAAATGAAAAGTCAAAGGTGCCATCTCACAAATTATTTTGTAAGTTATAAATCAAAACAAAAGTAGACTCCCCATAATTGATGCCTCGGAAGTTGAAAGTATCCCTAAATCACATGGAAGAAACATCACAAAAATGTTTCTCTTATCAAAATTCAAAAAAGAGAGTCCAAGAAAATCTTGGTACAACTTGTGCAATTGGAAAGTGAGATGACCTTAAAAAGCTTGAAGAGTAAGTTTCAAGAAAAAACAAGGATAGCCAATATCAAGAGGTACACTATATTTCGACTATCAAGACCATGGTAAAGAGTGATTCAAGTGTAGAAATACATATGTGTATTATATGCATATATAAAATTAAGAAAAATGGATCCGAGCTTGAATAAAAAGTGTACAATGTCAACATTATTTAATGGACACATTAAAATGTCTATTAAAATCATCTGTGGAATTATTTTTTAAAATCAATTGATATCCAGGGAAGAATTTATAACTTGCCCAATCTAGAAAGTTAATGTTGTGTCTTTATTGAAAAGTAATCAAACAAATTCAACCATATATTTGTGGGCGTCATTGGCAAATTTTCATCCCCGGAAAGAACAGTTTTAGCTTCAAATCAATGTAAAAAGAATGATGAAAAGATTTAGAAGAAAAGCATCTGAAATTGTGGAACAATCACAGAGGTAGAAAGATCAAGTTGGTCCTCTTCCTGTTAAGTCATTTAAAATCTACATTCTAGGTTTCATCTTATGTGGATGATACAAAATTATAGGTATTGGAGAAGAAAATTAACTTTATTGCATTTATTATAGCAATCATGTTCAAATGTAAAAGACATGAGAGAAGCACATGAAATGGATTCATAGTAGAGGCCCTTTCAGGTAGATGTGCATGACATTACTCAAACATGAATATGAAACTAAAATTATTTAAATGTGCCATAATTAGGAATAAAAGTATGAATATCTAGCCACATGACCTATACTTAGATGCTAAAAGATGAAAATTTATTTAACCCTATTGGAGGTTATTGAATTTTGACTTTGATCTAACAAAGATCATAGCTCAAACATAGCTCAAATCTTATTAGGCACCCCATGTTCACATTGTGGGTTGAGAGGTCAACATCAAACATCTATATTTTTTGTAGTATCATAATCTCATCATCGATGATCATGTTATACTATATTTACAAGAAATTACTAATTGTTGAAGTCTTTGTAAATTTCATCATATATTCATGAAGTGAATTAAAACGAGCATATCATTCTTCAAGGCATTGGATCTTTGTAATGATTCTTACAAGGAACTGGAAGAGGGAACATTCAACGACTCAATTATAATTATAGCACATTAGAAAGATAAATCAAAATGAATCAATGTCATATTACCATCTTCTCAAAAATGGAATATAAACCTGGGGAAAAGTGAATAAAAATGTGTAATTCTCGTTAACTCAATTTCACTTGAAATCTAGGAAAAGGAGGAACCTTACCAAATTCCTACACTAAAAGGAAATAGGAAATTTAAGGTTTATAAAATAGACTAACAAAGGCATTTATTTAAATGTATAGATACATACAAACATCCATACATACGCATAATAAATTATTAAAAAAGGTCCTTGATATATTCAAGGTATTAAACAATGTACATGGAATGAGGTTTGTGATCTTTCATAGCTTGTTCCCTATAGACCACAGGGAGCTTCTATCCAATAACGACGATGGGACCCAATTTCATGTTTAGTATCTATCTGTCTAAAATGTAAGCATCAACACATTGTTTTATATTTAGTATTAATTTAGCTCACTACTATTTGATTATGTTTGATATATCATATCCTCCAGTAACAACAAAAGTGAAAAATTCCCTATATGCTTTGCACCACTGGCCATATATTGCAAATGAAAAGCTAAAAGTGCCATCTCACAAATCATTTTGTAAGGCCTAAACCAAAAGAAAAGTAGACCTCCACAAAATTAATGCCCAAAAAGTTGACAATATGCCTAAATCACATGAAAGAAGCATCATAAAAATGCTTCTCTTTTCATAATGGAAAAACAATAGTCCAAGCAAAGC
Organism: Pinus tabuliformis; assembly: GCA_031772625.1. NCBI lineage: Eukaryota > Viridiplantae > Streptophyta > Pinopsida > Pinales > Pinaceae > Pinus > Pinus tabuliformis. Next base: position 292,654,638 of record CM062815.1, on the reverse strand, counting down.
TTGGTACAACTTATGCAATAGAAAACGCATGATGGCCATAAAAAGCTTGAAGAATAAGTTTCAAGGAAAAACAAGGATAGTCAATATCAAGAGGTACACTATATTTTGATTATCAAGGCCATGAAAAAGAGACATTCAAGTGGATAAATACATACATGTATTATATAAAGATTATTTGAAAGTGAAGAAGAATACAGACAGTTAAAAAGACTACACCACCCAACTTCACAACACATTCGTTAACTTTGATGACTACTATTTTCAAGACGAATAAACACATTTCATTTGAGAGTGAACATGGAAAACTAGAATGAAACAAATCAATAGGTTTTGGCTCCATATGAAATACCGGACTTGTGGATCTTGTTAGATTGACTAAAAAGAGTCCAACTAGATGCACATGGTTCTATAGAACAAAGTATAAAATAAAAATCAGTGCAACATGTAAAACACTATTGTGAATGTGAGTTATGGGTGACTTTAAGTTTCAATAAAACCACCAATGCACAACCCTCTACTGCAACAACCAAAAACCAATTCAGCGCACATGATGAGACAAAACGCATTTAGTACAATATGCCAATCATGTAATGTCCTCTTATAATTAAATGGCCCAAGGATGACAAAATATCATATCTAACCGCATAGGCTATAGTTTTTTGTAAAGGAGGACAGCCAATATTTGATCTTATTGGGGTGACATTAGATAATTTGAGGTAAATGGAGGGAAAATTGTTAGCCACTCAAACTCAAATTAGGAGGGAAGACCCCAAAGGGAATCTATAAAAAGGAAAGAGGATAATCATTTTTCTCATCGTCGAATGTGGATCTTTCTTAGTTTTGAGTTAAGGATCTTGGAGGTTTTATGAACCCTTTCTTTATGATTGGTTTCTGTAAGGTCCCCTCCTAGGATCCTCTACCAAATCTATATTCTCTAATTTTAAATGCAATAAAAGGGCAATAATTTATTTTCTAACAAGACATTTACACAATGATAATTTACCATTTAAAATCTAATTACTACAATTTAAATAGTGAACATTTCATTTCAATCACTTACATGAGTAATATATGCATAGAGAAATACCTGTACCGATAACTCGGTGGAGATGCCCTTGAGTTTCAGCTCCTGCTGGAATGCTCCTCTTGACTACTAACTGGATTTACTTCCCAGCCAACTAGGAAGTAATTCCTAGCCCAGGAAACCTCCACAGGTTCCCTAGCCCTCTGAGCCGAAGTCCAACCAGATGTAGTGTGTCCAAGATGAATAATACTCCCCTCCTCTCTCTCAAACAATTCCTCCAAAACCACAACCAAACCAAAACCAAAAGCAAGACCAAGCCTCCTCCTCCTCCCCTCATCCTTCCCCTTTTATGCCCCCTTCTCTTCTCCACCTCAACCACCTCTCATTAATGTCATAACTTCTCCCTCATCCTTACATTTGACTTCTCTTCTCCCATGTAAACATGAGAGGACATTTGGAATGTGATATGGATATAAAATTGGGTAATTAATTAGAGAGGACCATGTATTCTCCCAAGTAAGTATTTTGGGGATGAGAGATGAATATATAAAGTGGTAATTAATTGGAGAGGACCATGTCTTCTCCCATGTAAATGTGAGAGGACATTTTAGGGATGTGAGATGAATATATAAATTGGTAATTAATTGGAGAGGACCATGTCTTCTCCCAAGTAAATCTGAGAGGACATTGGGAATGTGATATGAATATAAAATTGGGTAATTAATTTGAGAGGACCATGTCTTCTCCCAAGTAAATGTGAGAGGACATTTTGGGGATGAGAGATGAATATATAAATTGGTAATTAATTGGAGAGGACCATGTCTTCTCCCAAGTAAATCTAAGAGGACATTTTGGGAATGAGGTATGAATATATATATAATTTGGTAATGAATTGGAGAGGACTATGTCTTCTCAAAATTTAAAAATTTGGGGAGGTAAATAACAAAATTTATATCGATACCAAATTGATAGTTTCACCAATGTAGGTATGTACCAATATTTCTTGATAATTATAAGTCCATAATTTAGCGAAATTTAAACACTTAGTAAAATTTGCAGGATAAGATTAAATAGGGCATTACATACACTCCTCCTTCAGAAAACTTTGTCCCAAAGTTAGAGTGTAAAATATACAAGAGTTCGCAGCAGTTTGACAATAACGCATAAAAAATGGAGAGAGAGTTATAGTAGTAAAATTTGATAAGTCAGACAATGGCATTCCTTCCCATCAAGAGTCTCCAACTGATCTATATCCCCCTATCCCTCCTGACCTACTTCCGTTCCCACACTATCCATCCTCTTCTACTATATACGGTGGCATCGACTATACCAATCTAACCACTGATAAAGCCAACATGGTGAAAGCGTCGACTATATCGACCTAACTTCCCCAGTAGTAAACTGGAAATCATCATCACACTTATAAGGGAGCGTGTCCACCACTACCCTCCCACGATTCTAGGTTTGAAGGTTACACGGTGGGAAATACCTCCACCCCTCCTGACAACTAGGGATAATGCCCTAATATGGACCACACTATAGCGCTGGTTGGACTTGTCATCGAATAATCCAGTCAGGTCATCTTGCCACCTGTCATTTATATTTTACTCATGTCATGAGATTTCATATCAAGTAGATAGCAAACGTAATAAACAACGTACGTTATACCTTTCCCAATGAGATGTCTTGACCTTCCTTCAATGTAAGAGTAGATCTTGGCTATCATATAGTTCTTTCCAACCTGTGGGTTAGCTCTCATTCATGCACTTATATAACAACAAGATATATAAGTGATCTTTAATCAACATGTTATTAAGTCTAATATCCACGTGTCAATCTTGCAATTCATAGTGGAAATAAATCATAAATTCACTAAGTCATTCATTTAAACAAATCATATCCACTTGAGCCATATATGAAACAAAATAATTCTGATAAGTCACGTACTAGATAACTCATCACTAAGTGAGTCATACATTTAGGCCATACATCAACCATTTCCATCATCAATACCAAATCCATCAATTTACTTATATAATTAGTTTCACATGTCCAACCAAATGCATCAATATTACATAATGCTCATAAATAAATAACATGGAACTACAAAATAGAACCTTAACATAGGTAGATGTCTAAGTCAAAACAAAAATGGGCATCACAGATGCTTAAAAAGTGAGGGCTAGTCCTGACGTATAGTCTTTGTATCCTCCCAGGTAGTAGATACTGGGCTATACTTGTCCCACTAGACCTTAACTTGGTCCACTGTGCGACGTCTAAGTTGTTGTACCCTACGACCGAATGCTCGTAATGGTTCAACCACTATCGTTCCCACGTCTGAGGCCTATAATTCCCTCCAATCCAATTTTTGAGATTCATCAGAAACATAATGTCGTAAAATAGATACATGAAAAACATCATGAGTTCTATGTAAATGGGGTGGCAGTACAAGACAATAGGCAACTAGTCCAATCTTCTCTTTAATCCTAAAAGGTCCTACGAACCGAGGTGACAATTTCATCCCCTTCCCAAACTGAATGGTGCTTTTTTTGGGTCAGATACGAATAAAAACTTGGTCCCCTACTTCATAACTGTGATCAATCTTATGTGAATCATCCTAACTCTTCTCTCTATCTCGTGTTTCCTTTAAACTTTTTCGAATCTACTTTACCTATTCCTCCATTTCTTGAACTAATTCTGGGCCAACTATTACTCGGTCCTCCAACTTTTCCCAACTCAACGATGTCCTACATGGCCTTCCATATAGAGCTTGATAAGGAGGCATCTCGATTGAACTATGGTAACTGTTATTATAGGCAAACTCTACCAATCGTAAGTACCTTTCCCACTGAGTCTGATTATCTATGATGTACATCCTAAGCATGTCTTCCAGAACCTGATTTACTCTTTCAGTCTACCCATCTATTTCTAGATGATATGCAGTGCTCAAGTTCAACTGAGTCCCTAGTGCTGATTGCAAACTTGTCCAAAACCTAGATGTAAATCAAGAGTCTCTATCAGAAATGATCTTTGTGGGTAATCCGTGTAGTTGAATAACTTCACTTATAAACACTCGTGCCACATCAGTAACATCGTAAGTGTCTCTTACTGGAATGAAATGCGCACTTTTGGTCAATTTATCAACTATAACCAATATATCATTGTGCCTCTGTGAAGTGAGTGGCAAACCCACAACAAAATCCATGGGAATTACCTCCCATTTCGATATATGGATTTCATGTGGTTGTAGGAGTCCTGCTGGATGGTGATGGTCAACCTTCACTCGTTGACATTCAAGACATTTGATGGCAAACTGGACTATGTCGTGCTTCATGGCTGCCCAAAAGAAGAGTTTCTTCGTGTCTGCATACATCTTCTTTACTACAGGATGTGCACAATAGAGTGCTCTATGTGACTCTTTGAGGATGGTTGTTCTTATACCCCCTTCGTTCAATATCTACATGATCCCTTGAAATCTCAATAGCCCATCTGGTTCAAGGACATATCCATCAAAATTTGGTTCTATCTACTTCCCACTCTAGAGTGTTGGGATGACCTTTAGATACCAACTATCTTCAAAGAGTTTCTCCAACACACGTTACCTTAAATTTACCTTTAAGGCTACTAGGGAGAAGGTTCGTGGTGTCCTTCTTAGTGCATCTACCACCACATTCTCCTTTCCCTTGATGTATGAGATCTCAAAATCATACTCACTCATGAATTCACTCCACCACCTTTGTCTGGCATTCAAGTCCCTTTGAGTGAAGAGATGCTTCAGGCTTTGATGATCTGTTCTTAACTCAAATCTTCTCCCAATGAGGTAGTATCTCCACATTTTCAAGGCTAACATCACTGCTACTAATTCTAAGTCATGGGTAGCATACAACTCTTCATGTTTCTTCAATTTTCTAGATGTGTAAACTATTACTCCGCCTTCTTGCATCAATACTGCACCCAATCCTTGCGACGAAACATCGGTGCAGACAGTGAAGTATTTTTCCATGTCTAGTACTTGAAGGATCGATGCACTAGCTAGTAACCTCTTTAGTTCTGTGAATCTAGTGTCACATTCGTATGTGTATTCATTCCTGACCCCCTTTCACTGTAATGTGGTGATGGGTTTTGCAATCCTTGAAAACCCTTCCACAAACTTGCAATAATACCCTGCTAGCCCCATAAAACTACATACCTCATGGGCATTTTTTGGTACTGGCCATTCCATTATGGCCTTCACATTTTTCGGGTCAATTGAATTCCCTTCTCCTGAAATGATGTGCCCAAGGTAATGAAATTTCTTCTGAAAAAAGGAACATTTTGACAATTTTCCATACAATTGACTTTCCCTTAAGAAAATCAAGACATCCCTTAGGTTCTTTTCATGCTCCTTTTCATTCTTGGAATACACAAGAATGTCATCAAGAAAGACTTGCACAAATTGGTACAAATACTTCCTGAACACACCATTCATGAGGCCCATGAATATTGTTGATGCATTGGTTAAACCAAATGGAACAACTATGAACTCATAGTACCCAAACCGAGTTTGAAATGCAGTTTTTGAGATGTCCTCTTCATTAATCCTCAATTGGTGGTATCTAGATCGTCGATCGATCTTTGAGAAAACCGTTGCTCCCTTAATTTGATCAAATAGGTCATCTATTTGAGGTATTGGGTACCTATTCTTTATTGTGGCTCTATTTTAGTCCCTATAATCTATGCATAGCTGCAAGGAACCATCCTTCTTCTTGACAAAAATCACTGGTGCACCCCAAGGTGATAACTCACAAAGTTCTAGAGTTTTCATCCTATAAGGTGTCTTAGATATTAGTTTAGCACCAGGTTTTAGGTCTATTGTGAAATCAATCTCCCTTACAGGAGGTAATCTAGGCAATCCCTTAGGAAAAACATTCTTGAATTATGACAAAATTCGATGTTGTTCTAGGGAGGGTCCTTTCTGGTCACTTATAGCCTCGACCACATATAGCTTGCAACCTTGTCGAAGACAACGTTTTACCTTCATCATTTATATGAATCATATCGACACTCCCCTCTTCATTCCAAAAATCTTAATTGGCCTACCTTCATCATTTAAACAAATCACCTTCTTCTTGGAACAGTCTACCAAAGCTCGATGAGCCTCTAGCTAGTCCATTCCAATAATTACATCATACCTCCCCATTGCTATGATGTATGCCTTCAAATTAGATATACACACCCAGAGGTTTACCTGACATTAGTCAACACTAGGTCCTACTGCTTCTTTTATCCTAGAAGCCATCTCAACTTGTTCAAAGTCATCATGATCATAGGCTGCCAACCCACATTTTTCTAATACAACTGGTGAAATGAAACTCTCTATAGCACTAGAATCAAACAAAATTTTAAATTTTACTTTGTTTATCATGCTTGAGGTTTCTACCATGGCAGACTGTTCAACTTGTTGGTCATCAACTATTGCATAGATTCGATGGTGGCTACTTGCCCACCCCCACTGGTGCTTTTCTCTACGGTTGTTACCAACTTGCAACTCAGGGCAGTCCTGCTGGTAATGAGATCCTCGGCATCCCAAAAAAGTGACGCGCAGTAGACCTTGAACCGAATGTTGTGGATTTCTTTGGAAAGAGTTCCTTCCCTTGGGACCCCTGCGCTCACTTGTTGCTTCTCGTGTATGACTTTGATTTGTATGTACCCTTGAAGCTGCGGGTGAAGCTACACTAGTAGCCATTGAAATCCCCAGTATCGGTGCTCTAAGTACAACCTTGTTTCCATATGGTGATGGCCTCAAATTTCCTCCCCTAGGGAAGGTACGAGGGGCATTCCCCATAAACCCTGGTTGGCATGGAAAAATGGCTTTGCCTCCACCTTTTAAGTCTAAGTGTTCTTTGACATAAGGAGCCTATTCTATAGCTTCTGCAATTGAGGATGGTTTCCACATCCATACCATTTCCCTAATCTTAGGGTTCAATCCATAAATAAAATGATCCGCTTGGCACTGGTCAGTATCCATGTAGGAGACATACTTGACCAATTCCATGAATCGAATTTCATATTCTTCTACTGTACGATTTCCCTGTACCAGGGCATGGAAGGCTCCTACCTATTGTTCTTCATAATATGTTGGCAGGTACTTTTTCCTGAATCTCTCCTCAAATAATTCCCAAGTAACTATGTCTGGAGTGAGGTGTAGTTGACACTCCAAGTTAACCCACCAATTTATAGCACTATCTCTGAGTTGAAATATTGCTATTTTAGCTTTGAATTGGAATTGTAATCCCTTAGTGCAAAGCACCTTCTCATTCCTTCTAACCAGGCTTCTGCACGTTCACTGGCATGACCTCCTACAAACTCTAGGAGCTTAATCTTTTGGAGCTCCCTAGTAATGTCCTCGATTGGAGGTCCTCTATCAGAGTCTCTTGATCCCTCGAGATTTCCTAACCCTGAGGGAGGGTGCTCCACTTCCACTTCATTTGTTTGGTGCCCTTTTAAGGTCTTATTAATTGCTTCTAGGGAATGCAAGATGAGAGTCAACTCTGGTGAAGGTAATGGGTTATTTGTAGGAGGTCCTTGTAATGACTCTCCCTGACCTTGATTTCTTCACGTCCTCACCATTTTGAATTGTTCAAATATCTGTATGATACGTAAGACTTATTAGCACAACTTAGGACCCCCTCAATTCTTACTTGGCTCACACATGTTTTGCATAATGATAGATGCAAGTTTTCCTTTTGTTATACTTGTAAATGACTATTTCTAATATAGAGATGATAACCGTGGGTCTACTAAATCCTCCCCCATTGCTATCTAAGAAAGTGCTACCACACACTGCTAGTCACCCTCAAATATCCTTAGATATCCTGAAACAATCATACTAAATCCATCTTATTCATTTTGAGCATTCACATAAACATTAACTTACATTATTATAACTAGGTGCCCTTTTTAAATTCCATCAACAACGTTAGATTAGTTTTCAAAGTGGATGCCTAGCTGTCTCAATCAACTCAATATTGACATTATTGTTAGATGTATACTATCCAATTGATGTATATAGAATGGCTAGTGCTACATGCTTTTAAGATAATAGTGTCGTATATTGTATGTGATTCTAACATACCAATCTATTGTTGTTCACATTTGACAACTTCAATGTATTAAAATCTACTGAGAGAAAAGAGAATTATGTTTTGTGCAATGCATTGGACTCCATATTATATGAGTATATTTTAGAGTATGAATGAGACCATTTACCAAATTCCTCTAGTTACAAGGAGGAAAACATTAACATCCCAAAAATTTTAACTCCATTACCATGTCAATGCCATTGCATTCTGTACTCTTTATCCTCAACTCTAACTAATTGAAACTCAGAAAATGCATAGTTTATAATGAACCTAACGCTTGGAGGAAGTCATGGGTGTTTTTCACGAACAAGGACTACTATTGGATCAAATGCGTATGACAAGGTTCTAAAGAGATGCATTTTATTGAATAATTTGTCAAGAAATGATGTGAACATACTTTTATATTTATTTTTAAACTATTACGCCTAGAAAACTAAAATCCAAACCCCTTGCTGGATAATCCTGCTTATTCATCTGTCATGCAATACTTTTTCAATCCTAATGATTTAGTTGCAAACGATAATGTTGTGTGATTGAACAGCCCAAGAGGAGTTCACTTTCGTCGGGCAGGTCCTCGAGAATGGATGAAGTGTGTGCTTGTGTGGTAACATGTGGTGGATAAAATCGTGTGATCTAACATCTGGTTACTGGATAAAATCACGACAAGAATGCCATAGCTACTCGGACATGATCTAACATCTGGTGGATTATGTCTGGGGCTGAATACTATCATACGAGAAATCGTATGTGGATTATATAATATGCATGGAGTTCAAGAGATCATCGGGATTGAGGGAGGATACAAAGGGTTTTATGCTCACAATACCATTCCATTAACACCAAAGACTGTGAAGGATATTCACAAACGTGGAGGCACTATTCTTGGCACTTCAAGGGGTGGTCATGAGACATCAAAATAGTTGCCAGCATTCTAGACCGTGGCATTAATCAGGTTTATATAATTGGAGGGGATAGAACCCAAAGAGGAGTTGTTATTTATGAGGAAATCCAGAAGCATGGTTTGAAAGTTGCAGTTGCGGGAATCCCCAAAGCTATTAACAACGATATTGCAAGGAAGCCCAATGGCTCATAAATGGCTATTGGGCCATTGGTGGTAAATCCCAAGTTCCATTGGGGTAAGGTCCCACTTGGGCACACGAGACCCGCGTTCAATCCCCGCCCGTGGCTATTCAACACTCTGGCACATGTTAGAAGTAGAGAGTGTTAAGAATGGCATAGGCCTTGTCAAGTTCATGGGTCGCTACAGTGGGTACCTTGCCATGTATGCCACACTTGCAAGTCAGGATGTGGATTGTTGTCTAATCCTGAAATCACCATTTTACCTTGAAGGTGAAGGTGGCCTTTATGAATTTGTTGAAAAACGCTTGAAGGAAAATGGACACATGGTTATAGTTGTAGCTGAAGGCACTGGACATGAACTTGTTGCTCAGAGTGTGAAAAATATGGATTCACGTGATGCCTCAGGAAACCGGTTACTTCTTGATGTTGGCTTATGGCTCTTTGAAAACTCAAAGTTTATCTGACTGGTCGAATACCCTATGTTTGCTGGGGTAGTCATGTATCTTTGTAGAAGGAGTCGTGGGCACTTACCTATTTCTGTTGGGTATTATTTCAAAGAGAAATGGCAATGACATACTTGGAGTTGAGTCCCTTCTTCATTGGCTGGGCTTGAGGCATTCTTTCAGAGTAGAGACCAATATCTGGGCAAGACATTCAAACTAATGACAACTGGGAGAGTTTTCTGAGTTACAGGGAGTTGGCATACAGTGTTGGGCCTATGTACTATCTCCTGGTGTTGTCTGCCTGGTCTGTAGAACCCCATTTTTCTGAGAAAGAAAACAATAAGTCAAATTTAATATTGGTTGGTTTTATCACTTTGTTTTTAGATGGGAATCTCTTATAAAATTTCCTGGTTCATCAGGTTCTCATGGGATAAAATGTGATAGAATTGGAAATGCAAAAGTAGCATATATGTTTTATGGGAAAATGATTTTCATCTTCTATAGTTTGTGTAATAGGAATTGTAGATGTTCTTTCATCCGAGGGTTTTTGGGTTGTGTCCATGCATGTTTTGTTGTGCTAAAAAAAAAAAAAAATACAAAATGCAAAAGACAATGGAAACTGACTTGCTTTAAATTGCCTCTACGAGCTTCGATATGAAGAGAAGTCCAACCCCTGTCATCTATTTCATGAGACCTGGGCATCGAACACCTCTACACTAAATGGCACCAGGATTCTGTGTCATTTTCCAGAGGCATATTTAGCCCCCCCCAGACTAGCCCTAAAGAAAAAGAACCAGAGAAAAGCAGAGCCAGTAACCGCTTATAAAACAAATGATAATTTTCCCTTAAAACCCAATTGTTCAACTAAGAAATTATGAAAACCACAGCTGACTTGAAAACTAGGGACCTGCTCCCACCATGATTAGGGTAAAGATTTCACACAATTAACTACCAATAACCAAACCCTTGAAAATCACATGAACTTTTCCCAAAAGGAGAAACCAAAGGGCAACCGGCTTGAATTTACATGATCGACTTTGTAAAACCCTATAGAAAAAAATTATTTATTTGGCATAATCTACCATGGCGCAGAAGGGATTCAACCCATGCCCAAATACACACAGATTCTGCAAATCGAAACCAATGGGGATCGGTTCGCTAGGACAGTCACGATAATCATTATTTTCCCGCGACAGATACCCAAATCCTCCGATGAACGGCAAACAGAAAACTTGGTAACCCAAATCTTAGAGGACCAGTGTAATTTTTATCAGTGATTATGCAAAGGCAAAGCTATTATTGAATGGGAGGGGCTCGAAACTATGACGCCGAACCATTTGGGAATCGAGATATGCAACTGTTAAAGGCAGTGGAGCACATAGGTTCTAGCTACCTTGTTTCAAAGAAGTACACAAAAGAGCATGCCAGAGTCACAATTCTACGTGATTCTGAGTATCATGAATTTGATATCGAGCTTTCTACTCACAAATGCCTAGTCCATGCACATATAAAGGGGAAGACTCCATCTTATTACATCATAGCTGGATTTGTATTTTCAGCTCTGTCCGTGCCATACCTTCATTCTGAATATGGAAAGGATTATGACTACGATGCTCCAGTAAAACTATTTGGACAAGCTACTGCATTCTATGGCACGAACAAAAGATGAATGGTTGGTGGCGATTTCTCAGGTTCTGGTGGCAGACATAAATATTGGTTATGAGGATGTTGTAAATACACAGGTCTTGGCTTCCAATGGAGTGCATGAAAAAATCTCAGGCATCTTGCAGACATGGTGGAAAACTGTGAGGATGACCTGGAATACCAACAAATTGTTGTTTTGGCAAGAAAAAAACAATCAAAGGAAGCAACTCCCGATATTCCTGCAACACATTGCATACCTTCCGCTATATCTAGTGATTTGAAAACGTGAATCAGTTTTCCAGAGGTGACATTCCTTACATTCTGATCTGATTATTCGGATGAATATTGTTTACTACTTCCACGACATGATAGGAAATATGCTAGGTTGGGGATATCAAGAGAGTACTACTCTTTTTGGTTTTGGCTATGACTTTCGATAAATTAACAGGTTTCAAGGCCCATATTTTGAACCTAAGCTCTGATACCATGTGTAAGGTCCCCTCCTAGGGTCCTCTACCAAATCTATATTCTCTAATTTTAAATGCAATAAAAGGGAAATAATTTATTTTCTGACAAGACATTTAAACGATGATAATTTACCATTTAAAATCTAATTCCTACAATTTAAATAGTGAACATTTCATTTCAATCACTTACATGAGTAATCTATGCATAGAGAAATACCTATACCAATAGCTCGATGGAGATGCCCTTGAGTTGCTGCTCCTGCTGGAATGCTCCTCTTGACTACTGACTGGATTTACCTCCCAGCCAACTAGGAAGTAATTCCTAGCCCAGGAAACCTCCACAGGTTCCCTAGCCCTCCGAGCCCAAGTCCAACCAGATGTAGTGTGTCCAAGATGAATAATACTCCCCTCCTCTCTCTCAAACAATTCCTCTAAAACCATAGCCAAACCAAAACCAAAAGCAAGACCAAGCCTCCTCCTCCTCCCCTCATCCTTCCCCTTTTATACCCCTTTCTCTTCTCCACCTCAACCACCTCTCATTAATGTCATAACTTCTCCCTCATCCTTACATTTGACTTCTCTTCTCCCAAGTAAACATGAGAGGACATTTGGGAATGTGATATGGATATAAAATTGGGTAATTAATTGGAGAGGACCATATCTTCTCCCAAGTAAATGTGAGAGGACATTTTGGGGATGAGAGATGAATATATAAATTGGTAATTAATTGGAGAGGAACATGTCTTCTCCCAAGTAAATGTGAGAGGACATTTTGGGAATGAGGTATGAATATATATATATATGTATATATATATATATATATATATATATATATATATATATATATATGTATATATATATATATATATATATATATATATATATATATAATTTGGTAATGAATTGGAGAGGACTATGTCTTCTCAAAATTTAAAAATTTGGGGAGGTAAATAACAAAAGTTATATCAGTACCAAATTTATAGTTTCACCAATGTAGGTATCTACCAATATTTCTTGATAATTATAAGTCCATATTTTAAGGAAATTTGAACACTTATTAAAATTTGCAGGATAAGATTAAATATGGCATTACAGTTTCAGTGGTGAAAGATTCCACCCTAGCCAATATCTTCTATCTACTCTATTTAGTAAAATTTTGATGCAACATTCATTTATCATGTGACAATTATGAGGCAACACATGTGGAGAAATAAGGGTTATGATGTGTTGTTTGAACTGCAAATTATCTCTAAGTCATCTAAGGTATTTTTTGTGATTATAGGGCATTCATTGGCAGCAAAATACCCCTGGTTATCTCTCTCTCTCTCTCTCTCTCTCTCTCTAATATTGAAACCCATTTAGATGTGATATTTTGTGGCAACATCTTCAACTAATGCTATAGATGACATTTATTGAGGTTTTGTAAGGTTTCAAGAGGGATAAATTTCTATGAAAGCAAGGGTATGTGGCACTATTTGAGTAGCAAATTTATTCTCTGAGTCAGTGGCCCAATCATCAAGTAATTACTTATGGGAGTGGAAGTTTAGAGCCCCATTTTTATAGCAGTTCACCTATATAAAACTATCTGAGGTAGTTCTATGGCAACACCTAAATCAAGGAAGATTTTAAGGATGGAAGCTTATCTTTAAATTTTACAACCTTGGCGAATCTTATAAGCCCCTAATATCCAAATTTTAAAATGTTTGATGATAATTTTGTAAAAATGTTTATGTTTCTAATTACAAATATATAATATCGGAAATTTTTAAGTTAATATAATTTTATACTACATAGTTTGGGCAAATTCATTTTTCAAAAAATGGAAATTGGGGAATATATTTTCTGGCAAAAGCATGGAATATTAGCCCACATCCCAATAATAGCCCCTAAAATTTTCCCTGGCCTAAATTTGCAGAATCATTACAAGCTCTGTTGATGGCAGTGGATTCCTTCTGGGGCTCACTTTGTGATAGTGGATCATTGCTAAGGGGATTCTTTAAGGCAGCAACCCCAACCTAAAGGTCACAACTAGGAAAGCACAGTTATTTTTGAGGTTCATATAAGGGCTGTAATTGTATATGGGGAAGTCACGGTGACAATAAAACCCTTTTTAAGTACAATTGGAGCAAGCAGAGGATTTTTTGACGTCAAAATGTTGTTTTGTAAGCAACGACTCACTATGTGACCTTTGATTGATTTCAAGGTCAGATTAAGGATATTAGGGCAATAGGGTTTTATTGACACAATAGAAATTGTTGTGCATTTAAACTGTAGTGTGAAATTGGGAAGAATATGGATCTAAACTCATTATGTACTACTAAATTGGCTTCATGTAAAAGAGTTGTTAAATACTGGTTACACAATCTTATTACGTTCAATCAAAAATCGAAAGAATATTGTCGTACTAGCTAGAATACAAATGTTACCATGCGCACTCTTCAAAAACTAAGGATAAATTTACCCAAAGGTATATTAGAAAACAATATTGGTAATGAGTGTTCTAGGTGACTTGAAGATTTTCCAAACCCAATACAGCCATCTACTACAACAACCAAAGATTGATTTAGCCTAAGGAACATAGTCTTTAACTTGAGCACCAAACACATTGAGACCATCACCACTGCATCAACAACTAGGTACAGAACAAAGAATTTGTTGTCTACTAAAAAATGAAGATCATATTGCTAACATCTTCACAAAAGCATTAGGTATGGAAAATAAAATTTATTAAAAAAATGTTTGTTGTAAAGAAAAATAAAATGGTAATTCAGGGGAAGATGGTAAAAATTAAATACAAATTTCAAGGGCATCCTAGTCTACTACAAGTAGCATTAGGGATAAGATGAGATAATGATAGATAGTTTAAGGATAAGACAAGTTTATTTGGTTCTACATCAAAATATTTTTGACTGAAGGTTTACTCTCTTCCTTGGAAACCTATTTTAAAGTGGATTGTGTAGTTATGCTTGTCTACCAATGCAATGCAAATTGTTAGATCTTGGTGTAAAATTTATTTTCTTCTTTTGCACGTCTATTCTAAGCAACAGAAAGAATATAATTGAATGGATATTTATGATACCACTATATATTGGTTAAATATTTATAACCTTAACTTAATAATTATAACTAACCCAATCTTTATATTTGTAATAGTTAGATATAGTACATGGATTTTGCAGGTCTATATCAAGGTAAATTACTACAAAAATTACTAAATTTTATATATAAAAGAAATTAAACATTTTAAAACAAAACGAATGAAATTTAAATTAGTGTTAATTAATAATAAAGTAGGTCAATAAGCCTCACATTTAATAATAACAATAATATCTATTTTAAGGTCACAGCCAAGCCAAACACCAAGTTGGTGTATGAGACCCCTTGTTTGTGGGACAAGGGACCCACCTCCGTGCATCGATTTGACTATTAAGTCTACAAAGGCATACATACTCTACCCCCCTCTGATTTTGAACTTGTGACCTATTAGGAGGAAACACATGCTCTTAACCATCAGGCCCACTCGATAAATAGTGCCTAAGGAAGGTCCTATGTTAAATTGGCAACTAGGGCCAAACTCCATGAGGGACATCTCATTCATCACTGATAATATTTTTATTAGATTCCTCTCATCGAGAGGTGTAGGATTAATCTAAAGATCATCCGATTCCAAGAAGTATTTATGGAGATAAGAATTTATTTTGATTATGGAGTAATTATCTAGACGACGTACAACTCATGTAGGCTCAGAAGCCCAAGAGTTGCATCTGTTCAAACATCACAGTTGTGTATAAATATAGGAGGACTTTTTCCTCATTTGAACCATATCATCTCCTCACTTCTCTCTTTCTCTCTCTCTCTCTCCTGCGCAGAAAAGAATCTCTTCTTTACTGCGCAGAAAAGAGACCTTTCTCACACATGTGGAGGAGTAGTGGCAAATTTTAGGGAAGCAACTACAGAAGTGAAGTTTGAATTGTGTGGACCAGAAGATCTCCTCATCAGAACTATGTTGTATGTCCATCTGGATCTCCTCTGAAGGCCGTACATTTTGGTGGTAGAATCAAGCCGATCCGATGGTTGGTTTGTGAGATATTGTCTGCCCTAGTTTGGGACTGATCTAGGGTTTGCTGCTGCAAATGTAAATATGATTTATGTACTATTTCTCTCTGTTGGATTATTGAAGATAAAGGAATATTTGATCAAAGGGTTTACCCAATATTTATATTGGGGTTTATCCCTGGCTAGCCACCAAATCTTGTGTCTCTTATCTTGGCTTGTTTTCTATCGATCGCTTAATGTCCTATCTGCACTTTACTTTATGCATATGTGATTGTTAATTTGTGGATAATAATAATAAAAAGAAGTAAACTGCTATAAGAAAAGAACATACCATATCTTAACATGGTATCAGAGCTGAGGTGAAGACAAAGCCCGAGCAAGAGCAAGAGGAATCACTGAAGAGAAGATTGGTAAGGCCATCCTGAAAGAACTATGGGGTCCTCATCACTCTTTCCTGCTAAGGACAAGCTCCATGAGAAAGATGATTATCACGGATGGAAGATGTCTATCGATCTAACCCTTGAGGATCAAGCAGTGTTGGATCATGTGAGAGGAAATATTGTTAAGACTCCATCAAATGCACCTACTGCTGCTAGGAACAAATGGAAGAACGGAGAGGTTAAAGCAAAGAAGATCATCAGGGACTCTATTGAAAAATGCTTGGTGGCCTACATCTCCGATCTGAACACCTCCAAGGAGATCTATGATAGACTGGTGAGTTTATTTAAAGTAAATGATGAAAATCAATTTTTTTTCTCATAAATAAGCTGAAGGAATTAAATAAGGGTAAATATGAGAGTATGCGAGCATACTTCTTACGAATCACCGAGATCAGGAATGATCTCCTATCTATCAGAGAAACTGTTACTGATAGGGAAATGGTACACACGACTCTTGGAGGATTACCATCTGAATGGTATGTGTTTAGGACCACTCTTCTAAACAACAATGTAATTCCTAGTTTTGAGGAATTAATGGCTAGATGCATCTAAGAAGAAGCAAGGATAGAAGAGCAAGAAATGTCCATAACTAAAGGATCTCCTGTTGCCTTTTCTTCTCATACTAAGAATGGAAATAATTCCAGGACTAAATCTAAAAGAAAGGCTGGACCTAAGGATGGAAGAAAAGGATGATGCTACTTGTGACAAAGCAGGTCACTATGCAAGGGAATGTCCTAATAGAAAGGACTCACACAAGGATGATGATCAAGATCCCTCTCATATAAATCGAAGGTACAGAAAATCTAATAGCAGAGGTAGAAGGAGTGTTGGAAATCCAAGAAGATGTCAACCATTCAAGAGGGCAAGAAATTCCAGGTATGAATCTAATACTGTAGATAATAAGCAGGATGAATATTATCTACTAGTTGCTCTATCTACCTCTACTCCTACAGACTCAATGGGAATTTGGCTCATTGATAGTGATGCCTCAAGGCACTTCACTAGTTACAAAGAAGTTCTTTATAATTTGATAGAGAATGAAACGAACCTGTAAATTGTCCTTGGAGACAATATGAAATATCCCGTAAGAGGTGTAGGAAATGTCTCTCTCAAATTGAATCAAGGAAATACACTCCACTTACAGGATGCATTATATGTACCTAACCTCAAAAAGAACCTGGTGTCCATCTTGACAATGGAAGACAAAGGCTACAAGGTAACCTTCAGCAATGGCAAGGTACGTATATGGAAAAATAATGTTAAAGATGCCTTCACTCTTGGGTTTCGAGTTGATTCATTATATCAGGTTGGTGTAAGTCCGCTAGGTGTCATGTCCTATGACACATCTCTTCAGTCTGAACTTTGGCATTGGAGGTTTTCCCAGCTTCAATATAAAGCTCTACCCGATGTAAGACAAATGGTGGTAGGGATGCCCAAATTCCGAGTAGAGAAAGAAGGTGTATATGCCGAAGGAAAGATCAAAAGGGGACCATTCCCCTCAAGCCAAAGCAAGACCTCTGATATATTACAGTTGATTCACTTAGGCATACCTGAGGCTGGCATTAAGAGGGAGACTGCTACTCCACATACTCCTAAGTAGAATGGTGTGGAAGAAAGGAAGAACCGTATGATTGTGGAAGCTATCTAGAGACTTCCGAAGTTTCTATGGGTAGATGATGTAACAATGCCTAATGTGGAGGAACCCATGGATCCTATTTATCCACCTGAGCCTTCCTCTTCTATGAAGAAGCCTTCATAGCTTAGGGGGCTACTCTATGATGTTGAAAGACATGCTGCACCCCGAGGAATCTTTCGTTAAAGTAAGAAACCTAATAGGTATCAGGGACACCTAACCATCATGAGCAAGATCATACAAAATGAGCCTTCATCATTCTTAGATGTCGTCAAGTATCAAATATGGAAGGATGCTATGACCGAAGAAAATGAGTTTATTATGAAGAATGATGTCTGGGAAGTAGTTCCCAAACCCCCAGACGAGAAAGTTGTCACTTCTAAATGGCTTTACAAGATAAAGCATGCAGCAAATGGAAGTATGAAAAAGTATAAGGCTCGTTTTGTTGCTTGTGGCTTCTCCCAGAAGGAAGGTATAGACTATGATGAGATATTTGCACCTATTACCAGGTATACCACCATCTCATCGATCATAGCCCTTGCGGCTTCACAAGGATGGAATCTACATCAGATGGATGTCAAGATCGTGTTCTTGCATGGCTCGATCAAATAAGAGGTCTATGTGGAGAAACTTGAAGGATTTGAGATTTATGATCGAAAATCTCATGTATGCAAGTTCAAGAAAGCTCTCTATGGGTTGCAGCAAGCACCCTGAGCTTGGTATGAGAGGATTGATAGCTATCTAATGAAGCTAGGATTCACTAGGAGTGAAGCCAATCCTATCCTTTACTTTAATGTTGAGGATGACAATCCTCTCATACTAGTGCTATATGTGGATGACCTCTTGCTAACAGGTTCAGACCCTCTCATTCACAAATGTAAGAGGGAGTTGGCTTCTAAATTTGAAATGAAGGACCTAGGACTAATGCACTATTTCCTAAGACTTAAAGTATGGCAGAAGACAGGGAAATTTTCATATCTCAAAGAAAATATGTGGTGAAGATATTGGAAAGATTCGGTATGGTGGATTGCAAGCCTGTAGCTACCCCGATGGAGCTTGACTTTAAGAAGTTAAGTGGTAGCGGTGCTGGACCCATTCTACGAAATGCCACTGAGTATCGTCAACTCATCAGAGCATTGATGTTCTTAGTGAACTCCCATCCAAACATATGCTTTGTAGTCAATACATTGAGTCAACATATGGTTGAACCTCACCACATACATTGGATTGGTGCCAAGAATATGTTGAGATATCTTCATGGCACAATCACTTATGGGCTCAAATACATTGCCGAAGTTGTGAGACTGTTTGGATACATAGATACTGATTGGGCAAGCAATGTGGAGGAACATAAGAGCACATCAGGGTGCTGCTTCTCCCTAGGATCTACTTCGATATCCTGGGTGAGTATGAAGCAGAAATCGGTGGCTCTAAGCACTGCCGAAGTAGAATACATTGCTCCTAGCATGGCCTCCTATGAGGCAGTATGGTTGTGAAAGCTCTTCAGTGAGCTGTTTGAATTTACTTTGGATACCACTGTGATCCTTTGTGACAACTAGAGTGGGATTCGTTTGTCAGATAATCTCGTATTTCATGATTTCTCCAAGCATATCAATATCAGGTACCACTATATTCAAGATATGGTACAGTGGGGAGCTATAAGGCTCCAACATATCGATACAGATGAATAGGTCACCGACATTCTGACAAAGCCCCTAGGAAAGGTCAAATTTTTGACTTTACGAGAATGACTTGGTGTCGTCCAAATACCCTCTGCTAAGGGGACCTATATGATTCATTGAGCTCTAGGAGCTCCGGGGGGGTGCGGGGTACTTCTTGGAGCGACATATGATCACAAGTTGATTCACCATCCGCTGGTGGTATACATGTACACCCCGCAGTGACTATGTAGCAGGATTATTGGTTCTCCTGTGAGGCCTGGATGATGAGTTCTCCATGGCATTTATGTAGCAGGATGATTAGTTCTCCTATGAGGACAGGATTGATTTGTTCTCCTGTCAAGGCATCCTACCCATGCAGTCTGGGACTCATGGAAAGTACCTCTCATCTGATCAATGAGCAGGGAAATGAAGATAGGGACCATAGTAGTACCGATGGATGCATCGTTGTATCTATTATACTCCCTATGCAAGGATGACCTTCATTGATCTGGGATCAATGATACTAGTCTGGGACTAGTCGTAGGAGTTGTACAAACTATGACACTAACTTCGGGTCGGCTGAGACTGGTCTCGGACTAGTGGTACATACTCTGAGACTGACTTCGTGTTAATGCAGGACTGGTCCTGGACTAGTGAGAATGGTACATATGATGACGCTGACTTCGTGTCGGTCGAGACTGGTCTAGGACAAGCGATACACTCTCCGAGCCTGTGATACTAGTCTAGGACCACTAGTAGGAGTGGTACATATGATGACAATGACTTCGGGTCAGTTGAGACTGGTCTGGGACCTATGGTACGCACTCTGAGACTAACTTTGAGTCGGTGGAGGATGATATTGGTCTAAGACCAATGGTAAGAGCTATACCCACTATGACGCTGACTTCGGGTTGGTTGAGACTAGTTTGGGACCAATGGTACATATTCTAAGACTCACTTGGAGTCAGTATGATACATCCTCAATGATTTCTTCCTCTTCATAATTCAAACAATGCAAAGCAGAACAAAGAAGAGCAGAGCAAATCAGAACAGGGCAGAACAAAATAGAGCAAGAGAAGGTAGAATACAGTAGGGGTCAAGCTGTACAGGGCAGTGCATTTGATGGATGAATAGTAACAACCAACAGACAGATTGCAGATGGAGTTCTCCCTAGTTGAGATGGAGTGTTAAATTGGCAACTAGGGCCAAACTCCATGAGGGACATCTCATTCATGGCTAATAATATTTTTATTAGATTCCTCTCATTGAGAGGTGTAGGATTGATCTAAAGATAATCCGATTCTTTTAAGTATTTATGGAGATATGAATTTATTTTGATTATGGAGTAATTATCTAGCCGACCTACAACTCATGTAGGCTCAGAAGCCCAACAGTCACATCTATTCAAACATCACAGTTGTGTATAAATATAGGAGGACTTTTCCTCATTTGAACCATCTCATCTCCTCACATCTCTCTCTCTCTCCTGCACAGAAAAGAGGCTCTTCTCTACTGCGCAGAAAAGAGACCTTTCTCACACATGTGGAGGAGCAGTTGCAGATTTTAGGACAGCAACTGTAGAAGTGAAGTTTGACCTACGTGGACCAAAATATCTCCTCATTATAACTACATTGTAGGTTCATCTAGATCTCCTCTAAAGGTCGTACATTTTGGTGGTGGAATTGAGCCGATCCGGTGGTCAGTTTGTGAGATATTGTCTGCCCTAGTTTGGGTTTGATCTAGGGTTTGTTGTTGCAAGTGTAAATCTGATTTGTGTACTATTTCTCTCTACTGGATTATTGAAGATAAAGGATGATTTGATCAAAGGGTTTACCCAATATTTATATTGGGGTTTATCCCTGACTAGCCGCTAAAACTTATGTCTCTTGTCTTGGCTTTTTTCTATCCATCATTTAATGTTCTATCTACACTTTACTTTATGCATATGTGATTGCTAATCTATGGATAATAATAATAAAAAGAATTAGACTGCTATAAGCATAGAACATACCATATCTTAACATCCTATTAAAAAAGAAGTTAAAAAGAACATGTTTGAACAAGAGCAATAGATAGCATAAGATGATTTTATCATGGTCCAGAATAGACCCAAAATGGCTCAATAGCACAATGAATCCTATCAATGGAGAAATTTTCATATTCAACTTGATGATAGGGCAACTATTTTTAAAGGTTATCCATGCCAATTTGTCGGTAGGATAGAAACCTCTTGGTCTACTAGCTAAATGGAGGACATCTAAAGATGTAGTTCCATTGGGACATTGACAGCCTGTCGAGTAGCATCCAAAAAAGATAATTATAACTTGTAAGGGAATGCATGATCCATTGGAGGTTCACTTCCTCCACTTTCCTAAAATTGTCATCAACTTTCCTACTTTACCATTTCAAGTATGCTTAAAAATTGAGAAATATCGTTACTTTATTCTGAATGTCACAGAACCACAAATGGTTCTTATCAACATATATGATGATTGGTTAAATACTATCTCATCATACATGGCATTTTATCATCTTATATTGATCCTTCATGCCCTTTATGTTAACAATGAGAAAGAAAAGATGATATTGAAACCAGACAAGACTATTGTTACTAAGATACACCACATTTGGCCCAGCCTTAATGATGATTAATGGATGATGGTATATCTCTTTCAAACCTCAGTATATATTATTATTGGTAATCTATGAGTCTATGTTGTAGGGTTTCTACTAATAGTAGTATTCAATTTAGTATATGAACATGCTTTTCTTTGTTTTAGTAATTTTATATTGGAGGGATTATATTTACAGTGAAAAGGAAAATAATATATCAAGTAATTTGGAACAAGGAAATACTTTTGCAAGAGAAGTTTCTTAAAAAGGTAAAGCTCCACAAACTTGGAAATTTCCCATGTCATATGGAATTCTCTTGTCTTCATGAGTTTTATTAATTTGAGCTTTAAGAGAAACTACTCCAAAGATATAAACATTTTCATTCTCAATATGATGAACATGTAAAGCATATTAAGTTTAAGAAGCAACATATTATTAAACAATAGATAGGAGGATGATGACTCTCACTATGCCTACCGCAACACACTTGAATTTATTACTATTGGGATTATACAGTATGTTGTTGGGAATGGATTGGTTGTATCTTAATATAACCAAGGTGATTTTCTATGACAAATCCATTGAGTGTGTGGATGGAAATGGGGAACCAAGAGTCTTACAGGGAAATAAGAAAGCCACATCAGTTAGGATGGTAATAGCTATGCAAGCCAAGTATACCCACAAGAAAGGGTGTGTGCTATTTGTAGTACATTTTTCTAGTGATAAAGGTAAGGAAGTTGAGGATGCAAATGTTTTGAGATAGGATCCAATTCTACAGTAGTTTTAGGATGTATTTCCCTAGGACATTATAGTTTTTCCACCTCATAGGGAAGTGGACTTTTCTGTTGAGTTAGTGTTAGGGGAAACTCCAACATCAAAAGCAATTTACATGATGAGCACACCTGAGTTAGTAGAGTTGAATCTAAAGTTGAAGGAAATTTTGGAGAAGGAATACATTAGGTCAAGTGTATCACCTTCAAGCGCATGGGTCTTGTTTGTGAAGAAGAAAGATGGTACTCTCAGATTATGCATTGACTAAAAGAAATTGAACCAATTGACCACCTTGAACAAGTATTTGTTATCAAGGATTGATCACTTTTTCGATGAGTTGAAGGGAGCAGTAGTGTTCTCAGAGATTGATTTAAGATACAAATATCACCAAGTACACATCGAAGAGGAGGACATTTACAAGATAACCTTCCAGACCAAGTATGGCCATTATGAGTTTGTTGTAGTTCCATTTAGTTTGACTAATGCTCCAACTACTTTTATGTTCTTGATGAATATTGTGTTGCATCCATATTTGGATAAGTTTATTATTGTGTTCATTGATGACATATTGTTATATTCTAAAAATGAGGAAGAAAATGTTAATATTTTAGAAGGTGTATTGAGGTTGTTGAGAGAGAATCAGTTGTATGCTAAGATCAACAAGTGTAGCTTCTTTCAGACTAAGGTACACGACTTGGGGCATGTTGTCTCCAAGGAGGGCATTGCAATAGAGCCAAAAAATATAAGGACCACCATGGAGTGGGTAGCTCCTAGGAATGTAGGTGAGGTGAGATATTTCATGGGGTTAGCAGGTTATTACAGGATGTTCATCAAGAACTTATTGCATATTGCTTATCCTATTACGTCATTACTGAGAAAAGGTAAGAAGTTTGAATGGACAGAGGAGTGTGAGGTTAGTTTTTATTACCTTAAGCAGTTGTTGACACATGAACCAGTGTTAAATATTGCAGATCAGGACAAAGAGTTTGTAATATGCATAGATGCCTGGAATAAAGGACTTGGTGGAGTCCTTATGCAAGATGGAGATGTGGCATGCTATGAGTCATAAAAAATGAATGAGCATGAGAAGAACTACGACACACATGATCTTGAGTTCATAGTGATCATACATGCATTGAAGGTATGGAGGCACTATCTTCTGTTTAGGAGGTTTGTGTTGATGAGTGATCACAATGGTCTGTGGTATCTATTTGACCAACCGAATATGAATGGTAAGAAGGTTTAGTGATTGGCTACAATTAGTGAGTTTGATTTCAAGATCACATATATCAAAGGTAAAGAGAAAAGGGTGGCAGATTCTGTTAGCAGGAAGATACAGCTAAATCACTTAGCATCTGTGAGCTCCTACGTCACAGAGTTATAGCATAAGATCTTGTAGGCAAGTTAGTAGGATTTCAGGTATATGGACAGTGTGCACAAGTTGCAGCAGAGAACAGGTACATGTGTTTGTACAGGTACAAGTGTTATAGACATATTTGGGCACTACGACCCCAATCTTATATGTTGATAGACCAAGGGCTCTTTAACCCCTAAAAGTGTTTTTTCATACCCTAAAGGATCATGGTCAACTGATTACATCATTCCCCAAAAGTTCCTCCTGAAAAAGCACTGAGAACTGGCCAAAATTGGACCATACTGACTGCTCCACTGTCAAGGTGCGAACCATATTGACTTCTACACTAGCCAGGTGTGATGCATACTGAAGAGGCTTTCTGTGGGGTGCAATGAGCAAGGATGGAAAAATGTCCGAGACAATTTTCTAAGTGGATGCTCATGGAATCTTCCAGAAACTTCTCCTATGACACTTGCCTCTCTGAATTTGCCCATGAATGAGTAAGAGATCCAAGAAATCTCCAAGTGGAACCAAGAACAACAAGTGGAATGACACTAATCAAAAACCCAGCGATGACTCACACCCTTACAAACATATATAAATAGATCCCTCATCTAAGAGATCCGGAGGTTGGAATTTGTTAATTTGTAAAGAAGTGTTGATAGTTTGTCTTTGAGAAAGGGCATTATATTTTTGGGTGATCCTGCTTTTCATGAGGTGAAGAGGGCTTTCATGCTAGGAGGATGATACTGGATCATACAATTGGGTTGTAATTCTCCCTTCTATTATTAATAAAGTTCTTTGAGTTTTCCTCCATACAATCGTGTACTTGTGAATGTTATTGTATGTTCAATGTATTTCTGATTCTGCATTGCTTATGACATAATAGATCAAGATGCTTTGATGGTGTTTTGTTACTTCGTCTCTACACGTATTCACTGAGGAGGATAAGTAGGAGAAGAGGCGCAAGCTCTATCAAGGAAGAGAGAAATCAAGCAAGGAGTCAAGTGGAAGATCCAGGTTGGTCTCTTTGCTTCTCTCTTATCTATCATACATAGAGGAAATCACAAATTGATTTGTTTGTTTGTTTCTAGGATAGCTACCAATCCCAGTGGGACTAGCAAATCGAAAAGACACTAGTTTTTCTAGAAACAAAATGGCGACTCCACTGGGGATCGAATAGTTTGTTTGTTTGTTGTTGATTGTTTGTTTTATAAACTATAGATGGAGCCTGAAGTTATCCAGATAGCCTTCGAACTGCTCTTGCTCTACAATTGCAAAGTAGATGAATGCTTCTTCAGTCAATCTTCGGTTTAGTTTATGATTTGAACATCTGACTTACAAGCATTCTAGATGCCCTGTTGGTAGCTCAATAACCTTCCAAGATCATACCCCTATACTTTGTTCTTTATTGTCCATAATAGCTCAGCTTAACTCACTGAATTTAGCTACAAATTTGAGCCAAAACCCACCTCAGTTGCGCTCCCTGGCCCATCGCACTGTCTATCACTGGAAGCCAGTATGCATCACACTTCCCGAGTGTAATAGGTGAGATGCATCCCTATTTCTGTGAAGCATAGGTGCGATGACTAAGTAGTCCTATTTCTCTCCTTGAAATTTGGGTTTTTTGTCCTTGTTTTCAGCTCTGTTCAATTATGTTGCTGCTTATGAAAAGTGTCTCATTACTGAAGGCTCCTTTCTTTACATAGTTTAGCCTCCACTGGTTATTATTAGCAAGTGTTTTTATGTATTTTTCCATCATTTGCAATCCTTTGTCGAAAAGTTTCTTAAATCGAATTGTCGTTTTGTATCAAAAAGAGAAGTGGCGTTGAGTCTTCCTTCTTTGGATAGTCGATTGAACTTTTTGTCATGTATTTGATTTGATTTGTTGATATCTATAAGTGCCAAAAGAATTCTCTATTCGAAATCGAAAAGTGTCATTTAGCCTTCCTTTCTATTTTGACAAAGAAATTGTCAAA
The DNA here is from genome assembly GCA_031772625.1 of Pinus tabuliformis. Classification (NCBI taxonomy): domain Eukaryota; kingdom Viridiplantae; phylum Streptophyta; class Pinopsida; order Pinales; family Pinaceae; genus Pinus; species Pinus tabuliformis. Next base: position 292,628,352 of record CM062815.1, on the reverse strand, counting down.
ATGTCACTTTGAAGAAAATATTTCAAATCTATACTTAGTTTTCCTTTTGGAATTCTTCACATTAAGGGGAACAAAAAGCAAGTACGTGCATTTGCATTTGCATTTAGACTGTGTGTGAAAAATGATTTAGGAAAAGTGCATTTAGTGTGTGCTCTTTTCTCTTTGTTTGAAAGAATCGTAATCTTCTTTCCTTAGTAGCTAGGATTTTCATTGCTAAAAATAAACAGTAATTGTTTATCATTTTAGATTGCATATTTAGGAATTTACATCTACATCATGTGGTGAACCTTGAAAGACAAACTTCTAAGCAAGATCAACTCTAAAATAAATTTCAATGAAATTAACAACGCTTTGGAACCTAACACAACACATCTAGAGGTCTAGGCTAGAGACATGTTCCAGCGTCGTAAAATCTAGTAACTATTGTTTTCATCGAAGGTTGGGTGATTCCTCCTCTTTGATACGACAAGTGCTAGCATGGACTTGTGCTCCCCGTACTGTCAAGTATATATTGGGAGACCAAAATAGGCTTATATCCTTTATACATAGGAAGCTGTGTTTGTAGCCCTATCGATCGCAATGCACTAAACGTAGCATTTGGGAAGATTGATTGCCGTACATAAGTCCTTGGTTTTTTCTATTTAATTTATCACCAAGGTGTATTTTGTAGTTTTGTGATTGGTTTGTTAATCACTCTATCTAGATCTCCAGAGTAGTCACTTTCATTCCTTTTCGACTCCTTAAAAGAAAAAGTCCACCTGAGCACTTGTCACTTCAAGCTCATTAAAAATCGAAGGGGACTAGAGTCATCTTTAGCTTTTTATTAACTCTTAAAAATTGAAAAAAAAAAAAGTTGTGTCAAAGTGTCATTAAAATTTATTAATTTCGAAATAACATCACTGTTCCTTCATTGGTCTTGGGTTGAGATAATGGAATCCACCAATCAATGAATCACTTTGGAGGGTGATTCCTAGTCCTTTTACATCTTGGGGAAATATTGGTGCACCTCATATGGCCACTTTGTCCCTTCTGGGACTTATATTGGCCTGCCAGTATGGCTATTCTCAACCTCTTTGGTTCAAAATAACGTAATTCCTCAGCAATCAAATCAGCAACCAGTCGATACTAAAGCTAACCCTTCACCTTCTACTTCATTTATGTCTCCCTTCCCTTCTTCCTCTTCGCTTGGTGAAAATAGCGATGCTAGTAACTGAGTGACCGAGAAGAAGAAGAAAGGGAAGGAGAAGAAGAAGTCAGTTATGCAAGGGGGCAACCATGAATCATCTGGTGAAAATCCACGCACTAAATCTCCTAAATATCCTTGTGTAATTTTCAAGGGAAATGATTTTCATCGAGATTGTCTGTGCATTGCTTGCATCTTGAGAGACTGGTCCCCTCGTTCACACCAACCGGTGTCATCAACCTCTACTGATCATGTTGATAATACACCATCAACTAGTGATAGTGAAGTCAATAGATAGAAAGGAAAAGTCAAAGTTCCATGTGCGTTATGTGAAGGGAACCATATACTTCCCTATTGTCCTTTTCTGGGTGAAGCCAAAGAAGTCTTGCATAATCGTCCTGCTTCACCGTAGCAACTTCCACCTGGATACAAGAAACTCTCCCCTAGTCCTTTACTAGTTGAAAATCTAACTGACTTAACTGAACCGTTGGTCGAAACACCTATCATTGAAAGTGAATCTTTTGAGTCCATATCAGACCAAATTCAATAGGTTGAAATGGCAGTCGACCTAATTTTTCCTTCAAAAGGTCCACCTTCAGATGATACCATTCTTGAAAAGAGTGAGAATATTGTTCAAATTCTTTTTGTCACTTCAGAGTCTGATGAACTTGGGGGAAATCTGCCCATTCCTTCACAACAAGAAGATAATCTCCTAGTTCCCACGACTCAAGGGGTTAATTCAACCATTTATTCAGTACCCCCTCCAAGCAGTCTAGTTAATTTCTTTGATTGGAATCGACTAGCAAGATCCTGCCTTCTAATGTACCATTCCGGATCATAGTACAAGTTTACAAAATGATCGTGTCTGGAACTATCATAGATGAAGGGGCTTCAATGAGTATGCTTTCCTCAATTGCTTGGAAAGCGCTTGGTTCGCCATCGCTTATGCCTATTACATAGAATTTGTCAGGCTTTATAAAGGAACCACTCGACCATTAGGGATCCCTCCTAATTTGCTGATAACTTTGAGAAGGAATACCATTCACTTGAACGTGATGGTAGTCTAAGGATAGTTAGATTACAACTTACTCCTCGGACGTGACTATGTTTACAACATGGAAGCTATTGTTTCAACACTCTTTCAAGTGATGTGTTTCCCGCATGAAGGCAAAATTGTCACTATTGACCAGCTTTCATTTCCCGGTTCAAACACAGCTTCAAGTCAAACATCATCCCTAAATGGTCCTTTTGCATCAAGAATGTCTCTTCAACCTTCATTCCATCCACATAATTACCACTAGTAGTCTGGTGAGTGTAACAAAGCTTACGAGGCATGCACCCTGGTCTACTTAAGTGGACAAACCCAGCTGAAAAGATAGGTTTCCCTATAGGTTATGTGATTGGAGGTGTTATCTCACACCATTCACCTTTGTCTATTTCATGGACAAAGCCAAGGAAGTGTTTTGTTGACTTCGCTGACAAAAAACAATCCTGTTTAACTGCAGTGAATTCCATATGGTTACTGGAGACTCTCCCTTTCTTGATGCCTAAGGGCATGCAAACCTTTTTATGCAAGGAAAAAATGACCAATTTCATTTTTTAGCTTTTTAGTTTTCTAACTTCTTAGGTTAGGTGATTGGTCTAATCCACCATTCACCTTTGTCTACACTACGGACAAGGCAAAGGAAGGTTTTTGTCTAAACTTCTGATGAAACCATCCTACCTAACCTTAGTAGTTCCTTAGCTTTTTAGCGTTTTTTAGCTTTGTAGTTTAGTCATTTCTAGCCTACATAAAAAGGCAATTAGCAATGTTATCATATGGTTCAAGCTTGTTAAAAAATAAACCTACCACTGAGCATATGTTCCCCCAGAGTTCAAGCTCATTGAAAAATGAACCCACCTTCGGTAAATAATCCTTGCAATCGCAATTATATTAGCCTTTTGAACCTTGGTTGTGTTCCCTCCATCACCTCCATTCGTTTGGCCGATTATACACTTCCACTTGATTGTTTACCATTTTGAGGAACAGCTATGATGAGTGGTCTCATTAGCCACCCTCTTCACATCACCATGTTTTGAGAAGTTCCAAGCTCACCCGGAACTAGTTGCTACCCTAAAACATCACTCATTCCTCAAAAACGAGTCCACTTTAAACCCTTTTTAGACTCGCTGAATATGAAAAAATTGTCGAGAAATTTGCCTCTCCAGCTCGCTAAAGTGATTGGAAGCACCATCCCTCCTATATATTTTAAACTTTTCAGACCTAAGGGATTATCTCATGAAAAAGTTCGAGCGCTTGTCTTTTTCGGCTCACTAAAGTGTTCAGAAATGTCATCCCTTCTGTATTATTTTAATCTTTTTTGGACTTAAGGGATTATCGTATGAAAAAGAACTGCTGGAGTTTTCTTTTCATCCCTTTCAAACTCTCTAAACATGAAAAGGACTGAGTTATCTTTGTCACTAAACTCATTAAAACAATAGCGACAAACTTGTCCACCCAGACAAGAACGAGTTTCGTTGTCGCTAGACTCACTAAAACATAGCAACAGGTTTGCCCTAAGGGAAAATTATAGAACAAGCATATGTTATCCTCCTCAAGCTTGAAAAAAATAAAGAGGTAGTGGTTAGCAATGACTAGGGAAAAGGGGAAGAAAACTTGAAGAATTTTATGGTAGCAGGTCGCTCTTAAACATGACACTTTCACTCCATTACCATGATTGAGTCGGGTTGGGTTATTCCATTCACCGATCATATCACTATTGGTCCTCCATACCATCCATCTTTTGGGGTTAACGCTAACAATCCATCTCAGTGTCGCCGATATGTTCAAGAGAAGTCATTCAGAGAATTCACCATCCAATTAATGCCTCATCCACTGCAGTACCTTCACCCTCCATTTTTCATGACCGCCATTCCTGAATCTTATATCATCAGATCATTTTCACCTCTAGAAAATCATTTGCTTCATTTCGTGTTATAGATGTGGGATACATTAAGGCCTTCCTATGACGGGTCACTTCTTGTCGACATCAGCTCATTATCCAAGAAGTTGACTTAGAAACAACCCTTTCATTACTTTGAAGCTTGCATGCCTCAATGGAAAGTTTCTCACTTTCGGCGATAGGTTTACATCAATGGCCTTCGACCGAAATATTTTGCATGGTGTTCAACATCGGAACAAATATTCACACCACGTGAATTGTACTATAGTACCTTGAGGGTCATTATCATTATCAGTGATTCCTCTTGCGCAAGTTAACAGCTTACATTATTGGCTGGTAATCAGGCGATGTCTTTCCATGTTCGACTTCAGGACATATTTTCACATGGATCGACTTGTACATTAGGAGAAGATTGAACGAGTTTGAAGACCCCAAATCTAGTTTCATCCATCCGAGCTGTGATATATTCAGGGATATAAAGACATCAAATGTACATAGAAGCTGCACAGATAGTCATCTAAGCCAGGGAAGATGACTCTTCATACGAAGAATCATCAGTCTACAACTGTAGATGATTATCTGTCCTATGTACACAAAAATGAATTTATAAAGCTGAGCATGGGAATGCCCGCCTCAGCTAGATCATGAAAATAATATGACGATGATTTATTGTATTATATCTTATACAGGTCACCTTCCAGTTCGAATAGCTCGGATCCTCATGATAAAGCATTTCACCTGACATCAAAAGATTTACGACTTCATGCTTTAGGGGGAAACAGTTATAGACATATTTGGGCACTGCAACCCCAATCTTATATGTCGATAAACCAAGGGCTCTTTAACCCCTAAAAGTGTTGTTTCATACCCTAAAGGAGAAGAGGTGCAAGCTCTATCAAGGGAGAGAGAAATCAAGCAAAGAGTCAAGCGGAAGATCCAAGTTGGTCTCTTTGCTTCTCTCTTATCTACCATACATAGAGGAAATTGCAAATTGCTTTGATTTTTTGTTTCTAGGATAGCTACCAATCCTAGTGGGACTAGCAGATCGAAAAGACACTAGTTTTCCTGGAAACAACAAGTATAGGTACATCTCATCATACATGTATAGATACTATTGGCATTATGACACGGATGTGGCATTATGGCAAGAGTGTTTTCCTTGATGGTAACTCACTCAAGTGGCAAATCACTATTCAAGCTCTCAAAATGACAGAAAATGAGATACCCGCAGGTGCGCCTAGCAAAAGCTGCTAACCCACAGGTTCTCCGAACAAGAAGTGCAGACATACCCGCAGGTTCTCCGAACAAAAGGTGCGGATGTCAAATTCACTCACTTCCATGCAGAAAAGCACACGCACGTGGGAAATTTTATGATTGATCCATGGTATTTAGTCCGCAGTTTTTGATCCTATGGTTTTGGTCTATGGTATTGCATTCAAAAGAGTTGAACCCAAGTATTTAAGTCCTTGGTATTGTTTCTCAATGGTTTTTGTCCATGGTTTGAGAAATGCCTAGACTATAAAAAGGGAAGGATATCATTTGGCCCAGACACTTGTGAACATTGAATATCTTAAGACCTGAAATTTTGGTGATCGGTTTGTGAAACTAGATCTGAATCAAGGAGAAAACCGTGAATTATAAGGCGAATCTACTGATAGGTTGAGGTCTCTTTGGTGCATGATCAGATCTGTGAATTCGATAGACTGGGGTAAAATTGAGGACTAATAAAGTGTGTATATCCTGAGGTGCGCAGTCTAGTAGAAGGCGCAGGTGCGGAGGTACGCAGTCCAGTAGATGGTGAAGGTGCAGAGGTACGCAGTCCAGTAGACGGTGCAGGTGTGGAGGTGCGCAGTCCACAAGACGAATCAAGTGCGGAGGTGTGTTGTTGAGTAGACAGAGCAGGTGTGGAGCTGCACACACTAGACACAATAGAAGTGCGGATATTCACAGGTTTCTATTGGTGAAGTTGCGAACTTTTCTTGAAATATATGTTGGCTGCCTTTTGTCTATTGCTGTAGAGTTTTGGGTTTAGAATCTATGTCTAATTACTGGTATTGCTTTTCTGGTTACTGCATTCTGAGAAGCTATTGGTTGATTCATTAGTTGACTGTAAAAGGAGATTGGTTGATTCACATATACTTGATGATTAATTGATGTTCATGGATCCAGTCTGAAAATTTATGAAACGTGGTCCCTGGAAGAAAAGAAGTAGGTCAGCACCTACGTACTAGTAGCTCAGCTAGTACAAGAGCTAAGGGGGTTGTAGCTCCCTTCTAGGAGAGTCTGGAAAATGAGAGAGGGTTGTAGCTCTTTGTAGGTTGCAGCCTGCGTACTGGTAAAGGACTGCACCAGTACAGAATCATTGTAAAAAGAAGTTTCTAATTGAAAGAAGATAGAGACACATTGCAGCAGGTGGTTTTCACCCACATTGGGTTTCCACCTTATATCTAGTGTTCTTTGGTGTGACTATCTGTTTTTCTTGTTCCTATTCATTATTATATGGTATTGACATTCAAATTAACGGTCAACATCTGAAGAATAAATTAAATTATAAATCTAGAGGGAATATTGAAAATAATTTGATAATACTGATTCACCCGCCCTCTTAGTATTATTTCCAACAGGTACATGTATAGGTACAGGTGCAGGTGCATAAGATGTGGACTATGGCCTTACAGCAGACATATTGGTTAGGTTCAGAGACATGATATATGTGTCAGATAACAGTGAGATCAAGAAAGTGATCTTGAGGGAGTTTCATGCGAAACCATGCTTTTGTCACCCAAGTTATCAAAAGACACTGATAGTTGTGAAGAAATTTTATTATTGGCAAAAACTGAAGAGGGATGTAGTAGAGTTTGTGGCTAGGTGTTTTGATTATCAACGTGTGAAAGAAGAGTGTAAGCATCCAGGTAGATTTCTACAGTTGCTTGCGATTCCATAATGTAAATGGGAGGTCATTTCCATGGACTTCATCACAGGTTTTCCAAGGACAATGAGATAGCATGATTCATCATGGTTTTCATGGACAAATTGAAAAAGATTTCACACTTCATTCTAGTGAAGTCTACATTATCAGCTAGCGATGTAGCACATGTATTCATTAGATATGTGGTTAGATTGCATGGATTTTAGAAGAATATTATGTCAGATAGATATGCAAATTTCACTTCCATGTTTTGGAAGGAGTTGTTTACAGGTTTGGGAACAGAGTAGGCCTTCAGTACAACTTATCGTCCATAGATAGATGGATAGATAGTGAGGATGAACATGATATTGGAGGACATGTTCAGGATGTATGTTATGCATCAGTAACGAAAGTGGGAAGAGTACCTTCCACTGGTAGAGTTCGTTTACAACAATGTGTATCTAGAATATTTGAAGATGAGTCTGTTTGAGGCATTTTATGGGAGGTCTTGCAATACTCCCATTAGTTGGAGTTATCCAGTTAAGAGGGTGTTGATTTGACCAGAGAGGTTGGCAAACATGGAACAGGAAATTAAGGTAATCAAGAAAAGTGTGAAGGCAACACTGGATAGGCAGAAGAGCTATGCAGATCAGAATAGGTTGTTCAAGGAGTTCCAAGTTGGGGACCAGGTGTACTTATGCATCAAACGAAAGAAAGACCCCTTGCTAATTAGATTATGTGGCAAGATGGCACCATGGTTTTATGGACCCTTGAGTATTGTTGAGTTGATTGAGCCAGTAGCCTATTGACTTACACTTCCTCCGATAGTGAAATTCCATGATATTTTCCATGCGTCATTTCCTAATAAGTATGTTAAATATGTTGATCATGTGATTTACTATTTCATATTGCAGGTGGAACTAGATGGAGACTTCTCACCTAAGCCTCAGTGTATATTGCAGTAAAAGGTGTTCATGCTCCAAAACCGAGCGATCTAGCAGGCTAAAGTGCAATGGAAGCACTTTGGGCCCGATGAAGCTAAATGGGAGATGGTAGATCAGATGTAGGTTATGTATCCTTCATTCTTTTCAATTGAGGCAAAGTAATTTTGGTATGGTGTCTTCGTATATGCTTTGGTATATGTTTTGGTACATGTTTTGATGAGATATGTTATAAAACTCCAATAAGTGGTATAGGTGTCATGTCATTATGATGTTATGTTTGTTATGTTTTCATGTTAGTTTTCTTTTCAACAGGTTGATAATTGTAAATACTACAACATGCTAAGTTATAAAGCTTGATCGTCAATACATTTTTCTTACAAAAGTCTTGTGGTTATAGGTATTGTTGAACATCGAGGATGGTGTTCCCCCAAGGGGTGGTTTTCTATAAGAGCCCTCGTGAAAATTCCATGTAATAAAAGTTAATAAAGGCAAAACAATAACCATAGTTGATGGGACACTTGTTTCAGGTTGAATGTTGGGAAAGACATCCTAATGTGGGTGTTCACTTGGTTATTAATGGCTAAGGAAATTTCCAAAGGAAACGGTTGAGGCTTTGGAAAGGGAAAATGACATTTCTTGCACATTTATTTATGAAAATAATGGAAATTATGAGAAAATGGAGGTGAAAGGTCACATGTTTCATGTGAGGAGAAAATTGAAGGAAAATAATGGAAAATAAAAGAAAATAGGCCTTGCTCTTAAAAAGGGCTTTTGAGCATCAGTTCGTAACCTTTGTCAGTTCAGTTTTGGAGCTCTCTCATTATTCTCTCTCTCATAGTCTTGGGTAGTTATAGTTTTCTTGGAGCACTCTTGGAGGGTGTGGCATACTTGGATTTTAGGAGCAACAAGAGAAAGGAGGAGTAGGAAAGCATAAGAGGACATCGGGTTCAACAACTACAAAAGATTTGACTTGCAAGTACCAAGTTGCATGTATATTTTCCTCACTATTTTTGGCACGCGTGGAATATGCATGTGGTTTATTGGTCATGATATTTCACTGACATGGAGGATTGTCTAGATTGATAGTGGATTACCTAGCCTTGATATTCCCTGGATAGCCTTGGAGATTGTGGGTTTATTTCCTCATTTTTTTTTGTTGGTTCTCATGTCTCCTTAGCTTGGGTTGAGTTACTAGTTCATGGAGCCTTGGTTAGACAAATTCTTTAGAGCCCTATAATAGCTTGGGTTGAGTTACTAGTCTAATAGCCTTGGTTTGACAAACACTCTGGAGTCCTTGGTGGGTTGAGTTAGTAGTCCAGGAGCCTTGGTTTGACAAATACTCTAGATATAGACAACAACTATGGGTTGAGTTAATATTCTTGGAGCCTTGGTTGGAACAAATGCTCTGGAGCCCTAGAAGGCTTGGATAGAGACCAATCTGATATTTTTTTTGTGATGTCCGATCATGAGGTGGAATCACTGTTTGATGGGTTGAGGTACATGGCCTTTGGTAGCCCTGGATGGTTTTGGATTGATGTGTTCTATGGGGTCCCATATTCGTGCTTGGAATATGACACGGAGGTGAATGACTGAAGAGATATTTGGCTCAACCATTCTACAGTCGGGTGGAACATGGAAGTCCCATCTTGAGTTTGGATTTTGCATCATCAATACAAGGTTATTTCTCCTTGTATTTCTATGAGTGTTATATTGTTCTATATGTGGATTATGTGGTTATGAATTTCTTGGTATTTATGTTACTATTATGCTAGTTATGTATGTGTTTTATGACAATAGCTATGTATGACTGTCATCATGTTTTTAGTGGTAAATGAATGAACAATGTATCTATGACATAATGGATGAAATTGAAGCTAACGTGCTGAGGCATCAATGTCTCTAAGCAATTTTAAGTTAAGTACGAGGCCCCTATGCTTAGATTCATTAATTACACCTGTAGATTACAGACTCGCAATACATTTGATGAAATGCCTATCCTAGCTAGTAGGGCTCCAGTCAAGATCTTATTCAAGTAATTACATTTGTAGTACCATTTCCCTACTATCTTGTTGTTTTGAAGGTGACATACAATTATGGGCAGTGATCTGGGCTCTGGGCCTGAAAAAGTGGCTCAAATCCTAGGACATTGGCATAACAATGAGAAAAATAGTCTGTGGATGTTGGCATGCCTCTTCATGAGAGTGTCCAAAGCCTCCTAGACGCTGGAAGGCTTATAGCATGGGAGTGTCTAGGGGTAAAGTCATCCAAAATCTCAGTGGGACCTAGGGGCTAGTTGGTAGAAAGATTGGGTTGGTTCCTGAGGGTCCTAATGCTAATGTTGAATGTTTGTATGGTGTTTTTCCATCGGTTCCACTTCCTTAATCTAACTTAGGAGGTCGAATCATATCATAGTGCCATCTCCTTGCATGTTTACCCTAGCTATCCAGTTGCTTGGGTAGATGTGGGAGGAGTTTGTTACATCATGCATGAAAATGTGTTGGCCATAAGGATTAAAGTATTAAGTCCCAGGATACATGAGTACAATGAACATCATTAGCTCCAATAGTGGAGCACTAGAGCCACTACTTGCTCCCCAAAAGCATTAACTTTGTCACTCTGATGCCTTAGGGGCGAAGACAAGGTGAAAAAATCTAGTTGCATGAGCTATGAGGATGTTTATATAACAGATAGGGTGACCGTTCACCTCTCTCGTGACTCTTGGACTACCCTCATGATTTTTTGACTTTTCCATGACTCTTCGACTACTTGATGACTTTTCACATTCTATGAATGAATCTCGAACTTCCACTTTACATTACATTTTGTCTTTTGATTTTGATATTTACATCATTACATCCACAGAGATGTGGCAAGACACATGGACACACAATACATTGTGGTGACACTTGCATAGGTCTCAAATTAACAATGACAAAATGGACTTCATGATAAGGTGGTAGTGCCAAGTTGTTCCTCTTGCTGCTTTGTCTTAAATAAGAAATGTATCCAATAATTCATGTTCATGAGAGATATGCTTTGTTCTTCATATCCACCCTCCAAAGGGTTGTGGATCAGACGGAGGCTTCATGCGGTCGTCATCTTTGGTCTTCTATTGTAATCTGGTGTTCCTTCATCTTCTCACATGATGATCATCTTATCTCATTAGATCCATATGTGTCTTCTAGCATGGTATCCTTCTCCATATCCTCTATCATCATCTTGTCATGATAAGATAATTTCCATGCAACTAAAAGCCATTCATGACAAGATCACATCAGTCCAAAAACCCCTAACCTAACATGTTTCATGAAATCACTTGTTAGTGTTATAATTGGTGGTTGCTTAAGTGACTGACTCATGGATTCCATAGTTCTATAAGCTAGGTCTGAGAATGAGGCTTCATATTTTGCAATTCATATTTCAGGATGGCCAAGGTCAAAGGATTGCAGAATTGAGGGACTCAAGAGCTCAACGCTGGGGCTTGAGGGTTGAAGTTTCCAAATGAACATTTTTGGAAGGACAAACATTATTTGCATAGTTGAGGGACTTAGAAGGCCAAGCTTGAGGCTTGAGCCTTGAGGTTTCTCAATGCATAGTTATGAGAGGCCAAGCTAGGTGACTACGTTGTTCAGGGACTCAAGGAGGTAATATTAGGGCTTGAGCACTGAGTTTTCCTACTCTGCAATTCTAGAAGGTGAGGAGGCTAAGTCTTTTCACATTTGCGTAGCTCAGGATCTCAAGGCTAGGGTTTGAAGGCTGAGAGTAGACAATGCATAGTTTAGGATGGTCTAGAGAGAAATGTTACACAGTTCTAGAGCTCAAGGGTTGGGCTTGAGCACTGTGATTTCACAGTGCGCAGTTCTGGGAGGTAAAGACTGTGGATTCAATATTACTAAGAGGTAAGGTTTTTTCTTGAGGACTAATACCGCACAGTGCACAGTACAGGAGGGCTAAAGGAAGTTGGGTGGCTCGGTCGGTGATTTTCTCGTAGTCTTGACTAAATATGGGAACAATGAAATGAGGTTGAACATACTCAATACTTGAGCATGATCCCACACCTAGATCACTTGATTACATGAAATAGAACACCCATAACTAATGAACAACATACTTTCCTCAATGGGACAACATTGCGATGGGTCACTCCAAGTGCACCACTAAAGTTACACTTTGCGATGAAAATCATGAAACTTGTGCGGAAATGCTTGAAACTTTGGAAATGAGTGTGATACATGTGTACATGATAAGAAAAAACCATTAACATAAATATTAACCCTTGAAATAATCCAAAATGACTTTTTACAATGTGTTATTCTTACCATGCCAAAAGGTGACACTTGCGATATCAGAATAAAAGTGTGAATGACACTTGTGATATCAAAATGAGAATGAAGGTGACACATGTTAGAGAGAAGGTAACATGGAAATGACACTCATTAAGGTGAAAGAAAGAAAAAGAGGCAATCATAAACATGAAAATGACACTTGCGAAGGTGAAAGTGTGCAAAAGGCGACAACTAGAGAAACTCACTAAAATAGAAGAATGATAGCAAACAAAAGTGAGAGATTGTCAATTAAGAGCGCATACTAACTATTGAAATAGGTTGAACATTTCATGGGAACCATCTTGATGGGCTATTCTTGGTCTATTCAAGCTTGCGTAAAACAAAATGAACTCATGAGCTTGTTGTTGACAAAGCATGTGTGAGCAGGTGACTTCAACACTTACAATCTAAGAAGGGAGCACGAAGACTTAATAAAGAACTAATCATCCAAGAAGTGACTACAAAACAATTAATCACAAGATCCTATTGGACAATTAGTAGTGTCTAGATAGCTATAGGTTCTGTTAGTGTTGGCATTTATGTCAACTAGGATCATCGTGGTGACTGGGAGTCTAAGAGGAATTCCATTGTAGCTGCAAGCTTCATGTAGAGAATCATCACAGTAGAAGGCTTAATAGAGAAGCCATAAAATTATGACTATGATGGTTGGGAGTTCAGGATTCCAAGCACAAGAAGAAGAGTCAAGGGGAAAAGAATGGCAACGAGTTTGTAGCCTTTTTTTTACGTAGAAAATTGGCTCAAAGCCTACATTAGACCCTATCCATTTGAAATTTATCTGAAATATTTTTGCAACGGTTTGTAGAAATCTTAAAATGGACTCCTCGATCAAAAGTTATGGTCTGCCAAATTTTAGGGCCTTGAAGTCCTAAGCAGGGTGAAATATCGAAGGTTATCACATCGAAGCAAGCTATATCGAAGGTCAGAGCACATCTAGAGGCGATATCAGGACATTGAAATATGTCATATCATGGTATCAGAGATCGAAGAAAATAGGGACCTCGAAGCATTTGATATCGGAATATGGAAGGTCATCAGAGTATCAAAGGTTTGGGATATTGAAATATCAAAACTTCTAAACATGGGTATTTTAAGATGTTACAATATCTAGTGTTACTCATATTGCTAAGGCTCTGAGGAATGCTAAATAAAATTAAGAAATAAAATTTTTGAGAACTAAGGCTAATCGAAACTCTTTCTCTCTCCTCTCATAGGACACATGGCGGCATGTGAGTGGGTCCAAGAAGCTGAAGTGCCTACTGATGTCAACATGATGTGATAGTACAATGGACACATGGCATCATGTTTTAGCATTTTAGTGGCCCAATGAGACAAATTAGAGTGACACGTCTCACCTCTCAAGAGTAACCATGTGTGGAAGGGATGTCAGCATATCAGAGGACGATGACATTGTAACTCCTGTGAAAATCATGGTTGAGAAGTTACGATAAAAGGGGCTCCAATATTATCTAGCACATGGTCATATGGATCTCAAAGGGATCAAGGGCTTACCATAGGGTGCTAAGATTTAATCGAAACTTTGTTCAAGTTACAATATAAAGGTTCCCTAATATAGCGCTAAGTCAGCGTCACATGTCTTGTTAGATGAGAAAGAAAATGCTCAAGGAGCCAAGGTCCAAGGGCACTAAGGATATTGGAATTGTGCAATATCATAACATTTCTATTATGTAAGTTATGATATGAATGGGATCTAATGTAGTGCTAATTCATCAGTCACAGACTCAGTACTATGAGAAGGAAAATGATCAGGGAGCTAAGGATATCAGGATTGTGTAATATCGTAACATTTTGTTTGTTTAAAGTTACGATATGACAGGGCTTTAATGGCCCAAGTATAATGAGTTAAATGGATTGGATGGTTCGGTAGCTGAAGAATAAATGCAGTTCAATGAAGTTTATTTATGAAGTTAGCTAGATCTGCGGAAGGCGCTAAGACAAGGCAACAAGGAAAACATTTGATAGAGAAGAACTGAAGGAATGGAGAAGGAATCCAACTTCTCCGCATGCACATCTACAAGAGTTAAATGAGGAACAAAGTGTCCATTCCTGAGCATTTTCAAGCTTTGTGGAGAAATAAATAAGTATGCAAGTCACGGTAGAGTGTGTCAACCATCTGAGATTAAATTCTCAGTATGAATACTTACATAGGAAGTCAATAAAAGAACTCAAAAGCCCATTTTTGTGTTTAATTCCATGGCCAAGTTTCAATTAGCAAATGCAACAAGTGCAAGAGGAGCCATGCTAAAGTACACTTGGGAAGTATAGAGACAAGTAGCATAGACAAACTTATGCAGCCTAAATCATAGGATCAAAACCATTGATTTCCATCAAGCAATGTAGGGAGTAGAGAATATTGTTGAAGTGCTGAAGAGTGAGAGTTTTGTGAGTAGTTAGTGAGGTCTAAGCATCGAGAGTAGACAAAGTGATGGTTTAGTGAGAGCAGCGTGTGTGTTGTGAGAAGAACAACGAGGGCAGAACTGAAGAGTGTGCAATAGAGAGCAAGTGTGAGAGAAGGAAAAAGTGTTGAGGATATGTTGTAGTGAGTAGTGAGCAAAGAGTAGCGTGTGTGTTGTGAGAAGAACAATGAGGGAAGAGTTGAATATTGTAGAGAAGACAGCCTGTGTGAGAGAAGGCAGAAGTGTTCATGATATGTTGTTGTGAGTAGCGAGAAAAGAGAATTTGCATGAGACCAAACGAACTCTGTAGAATAGTAGTGGACTGAGAGAAAAAGTTAAGTCTACAACTGACCATATTGGTATTTTACTTGTAATTTATATGCATATGTTTTCAGTTTCAAAATTGTATGAAATAGTAGAACAATAGCAAGATCAGGTTGGTGCCTTTTGGAAAGTTGGTGCTTTCTAACCTAAGGGGGTAGGTGCCTCTTGTGAGTGGGTACTAACAAACAAACCAATGTAATTAAGTAGATCCTTAAATTACATCATAAATAAATGACATATTGGTGGTTTTTCCCCTTCAGGTTTCCACGTGAAAACACGGTGTCAAAATGTGTATGATTCTCATGTGATTGGTTGTATGAACATATGAATTTGTATATCTTCCTCATACTTTCCTAATGAATAAAATATCTCATAAGTAACAGAAAATAAAAAGGGACTAAAAGAATATTTAAGGAAAAGATAAAATAATCTCTCTGATACTTATTCACCCCCCTTAGTAATTCCTTATTCCAATAGATCCACAATAGGCTTCAAAGTTCAAGTGTAGAGAAAATTTTGGAGGTTGTTTTTCGCAACAACAACAAAATATTTTTACACTTTCTTTTAAGGTAAGTCCTTTTGCCTGTAATTTAACATATAAAATTTTGATATAACTTCACCAATACATAATCTATAATAAATATTATTTCATAAGAATAAACATCATGATGATAACCATCTAAAAAACATAAACATCATCTAAAATACACATTCAAATTCACTAACATCATCAAATTATATACACCTCTAACACATATAAACATCATTGGCTAGCACACAAATATAATAATCTAACAGGGCATCATCATCGTGATCACACGTAACAAAACACAAGCATTGTAATCTAACATCGTCACCACACATATTGTCATGTATACATCTCATGTGAAATAACTGCTATCAAATACACATATATTTGCAAGCACATTAAATGAACATAGCTAACATGACCTAACAATATACACATCAACAAAAACATATAAATGACATACATCAACATGAACAAAACAAATGCACTTTATATATATATATATATATATATATATATATATAAACAAGTCAAATAATTGTTATAAAATATTTGATACAATAGATGTAGTACTAGAAGCATGGTTTGTAGCAGAAGATGATGGTTGGTAAAGTACTGCCTCAACAATTGAAGTATGATGTGGAAGACAAGGTGGTTGGTATACTCTCTCAGGAGAAACATAAGGCATCACCACTAGTACTAGGTGATCATCATGATGTGAATGATAAGGAGGTGAAGTACTACTAGTTCAATAACTAACACCTTGACCATGATCTGATGGGGTAGTATTACCAGAAGCATCACCACCCTATTTAATCATGATCTAATGGCATAGCACTGAAAGAAGACTCATGCAACATATATGTTGCATGATGCCCATCCTTCCTCACCGCCAATAGCCTAGTAGCTCCAATGATATGACACATAAGGCTCATCATATCACGTAGACAGTCCCTGAAGAGCCCCAAGAGCTTACGATTTACGTTCATGCTTCAATCATTTACAGGGCGGGCTCCCTCCTCAACTGCAAGCCTAAAGAGTCGATCATAGTACTCCATCCTAAATTAGTCACTATCCCTATGGGCCTGTGTGGAAGCACCCCTCTGCATCTGATAATGTGCCCCACCCTCCAAGGCCTTGCCCATCTCTACATCTCCCTCTAGTGGGGGAAGAGGCATGTCCCCAAAAAATATGCTGATGTCTACAAAATATATAGTACACAACAATAATTAGACAATTTCATTAAATAATTTAATAAAATGAGTTAAAGAACATGCTAGCATAAATTTTATTCTAATTAATTAAGACAATAAAATAAACTAGAATAATTTAAAGAAAACACCAATATTACCTCTATTATTAGCAGGAGCATCTAGTGTGAAGGGGATGTTGGGACACAGTCTCCAATCCATCCCCGTAATGGTACTCACTAATAGTGGTAGGAAACTAACCTCCTGTGCACCAAAAGAAGCAAATTTTAGTTGTCCACAAGACGCCTAAAAATTTGTGGGATCTACTACATGAGCCCCAATATATCACTAAGAGTAGACAAGTTGACTCTCTAATGCAACACCATGGGGGACATCAAGGAACTGGGGAAAATCCTCCCCTCTCCTATATAGGCCAATGATAAAATATATGTCTTCTTCATAGGTCCTATACCATGTGTCAGGACCAACACGGAAAGACTATTGGTGGACATCCCACTCACGGATCAGTTATACCAACAAGACAAAGTGCGCTTTAGGGATGTAGCCTATTCGTAGTACTTAAGGAGGCCTACATTCGTAAAGAGCATTTGGGTCACTAAGAAGGTAAGGATATAAATCTTTCTCCCTCCCTTATGCCTCCCATGTTTGGACCACATTGTACTAGTCTACCATTTTCTCCTACTCCTACTGATGTTACCTCTGTTGATGTCTTTGCTCCATGATTCACATATAAAATAAGTCAACCTCATACGTAGAAAATAATTTTTTTTTTTATTGAATGAGAAATGTATTTATAAATATGGACTTACAAATTTCAATTAAAAAGAAACAAAATCATCACCGATGCAGCCAAAAAATACCAATGCACCGGAAACATTGTGCCAACAAATATGAAAGCATCGATAATAGTGTGTATATACATATGATGCACCAATTTTGGTTCACATATATACAAACAAAATAGTTAGTTTGTATTTTTAGCACATTGAGTCTAGAAAATTTTACACACTGGTGCATACGTATAACCGTTTTTCACTAAAATGGAGCATGCAGGTTATCAAACGCATCAAAATTATTTTTCTAATATTATGTGGGAGGCATGTTTGGTAATTATAAATGCATAAGGGGTAACTTAAAATTGTATGCACTGACGTAAAAATCATAGCTTTTCCCAATGAATTGTAATTTAAGAAATGCACCAAGAACACTATGGTGCATTAAGTTCATGCACCGTATTGCGCTGCACCATGTAATTCAGAAGGTAGACCATGACCGTTGTGAGCTGAACCTATTGAATGCACCGCGTAGGGAAACAAAATTCAAAAAATTGATTTTTTGGACCTAATTTGCAACTCTAATCCACTACAAAATTAGATTAGAGAGAAACATAAACATTACCTATCCATTTTCTCATCGGGGAGGAATAGTTGACACGTAAATGATAAAAACATTCACCGTGGTTTGAGAAAATTTGAAAGCCACGCACTGAGCATAGAACGAAAGGATGGTGAGAAGAGAAGCACTGACGACGGGGTGCTTGAGTGAGAAATATTTGCAGCAATGCTTCAAAACTCTACAACACTGCAAATGGTAAAAATGAAATTTATGACCAATAGTTTTTTTTTTTTTTTTATTTAACCCTGCTTTGGTGCACTAATGTAATTGCACCAATGTGTGTTATTTCCAAGTGCACCACATCTTTTTAAAATTAAAAACCCTATAGAACTACTCTTGGTATGTATGTACCAAGGAATTTTAATTCATGAACAACACCAGTGCATCATGGGCATATAACAGTCAAATGGTGAAAATAATTTTAAGACTGGTATTTTTTAAATTTATCCTTTGCCTGGTGCTATTGAGTAGTATAACCATTGGTGCCTTGGTAATTATGCATCAATGAATTTTAATACACAAATAACTTCAGTGCTTCATAGTTATATAGCATTGAGATGGTGAAAATAATTTTATGAGCGACATTTTTTAAATTTAATCTTTGTCTGGTGCTATCCAGTAGTGTACGCATCGATGCATCATATATAGTTGGCGTACTATTATTTTTATTTGTATAAAAAATAATTCTTTGATGATGCATCACTGTCTATTAAGCACCAGGGATTTTAGTGCATTATATTGTGTATGTATCGGTGATTTAGTGTATTGGTTTAGCATTGGGTTGTTCTTAGAATATAGCACGTAATTGGGAAAAATGATTTTTATGACAAACATTTTTGTAAATTTAACCCTTTTCTCATGCTATCAATTCATATACACATTGGTGCGCTTTATGTACTTAGTGCACTATTATTTTTTGTTATTATAAAAACTAAATCTGCTACGATGCACCATGTGCTATTGGGCACCGGCAATTATATGTATAGTAATGCATCGATGCAATAGTTTATTAGCAATGCATTGTTAAAAAACATCCACTAAAACATCTTCCTACCCAACTCTGCTAGTGACCTCCTCTACAAATGAATTTTTAGGCTATTTTTATAGGGGCTTATGCAAAACCCTCTGTTAGAGGGTCTTTTCCTTCTAATGTAAGAGTCCATTTCATATTGTTGTGGAGCTAATATAGTTTCCAGATTTGGAGGAAAGGAATATTGTTGTTGCAAGTTTCTTTATGAACATCATTAACTTGATACATGGACAACTAAAGAAAAGATAGAAACAAAATAATGACATGTACAAGAAGAAGGCAGATTTAAAAAGAAGAGAAAAGGTTTTTGCATAGGGAGAAGAAGTAATGGCACATTTGTGGAAAGAAATATTTCCCTAGGGTGACTTCAAAAAGTTGAGATATAAGAAAACAAACCCATCCAGAATTGATCAAAAATTTTGTGAAACACCCACAAGCTTGAGTTGTTGAGATACTTGGATATCTCTCTAATATTTAATGTGGTTGATCTATATGAGTACTACGAAGGAGAAAGAAATGAAGAGAAAGGTATGCCCACTGAGTGGAAGGAACAGTTACCAGTTAAACCTATTTACAAAGTGGAAGAAATTCAAGCCACAAGAGTTGGAAAGAATACATACTAAAGGAATACCAAGAGTATTTGGTCAAATGGAAAAATAGGGGATTTGAAGATGCGTCATGGGTGAATGGACATGAGTTAGCACACCTACAAGGGACACCAATATTTGAAGGAAATACCACTTGATCTCATAGCTCATATTTTCTTACCAAGTATGTTTGTTACAAGAGCATCCATGGCCTTGGGCAATCCTCATCAACCAAAAAAAAATTATGTTTGAGTTCATAATAAGTGTTGTTACACACATTTATTTTAAGTTACTAATACTCCTATTATGTTAGTTATTGATACATCTAGCTGGTATTTACTTCTACTCTTGTAGCTACGTTTGATCAAAATGATGACTACTTTAGAGTTGCTAACACTCGCAGGATTGCATGTTGATACTTTTGTTTTGTGGAATTGCTGACACACTCAAACCAAAATTTATTTAGCAATGTTACTACATGACAACCACTACTAGAAATGCTACAAAAATGGGATGTAGGTCACAAATTTTGGTTTACCCGTGTACTGAGAGGAATAAAATTGTTTTATCTCTAGAATGCAAAGAGGTCAATAGCATAGGAAACAATTTGTTCAGTTGGAATGCGAAAAGGTTAAGAACATTAGAATAAATTGCAAGAACAAGGAAGAAAAGAGGCTTTTGCCTTATTGGATTTTTTTGGTTCACTTCAAGCTCTTAGGATTTTTTCTTTTGGCTCTTGGACTTTCGGTATTGGTGTTGGTGCTAAAAGGTGTCTTTTAAAACTCCTAATTTCCTCACATTATTTATCAACCCGGGCAAGTCATTTTATTCTAAGAGTGTACACAATATGTGTAAGTTATGAATCCAAAGAGTAATCTTTTTTAAAATGAAGTATAAACATGGGGTACAAGAGTAAGCAGATGCATTTATAAAACTCAACTTGCAACTGTTAAAGGAAATACTACATCTAAGCATCAAGACTTAATATTTAATGGAAATCATAATCAAATTTCAAACAAGCAATTAAATTGACAATAGCATCAACCAAGAGCGTAGTAGCATTAACCAATCTCTTCTAGCTAATTCTATCTAAATCACACTCAATCTCAATTAAGCGATTCAAATGGAAATGATGTCAACCGAGAGTTCAGTAGTATTAACCAATCTCTTTCAGTTGATTCTATAATAACCACACTCTTATCATGATCAACAAGATTCAATGCTTTAACTGATAATCAATTTAATCTACAGTAAGCATAAATGGAATCAAATGACAAAGTTGTGAATCACATAAGGAAATTAAACTAACTTCAATATAGGAAATTGGAAAATAGCAAATAAGATAAACTCACAGAGAATGGAAAAACATCAAACCAATCAAACTTACGTGAATTAGAAAAATATAACACAAAGATAGCAGTTCGACCCACCAGAGGCCAGGCCCTTAGCCACCAGCGAATACTGTTGAGCTACTTCAGAGAATATGAATGAACAGTACCGTAAATTATGTATTAACCATTGAACTCAATCCTCATTACATTACGGTCATGTTCCTCAAAAGCACCTGTCTGTAAATTAAAATTACAATTTTAAATAAACAGAGATAGATTGATCCATCCCCTTTCCTTCTACAGTTTTCACTTTTATAGTAAAAAAGGGTAAAAGATAAATGTGATCCCTCAGGGTCAGGAGATACTGTGGGATTCACAATTGAATGCTATCTTCTGAAATTCTTCTTGTTTAGCATTGATCCTTGTGATTCTTCCTCCGGCCTATCCGCAACTGACGTGCCTTATTCCTCCTTTGTTAGTTTACGATGTTCTGTCTCTAAGGAACAACAATTGTTCCTTTCATCGTTTTTCTACATAAAAAGGATTAAGAGTTAGTTATGGTGGCTAAATCTTAAACAAGAGTAGTTCATTCATTTCTTATCATAATCCATCAATATGTTAGCGTATCAAGGTATGAAAGAGATAAGAAAAGAGGAAAAAGGCACTATAATTGAGACTAAATAATACCCATTTCATAACTCAACATACTCCCTTGCTTACCTTCTTTCATGTCCTCATGAAAAGTAAATAGTTCATATGAAATGCAGTTAAAGAGTAGGCTAGAGAGGAAGCTTCAAAAATTGGCCTAAAGCCATGATGTTGAGCCAGGAGCGCAAAGGCATGCCTTTCTTTTCCTTCAGGAAACTCGTAGTCAATCTGATACCCTTCAGGGGGATACCAAATAATGGGACTCTGAAACCAACATCCCAACCAATAAGGTCCTTCTCTCAAAATAATATTTCTGTAGGTGATCATCTGGGCTGTAGCAGCTTTAAAATTCCTATAATTAAATGGTTCTCTTTCTTCCACACTAATAGTGGGGATCATCCATCTGAGCTTAGATGTAGTTAGGGATCTTTCTTGTATGGAAAGGAAATATGTTATTCCTTTCTACACAATCTCCTTATGTATGGGCCCTAAAGATTTAATCAAGCCCTCTTGTGTCATTAGCTTTTTATCATTGGCAAACATTTGTAAAGGGTTTTTAGGTTCACTCCTCACCCAGAGATCCAATCCATGTTCTTGTCTTTGAAATGCATTATAAGATTTAAACCATTTGAGTTGGTTAACTACAAATGAGATAAAAGCCTGAAATTGAACGTCTCCAATAAAAGGATTAGGGTTATTTTCCACCTCATTTTCTAATATGAAATTGTGCAGATAGAACTCACAAAGAAGCTGTTGGACCTTTGCACCATGTTTCTTGTAGCAATTTATAAAATCTTCAATTGTCCCTAATTCAATTGGTTTACCAGCTCTTACGGCTTTGGTTTTCAATAACAGGTACCATTCTAATAAGAACAGGGCATAATTGGTGGTGGGAGACCTACATGTCATGACATCTTAATACAGTGAGCAAATGGTGTTTGTATGGCTCATGACTCTGTCTAGTTTGAATTTTACCTTCTCCAGCTTTTCTTCCGCCTTTCGATACCTGTCAAAGGTCTCACTCTCCATTATAGTTAGTTCCCTAAGCTATTTCTGCAACTCTTGATATCTCTGCAAGGAAATTGTCTCTTGTTCATATCGTTCCAAAGTGAGCCAGACTTGTGGCAATTCCTCTTGAAGATTTAGTAAAATTGGGTCATGGTACATTAGAATGTCTTTGGCTTGTATGTCCGTCTGAGTGCCTATGCTACAAGAGGGGATATCTTCTATCTGAGGGTCTCTTCTATAAGAGGGGATATCCTTTGTCTACACTTCTTTATTTTGGGAGGTCTAAACCTCCATCTAAGTAGGTACATCTACTAAATCTCATGCAATCCTGCCCGAGTGGTGATTGTTCAAGTAGGTATAAGATCAGTTTGAGTCCTTGTAGCCCTACCTTCACATAATTCCATTTGCATGGCCACATTGGCTACCTTAGGGGTATTGTTCGGAGTTTTTCCCATTGTAATTTCCTTTATTTTTTATCAGAGCCTCTTGACTGTCCTATGAAGCTTCTGGTGTTCTTTTCTTAGCTTCTTCAATTTCATTCTGGCACCATGCCTCTTCTAAGGAGTAACTCGTCTGCTAATAGTCTCATTAATAGCCTCTATCTCTAAATAGGCTGATTGTTCACCCTGGCTTTGCTCCAATAAGACTGTGTCTCCAAATTTATTATCAGACTCCCGAATAAACTCTGTGTCTGCTTCCTCTTCTTGTCCTGTGATCTCTGTGTCTAGACCTTCTTGCTATTGATCATGGCTATTTTCCACTGGGAGCATGTTGCCAGATTGGTTCTCTAATCCCTGAATAACCTCCATATCTTCCTCTTCTTGGTTTGCATCTTTTGGGGAAGGCATAATTTCAATATAATCAAAATTTCCTGGAGATTGGGCTTCTCCTAAGTTAGGATTAAGTGGTTCTTTAGGCTGCATGTAGACGTTCATATTGGCTAGGACTTGGTCCATCCCTACCTCGAATTCCTACAAAGGATCGTCTCGAGAACTCATATTTGGTATTGGAGGAGGCCCCCTTTCGTTTTCTCATTCATCATCGGAATGCCCTACTCCTTTTTGCATTGAGTTAGGTCTATCTCCTCCCTCAAGTTCTGATTCAAGTTTATCTTGTCTTTCTGCTCTGGTTGCAAGTCTTGTACATTTACTAGGCTAAATGATTTTGTTGATTGACTAGCATTGCCTTGAGGATTTTCAGACATTCCCTGGTCTGAATTCATCCTTGTAGATCGTCTACACTTATGAGGTCTGCTTCCTGATGGTGCAGTCCTTTTTCTTTTTGGAATAGGGTTAGGTGTTGGCAGGTTTTCATCTATTTCGAGGGCTGATATGAGATCATCCCATGTTGATTGTTGTTGGACAAGGTTGTGACTAACTATTAACCTAATTAGACAATGGTGGCTAACTACTGTCTCTGGGTGTTGAGACTGTATCAGCCTCTCGGCAATGTCATGCAATAATGAATTCAATAGTACAGGAAAATTAACAGAGCATTTTTATTTTAAGACTGCTAAAATTTTGAGTTATCGCCGCCTTACCATGTCTTAATGCCCATCACAGGTAATATATTTCTGGACAATTCATGCCAATTCTCCCCATGGCTCTCCAAGAGAAGATGGCTGAATGCCTTTTCCCTTCTTGATTAGCTCTTGTCCTTCGTCCCTAAAAATCTTCGTACCGTCGTGTAGCTTTAGTCGCTTGTTAGCCCATACTGTTCCTTCTGCTAGTAGCCCAGACACTTTTGCTATCACCGCATCTGTTACGGTCATTTTTCTATATCTCACCAATGATTGTCCATTCTATATAGGCTGTAGAAATTCAATGCCGATTTCCTCATTAGGGGGTTGAAAACTTGTAAAATATGTTGTCCATCCTATGTGAGCTACAATTTCCCTAGCTCCATCGGAGACAACAAGTATTAAAGATTCTCGTCACACTGTTTTACCTCCCATGATGCTTGAGTTCTTCCTACTCCTGCAAACAATTAGTGTAGTGGAGAAAACATAGCAATGAGCAGAGCCGAGAGATGGAACAACAAGTAGTTGTAACAGCTCTGTCAGGTGATGTTTTATAAAAATAAATACCGTTAAATTGAGGACTGTTATAATGCCACATGCTCTGTGATTATGTCATATTATCCTAAAAAATCCAATAAAATGATGACAGTGCATGCATGACTCTACTGGAGGTCCCTGCCCCCTCTTGAAATTAAAGGTCATCGATGACCGAATGGATGAGAAGATGACGTTTTGGCGGTGAAGTACAGGGTCATAGATTTGGCAGTAAAGGCAGCAGAGTACATATATTAATGAAAGGATCATAAAAGGATATTGGAGTAATGAAGAAAAGGCGTGTAATGAAAATTATTAATAAGTGATAAGATGTCGTGAGGTGATGCAATAAGTAAAAAGGACAACATTCGTAAGAGATGATACCTTATTGTCGTTATTCCACTTGAAAATGATGTGATTGATTTTAGAAAAGATTAACTCATGCATAAAGGTTCAAGGTAAGGTAAGTTAGGGAAATAATCTCTCTGTAGAAAAAATATAAAAATAAGAAGAGGGCATTGTAATAATTATTGATGTAGGAAATAAAACTTCAATACCATAAGCAGAGCTTTTGCTGCCTGCAGGCGTCCATAGCCTTGACAGAGTTTCTTTCTAACCCTTAGGAGCCAGGATCCTTTATTTATAGTTGGGGAAGTGCATTATGATGTCCACAGTAGAGATCAATGTGCTGGCATGGTGACCAGATGAACACATTTCCATTCACTGGGAAGTAGCAAAAGTGGTCAGGCTGACTCGTGATGAGACCTCCTGTTCCAAGGATTTTGTTTCTTGATGCATCCATTGGATCATATCCCTGGTGTGGTGGCCATAGTGGGAATGCCACTTCACCACATCCCTATGAACATGGTAGGCTGGCTCATGATGAGACCCCCTATCCTCCATCTATAGATCAAAAAACATAAAATTGTATATATATATATATATATATATATATATATATATATATATATATATATATATATATATATATATATATATATATATAGATATATATATATATATATATATATTTCTTTTTTTTACACTCCCCATTTTATATATATAGGGTGTCTCAGTACTCCTTAAGAGTAGGGATGGCAGAAGAAGTTTAGATATATCAATATAAAAAAATATACCCATAATCTTATTGATAATAAGCAGAGAGAATTATACTAGAGGGAGTAGAACCAGCATGGTGAAGATAATCAATCAGTATCATTTATAGCAGAATGTGGAAAATAAAGTGATATAGATAATTGTGTGCTTTATTTTTTGATCATCACAAAGCAATCTTGTTAGAGATAATAATGTTAAGGATATTCACCTCCTTCAGTAGACTCCATACTTGTTATCCTCATATATGTATTGTACTCAATTCCATAAAGAGGAAAAGAAATGAGCTGGGATGGGCTAGGAATGATCATGCAAGGGGAAGAAAGGGTTGTTCTAAAAAATAGTCACAAAGTGTTATTCCCTTGGGGAAACAGCAAAATAACTGGAAAAAGTGTTGTTCCCTTTATGGAACAGCAGTTGTTCCCTAGAGGAAACAACAAAAATCACTCGGAAAGAGTTTTGTTCCCTTTAGGGAACAACAAATGTTCCCTAGAGGGAACAAGAAAAAAATACTCATAGAAAGTGTTATTCCTTGTAGGGAACAGCAATTGTTCCCTGTAGGGAACAACAAAAACACATGGAAAAAGTGTTGTTCCCTTTAAGGAATAGTAGTTGTTCCCTGTCGGGAACAACAAAGGAAAACACCTGAGAAAGTGTTGTTCCCTTTAGGGAATAGTAGTTGTTCCTTGTAGGGAACAGTAAATAAACACACATGAAAAAGGGAACAACAGTTGTTCCCTGTAGGGAATAGTAAAAGAAAGCACACGAAAAAGTGTTGTTCCCTATAGGGAATAGAAAAAGAAAACACGTGAAAAAGTGTTGTTCCCTTTAAAGAACAACAGTTATTCCTTGTAGGGAACAAAAACAGAAAACACACGAAAAAGTGTTGTTCCCTTTGGGGAACAGCAGTTGTTCCCTGTAGGGAACAACAAATCAACACACACGAAAAAGTGTTGTTCCCTTTAGGGAACAGCAGTTGTTCCCTATAGGGAATAGAAAATAAACACACACGAAAAAGTGTTGTTCCCTTTAGGGAACAACAAAAGGAAACACACAAAAAAAGTGTTGTTCCCTTTAGGGAACAGTAGCTTTTCCCTGTAGGAAATAGCAAAACAAAACACACGAAAAAGTGTTGTTCCCTTTAAGGAACAATAGTTTTTCCCTGTAGGGACCAACAAAAGAAAACACACAAAAAAGTGTTGTTCCCTTTAGGGAAAAACAGTTGTTCCCTGTAGGGAACAACAAATGAACACACACGAAAAATTGTTGTTCCCTTTAGGGAATAGCAGTTGCTCCCTGTAAGGAACAACAAATGAACACACACGAAAAAATGTTGTTTCCTATAGGGAACATTAGCTATTCCCTGTAGGGAACAACAAATGAACACACATGAAAAAGTGTTGATCCCTTTAGGGAACAACAAATGAAAATAGGGAGAGAGAAAAACACAGACAAAAATCATTCGTACTGCTCTAAACAATAGAAGGGCTATGATACAGAAGAAAGAAAAAAAAATATAACAAACAGAGGAAGAAAAAACAATTATATTTACAAGTCTCAGAAAATCACTTTTTTACAAGATTGGTGTTGTCAAAGAGTTTCCTTCTACAGCAAGAATTTGTGTCATAGAATCTTTGATTATCTGTTGGCAAAAGGATTTCCTTGTAAGAAATTTATGGTAGAGGCGTACCTGATTCCCATTTTCTTTAAAGGAGTAGCCAGACCCATCAATGGTGGCTAATGTAAGGGTGCCATTATCGTGTACTTCTTTTATCTCGTAGGGACCTAACCACCTAGTCTGGAGTTTGCCCAGGAAGTCTTGAAACCTGGAATCATAGAGAAGCGCCCAGTTGCCCTCATGGAATGTCTTTTTCTTGATGAGGGCATCATGCCATTTTTCTCTTTTTTATTGAATAATTGTAGTATGCTAAAGAGCCAATAGCTGGATTTCATCTAATTCATTTATTTGTTGTAATCTGTTAATATGTGCTTCATTCAAATCCAGCCCCACTTCTTGGGCTATCCTTAATGTCTGAATTTCAAATTCTATGGGGAAGATAGGTTCCTTACCAAACACCAGCTGATATGGGGAGTATCCTGTTGTATTCCTCCAAGTTTTGCGATATTCCCACAGGGCTTCTGGTAATTGGGTAATCTAGTTGCGTCTATGCAAGGAAACTGTCTTTGTTAGAATGGCCTCCATTACCTTTTTGTTACTCTCCACCTAGCTGTTTGCCTGCGGGTGGTATGGAGAGGTGATTCCGTGCAAAATGTGATGATTTTTTAGTGTACCAGCAAAATTATGGCCCTCCATCCGTAATTATTTCTCTAAGCAAACCATATCGCATGAAAATTTCAAAGAGAAAAATTGATTATTGTTTCCTCTGTTGCTCTTGGTAACAATACTGCCTCCACCCATTTAGTCACGTATTCCATTGCAACTAGTATATATGATTTTTATTAGATGGTGGATTTATTGGGCCAACGAAGTCTAGTGCCCAGTGTTCAAACGGTTCGATGACTAGCTGTGGGTGTAGGGCCATGTCATGAGACTGGCCAAGGTGGCCCATTCTTTGGCAGCTATTGCATGCATGTACAAATTTCTTAGTGTCTATAAAAATCGTAGGCCAAAAATAGCCCAACTGTAAACTTTTATGTCCATTCCTACGGTCTGCAAAATGTCCACCGCAAGGTCCATCGTGGCAAGCTTTTAGGATATTGTAAATTTCATCTTCTCTGACACACCTGCGGATATGCATATCGGCTATTGTGTGAAAGAGGTATCCTCTGATCCAAGAGAACCAAGCACTGCGTTGCACTATCAATTTCCTTTCTCTGGGTGTTAGGTGTTTGGGTAGTTTTCCCACTGCTAAGTAATTCACCACATCCGTGTACCACGGTGTTTTCACGGTCACAGCGAACAGGTGCTCATCAGGGAACTGGTCTTCTACAACCACTACATCATCTATTCTTGGCACTTGGGAGAGGAAATCTGCCACCAAATTTTCCTTTCATGGTCAATCCTTGATTGTTATCTCAAATTCCTGCAAAAGACTTAACCATCATGTCACTCTTCCATTCGTAATAGGTTTATTAGCTAAATATTTGATAGCAGAGTGATCAGTATATAGGACTACAGGGTATCCTGTTATATAGTGTCTAAATTTATTAATAGTGTAGATTATAGCTAGAAACTCCTTCTCTGTTACTGTGTAATTTAACTCAGCAGGAGTTAAATTTTTGCTGATGTAGTATATCACGTAGGGTTTCTTGTCTTCTTCTTGGCCAAGAACTGCTCCAATGGCTGTATCTGATGTGTTTGATGAAATCTGGAATGGTATATCCCAGTTTGGGCCTCGTAATACTGGTGTTGTTGATACTAGCCGTTTTAATTCTACAAAGGCAATGTCACATTTGTCAGTCCATATAAAATCAATATTTCCTGTCAAAGCATATAATGGTGCAACAATTTGTGAAAAGTTTTTTTTATAAATCTCTGATAATATCTAGAAAATCCCAAAAAACTACGTACCTCTATTTGAGTGTAGGGGGTAGCTAGTAAGAGGATTACCTATATTTTTGCTGGATCTACCTGAATTCCAGCTGCTGAGATGTAATGGCCCAGGATCAGGCCCTCTGTCATCATCATATGGAATTTCTCGTGGCTCAAGCAGAGCCTAGTAGCAATGCATCTTTCCAGGACTTTCTCCAATGTTTGTAATGCCTACTCGAAGTCATCTCCATAGGGTGTGAAATTTTCCATGTATACCTCTAATCCTTCATTTATCAAATCTGCAAAAATACTGAGTATGGCTCTCTGGAATGTAGAGGGTGTGTTGCACAATCCAAAAGCCAATGCCCTGTAAGCAAACATCCCCCAGGGGCAAGTGAAAGTAGTCTTATCTTGGTCCTCAAGGGCTATTTGGATTTGGTTGTAGCCAGTGAAGCCTTCTAGAAAAGAGAAGAATTTTTTACCTGCCAATGTGTCTAGAACTTGGTTGATAAACAGAAGGGGAAAATGGTCTTTTTGCATTGCTTTGTTAAGCTCTCTGTATTCGACACATATACACCATTTCCCATTCTTTTTGGGAACCTTAACTAATAGAGAGACCGATTTACTGTCAGATATAGGATAGATAAAATTCACATCTAAAAGTTTTTGTAGTTTTCCATTAACGATATCCTTTAGGTGAGGGTTCAATCTACACTGAGGTTGTCGAATGGGTCTGGCATTTTTTTTAGTGTAGATGTGGTGCATACATATTTGAAGGTCAATCCCTTTCATATCTCAGTAATCTCAAGAGAAAGCTCGTTTATATTTCCTAAGGACTTGAATAAGCTTCTTCTACTGGTCATCACTCAAGTTTTTGTTAATGTTAAGGATTTCCCTAGCTCAATTTCAATAGGTTTAAAATTATAGAAAGTTGTTGTTGGTATTGTTTGGTCATCGATATCTTTTAAAGGATCTTCTTCAATTTCATTATCAAGGAATGCTTCAATCATGTGACATTTTAGATTAGATACGACAGCAGGGTGGTTAGTGTAAGTGTTAATAATATCATATTCTATTTAATTTTTAAATTCAAGAGCATCTGCTATAGTTAATGGTGATCAAATATTTTCGGTTAAATATGTTACAGGCTGCTTCCTAGTTTTTATTATGGCTAGGCTTGGCTGAGCTAGAGGGTATAAAGCTAGGTTCTTCACATCATTCCCTCTAGCTATAATCATACTGCCTGTTCGGAAGCTTATATAATCATCTGCAATCACTAGCTAAGGTCTTCCTAATATTAGATCCATCTAGCTGGTTTCTAGTATTAATAATAATAAAATCTGTCGTGTATGCCCAAGAATCTATGACACCACCACATCCTGTAATGTCCCTTCTAGTTTAATATCTAACTGGTCACCAAGTTCCAGCAAGGTCGTAGTTGGATCTAAGGCTGTGATTCCAAGTCTCTCACAGGTTGTTGTGAGAATATTAATGGTTGCCCCTAAATCGACTAACGCATTGGGAAAGGAGCATCCACTTATTTGTATTGTGATGATAGGGTTTCCTGGATCTTCATATTTCACCAATTCCTCTTTGCCTAATAATAGATCAGACAAAGTTCTGACTACATGGACAGTTGGTGTTGGCTTTATTTTCCTCATAGACTTTTTGGCACACAATTCCTTAATGGTTTTTGCATAGATTGGAATGTCTTGAATAGCCTGGAGGAGGGGTATTTTTACGCAAAGATTTTTTAGTTCTCCTAGGAGATTGAAGTTGGGATATTCGATTGGGTGAGGTATAATCAATCTTTCTAGGAATGGCGGAGAAGAGGTAATGATCTGTTCGTGAATTTTTTGCTTGACTGTATTTTCCCTTTGAGGTGTTTGTTCTACAGTCAATGGCTTATTTGGGTAAGGTTCTTCAAGTTGCAGATTTTTATCATCCTCTGGTGTAATTATTCATCCAGACCTCAATTTGAGTTCATTACATTCTCTCAACTCAGTTTTCGGATCCAGACCTTCAATGATTTGTACCAAGTGGACTGGTCTGTTGTTAGGATTTGGGTTGGGTTGGGCTTGGAGTTACAGTCATACATTGGATTGAGGATTCTACTGCAATGTATAAGGTACTGGTAGCATGGGTTGAGGTAGAGGGATTGTCCCTACTGGTTGGTTCGTGGGTCTTTGCTAGCTTGATTACCAATTTTGGTTTTGTGAAGTACAGGTGGACCATTGAGATGGATATGGGTTGTTTTGCCAAAATGATGGAAGGTAAGAGGGATTTGGCCAACTATTGTTTGGGTTTGACTGATTGGGCCAAGGTGGCATGGAGAATGCTTGTTGTGGCCAATTAGGAAAATGGTGGCTGGTTTTGCCATATAGCTCCTGTATATCATTGGGAATTATATTGTGAAGGCTGAAAGAATGAAGACGGGTCGGTAGGCATACCTGTTTGCCGTGATTGCCATTGGTGATGCTATTTTAACAGGTATACTGGTTCTGCTTCTTCCTTCGCCTCCTTGAAGACCCCTTTTAATCCTGGGAGCGATGGGAAACTTTCTGTGGCATGTTCCTTAGTGCATATGGCACAGGTCTATACCATATCCAGTGGGAATTCTTTATGACTATGTTTCTTTCTACATCGAGGGCAAAAAATAACGAGGATCTGCTCTGCTTCGACCTAATTCTACTTGGCTTGCATGATGTCTAACTACATTGTCAAGGTTTCCAAGATATCTGTTTTGAAATCTTCCAGCAGGTTGTTGATTTCAGCACGAGTAATGCTTCCCCTAGAGACTATGTTGTCCCTGGTGATCACATCGCATCTAGCTGGTTTCAGTCTTGTACTACTCCTTAAGCACCTAATGCATAAATCAATAATATTAGCATAGTCTTCTTCATAAATATCACCTTTACCCATGATATTTATTGTCTCTATCCACTGGTCTTTCATCCCTTTGATCATCGTGGTTTTTAGAACATTATCAAGTAGGTTTGCATAAGGAGACTTTTGGAGGTTATATTGGAAATGCTCCACATATTCTTCCAAATTTTCAATAGGCCTTGTTACCATTTGGAATATCTCATCTTTTAGTTCTCTAGATTTGCAATAATCTTGATATTTTTTAAGGAAGGCAGTCTTCATTTGGTTCCAATCATTGATGGTGCCTCCACCCAATCCCATAAACGAACGTAGGGATGCTCCATTTAAAGTGGAGGGAAATAGATTCAGTTTCTTAGGGTAGGTGGTGTAATCATAACCCCTACATAGGACATCGAATTCAAATAGGAATGCATCCAGATCTTTTGAAGTGAGTCCATGAAAGGTGGGAATATTTTGTAATGGGATAGCTTTCATGGGGGCATTGACAGTTGTGTCAACAATAGGACACTGTAGTGTAGAGGTGTGGGGTTGCTATGGATTATTGGCCATTTGGTCAAAAATATGCTAGTATCCTTTTGCGATCTACGGAGTTGGAGACTTGTTTCTAGGATGTCTAGAAGAGGTGGGAATGATTTTAACAACACTCCCTTGATCTGGGACACTGGGTGTCCTCTGCTCAATTACTACCTCAGGAGATCTTGGTTCTGCTGATTTAACCTCAAATTTACCTGTTTCTCCTTCTCCTTCACAGAGGTTGCAAGAATTCCCTTCTTGTGAGGGAACTGATCGTGAATTTTAAATATCTTGGAAACTCTATTTAGTCCCTTCAGTTTTACTGTGAACCTCAGCATAGGCTACAGATAACTATAAGAAACAAGGACATTGGTGAGGGGTTAAAAATGTCACCATAAATCTTAAGCTCATTGGTGACGATCAAAATAGCCTTCGTCACCAAAAATTGAATGTCACCAAAGGTGTCATCGCCAAAAGTATAGGTGTTGTAGTGACATTCAAAGTCCATCATCAATAATGACTTATAATGACGGATAGTGACAGTCACCATTTCATATGAGCAATGGTGATGGACGATAGCCTTCGTCACCAAAAACTGAACGTCACCAAATGTGGCATCACCAAAAGTATAGGTGTTGTAGTGACATTCAAATTCCTTCACCAATAATGATTTATAATGACAGATAGTGACCGTCACCATTTCATATGAGCAATGGTGACAGACCATAGCCTCAGTCACCAAAAATTGAACGTCACCAAAGGTAGTGTCGCCAAAAGTATACATGTTATGGTGACATTCAAGATCTGTCATGAATATTGATTATAATGATGGATAACGACCGTCTCCATTTCATATGAACAACAACGATTTATTGTGATGGATTTTTCATGACCGTCACTATTGATGCATATTTATGGTCATGTTCGATAACTGTCACCAAAAGCTGCATTTCCATAAGTATAGGTGTTGTGGTGACATTCAAGGCCCGTCACGAATAATGACTATAATGACGGACAATGACCATCACCATTTCATATCAACAACAACGATTTATGGTTATGGATTTTTTAGGGTCGTCACTATTGATGCATATATATGGTAGCATTCGTTGACCATCACCATTTCATATTTTGGTGAGGGTCGAAAAATTTCACCAAAGCTCATTGGTGATGGTCAAAAGAGCCTTCGTCACCAAAAATTGATCATCGTCATTCCATATGGATGTCAGGGCATGATGGAATCGAACCACCAACCTCCTGCTTATAAAGCAGGTGCTCTTCCATTGAGCTAGCACCCTTTAAAGAATTATAATTTTAAAATTAGACCTTGAAACTTCATAAATTGTAAATTCTACAACTTTCAATAAATTAAAGTCTCGACAATATTTTACTAAACAAGCAAAGCAACATCGAAGTTGTAGGTCCCTACCTAATGGTTATTGAAGTTATGAAAAGTGGGTGAAGGGAAAAATAGTTATGCATAAGAGAATCAATATGTTCAGTTGAATACTCAATTAGAAGTGAAACTCTAAAGACATTTATAAGATATAAATGACCTATAATTAGCAAATTCACCAAATATTGCAAAGGAAATGTCATAAGTGGATAGCATATGGAAGAAGAGGAGGTAGGGGCTTAAAACCCTTGTACATCTTGGCATGCCTTATCACTTGTCACATCTTAGCTTGTTTGAAATGTCATCATATTATCTGGCACATATAAGCATGCCCTATCATTCCATAACACACCTTGGCAGCCATGACCTTACAAATAGCATTACATTTTTCCATGACTTGGCAACCTTACATTCACTAGAACACCTTGGTGCTCCCTAGTTGTCTTGCCCTCGGTTATCATCCACAATGTTCCACACTGATGAGGAGATCAATGAAGGTAACCACAGACCAAGCTTTTAGTTTGGTAGCTAGCCCTACCAAACTAGAGAGGTATCTCCCTATGAAATAACAACCAAGAGATGATTGGAATGTAAATGATTTTAGGCTAGATAGCTAGGCTTAGGTGGGTTTTTGGAAAATTTAGGGACTTGGAACTCTGTCCACCGGTGCCTTGTCTGGCAGAGACTTTGTCAAGGAGGCAAGGACTTGGAACTCTATCTAGGATAAAGCACCTAACATGCATGATAGAAGCTCCCTAGAATAGAGTACCTTCTACCTAGAAGAGTGTCCCCTACTCAAAATATAGAACCCTTCTCTACTGTGCACTTTTCTTAAAGATAAATTTGTGCATAAAATAGTACTAGAAAAACACCTAAATTAAGAAAACTGAACACCTAAGTCAAATTATAAAAGTATACTAAATATGGATCTATATATGTTTGGGAAACACTAGACAAGCATGCTTGCATACAAAAATCATAAGATGCCTAAAATCGAACCATAAGTTTTGAAATTTGTTTTGAAGTTCGCCAAACTTTGAACCTCATGTTCAAGTTCAGTGAACCCTGTGACTTAAGATTAACATTATAAGAAGATTCATTCCAATCAATTGTCCAAAGTTGTAGTAGTCTTGCTAGGACAGAGGTGTGCTGATAATTCTGTGCCCTACTTGTGCTTTAGTGTGTACTATTCTCCTACTTCCCCCACTCATTGTACATAGAAAAATTTTGTTGGATAGTGTAGAACCCAACTTTTAAAACCCAGGGAGAAAACATATGAAATAGATAATGGAATGCCTATATTGATATTTTATAAACTTCTTATGCAAGTTGACTAGTTAGGCTTGGGTGGGTTTGATTGATTTTTCCAAGCATTAGCTAGTTCAAAAATCAATTGACTTGAGTTGACCTATTTTGGTTGGTTCCAAATGAAACTGACTTAGTTAAGGGGTATGGTCATGTTGACTCGATGATTTCAATTCAACTTGGATGATTCATGATACTATGTTTGTATTTATTTCTATCATTGTTAATTCATTCTCTAAGGATCCATATCTTGTAGATTGCTAATATATTGTTGGACATTTAATGGTTTTGTGTCATTCAAAAAATGGTTGCAGTAAGTGCCTAGGGTATGTACCCATGTATCTTTTGTTGATAGTTTTTTCTTACATTACGATGCGGCAAGAATTTGGGTGTAAATTTAAGGAAGCTAATTTTGCTTACAACATTCAGTTATTCAAATCTTCTTGATCTAAGAAGCCATGGATGGGGGTATCTATTTTACCAAAGTTGCTCTATACTTGGAGCTAGTCCCAAATCAAATGAATGACTTAAATAGTCCCACTTCTCCATGAGGGGTAAATGGACTGTGGGAATTGAAC
Source organism: Pinus tabuliformis (assembly GCA_031772625.1). NCBI lineage: Eukaryota > Viridiplantae > Streptophyta > Pinopsida > Pinales > Pinaceae > Pinus > Pinus tabuliformis. The sequence goes on along the minus strand of CM062815.1, from coordinate 292,592,215 downwards.
TTTAATAGGGAGATTATCACCCCCCTTCTTTTATCAACCAACCAAACCTCTGTGGACTTATGTAATGATTTTGAAAATGCTTATGAAATTAGATGGTTATTTGATGAAATGAAGTGTCTACAAAAACTAAGGGTTCAAGAAGATGGAGAGTATTATTTAATAAAAGCTTGAGTTGTTGGATTAAGTTCTTAAATAAAGTATGATTTTATGTCTTGTTGTTCCTCTATTGGAGCACAGTTGTGTAAAAGTTGTTTTCCTTCTATGGTTCTTTGTACAATGTAAAAGAGGGGTGTCCTATAGCCCCTACTGAGGCTGAAATCTCCCATAGACATGTTTTGGCTGTCGTGGGCCATCTTGCCTGCATAAGAAGGCCTCCATGGGAGTTTTGCATATTCAAGTCTAGGATATATTTGGCAAACTAGATTTAGCTGAGTCTTAGCTTTTAGCTAACAAATTCTTTTGAGGGTTGTAAGCAGTCTACATCTCATTTTCATATTTTCATATTGTAAAGCCTGTTGCTAATTCAATATGAAGAATTTCAATTAGTTAAGAGGTTGTTTTCCTTTCCCCATTTCTTTCTCTAGGTTGGTTTCATTCTGAAGAAAATATTTTACATATTTTTGGTATCTCTACTCTATGTCAATATCTGTTGTTTTGTGACTACGTAACAATTATCACTCCTAACTTATCCTTTGTATGCTTTAATTTCTTTATAATCGTTCTTCAATATATCATGATGCAAACATGATATCATTTAGGGATACAAACCAAAGGCTTTTGCCAAGTTATATTAGAGCTCATGTTCTGATCAAAACTGCTTTGGGACCTGTTTCTATCATGCTCTACTATTTTTCCTATTTTTCTTCATCCTAGACATCATACTGTTCTTTACGTATGTCACGGATAAGTGTTATAATAATATGAAAAGGTTAACAATTTGTTGTTCTATTCATTCTTGTAGAAAAGTTGAATTTTGTATTCCTGCATCTTCATTATACTCTGTGTGTCGTACTAACTCCTATTGCTATCTCTGATTCTTGCAATATCTTTTTGCTTTCAACATTGTAATTAAAATAATAGAAGTAAATAAAGAAAAAAATAGTGGATATAATTTCCCTGTGTTCACTTTTTGTCCACCTATTTAAAAATCCTCACAATCCTCATATCCATTCATTATTACTCTCAGATATGTGTACAATAGTCAACTTCCTCTTTCCTTGTATGGTATAAAGGAATTGTCAAGAAAAAACACAGAGCTATGCTATCATGAGGAGAAACTGCTCTAAACATAATACAATAGGATCAGCTACAACTCATGAGTAATAGTCATATCCTTATATTTAATAATATACATTAGGTTATTTCAGTTTAACGAGTGATATATGAGCTCCTACCCTTGATTTGCATGTAATTTTGTTTTTGTAGCTCCACTATTCAAGATTGTTTTGCATCTAGATCCAAATGTTAAATTAGAGTTGGGTGTTAGTATTTTCTTAATTTAACTATGCAACATGGATTCACAGACACCTTGTTTTTCTTGAATTTGTGTAAGACATTGAACAATAGTGTTCTTCTTCAATGCATTGACAATGTTGAGGTGCTAGAGATGTAGATGTTATTCAGACTTTTTGCTTGAAAGGAAAGCCTCTTTTTTTATCTGTTATGCTTTCAAATTTGCATAAATTATTTGTGCTAGTATATCTAGCTATAATTTTGTTATTACCTTCTTTGATTAGACATTGCTTTTTGATCAAAATCAATTATGTAATTTTGGAAGTAAATTGTGTTATGCCAAGTACATAAGGAACATTCTTAGCTTTTTGTAGATATCATCTCCAAGTACAATATTACCAACGTTACAAATTTTAATTTTGCATAACCACTTGTTTCTGTCTGCCATATGTTTGGTGGTGCCTGAATTTAGATATCAAACACTTTGGGATGCATCTAAGTGAGAACTCCAAAACAGAAAATCATTCTCCTTTTCTTCATTGAACTTATTCTTGTTATTTCCTCTACCTCTTATTTTGTTTGCATTTAATTTGATTCTTTTGCAATTCTCTTTGTTTCTAATGTCAAGGTATTTCAATGTGACCACTTTTTCTGCAATAATTGCAATGTTTCCATGTATTGTTATGTTAGCTGGAATTGTCATAAGACGTACCTTGTACAGGGAGATTATTACTCCTCTATTCATTGTTCCCACCTCTTCTTCCTCAACCTCTACTATGACCTCTTTCTTTTTGTCAAAAGCTTTCTTTGTCAGCTAGTTTTCTCTCACATTCAATCAACATTCCACCAACTGAAGCATCCCTACAGCTTCTTCATACAAAGAAATGCTTGTCTTGGAAAATACAGAGTGTGGGTCAAAATTTGCAAATCATTTATACAAGTGAGGGTATGTGTTTGTTGTTATTTCAATGTTTGAGATGACTTAATGTAATTCCCTTGTAAGAAAGTCAGCAATAAATTGATTTAAAAGTGAGGTATATGCTTGACAAATAGGAGTCTAACTCTGCAACTCTAATTTAGTGGCAATGAAATATTCAACTGTAAATGCCTGATCTCCTATAGTGTAAATTTCTAGATAAATGGCTAGCCTAAATCTATCCATTGTCCACATATCCCAAAAAACCATGTATGTCTGGACTCTGGTTGTGTGTGAGAGAGGGGAGATCACATAAATAATCCATTATCAAAAGAAAAAGTTAAAGCACAACATTCTATGGAGAAATTTTTTTAAATTTTATTACATACCTTAGAAAGTTTGAAAGGACAAAATTGAAGCTTCCCTCTCCTTCCACGCTTCATTAAATATGCCCCTTTTCCAATGAATATGTGGCCTGCAGAATCATAATCATTGAACACAATATGAAAAGTAAGTTTAATGAATTAAAGTAGCTTTGTTATACCTCAAGAAAATGGACTCTAAGAAATTGGATTCATTCTCTACAAAAGATGATACAACAAGATCTAATCACATTTTTAACTGAAACAAAAGCAAATTGGATTCATGCTCTACAATATATGATATAATGAGATCTAATGACATTTTCAACTCAAACAAAGGTAAGTTGAGTAAGCTCAAGCTCCAAAATGATGGCATCCAACTTTCGAGTGGCAGTTACTATATATATCTAGCTAGACGCTATAACATAAAGATATTTGTTATATGTGAAGATAAAAAATGAAAGGAATGTGAAATTTTGACCATCAACTATAAGTTCCTTTCAAGGACTAGATCAAACCATAACATTGTTATCAAGATAATCAACTCACCCATGCTAGTACGCTTCTAGTAGTTTCATGATAAAACTCAAACTCAATAAACTTCAAACAACATAAATTAACCAATGATATGTCTGAGGTTGGTTACCTAAGGATTATATCATACTAAACTTAGGGAAGCTTTAGTGGAACCATTTTCAACCTATTGACACTTTTGAATGTTTTGAGGGTGGTATCTACTAATTTTAGTCAACCCAACTCGATGGCCTATAAAAATGACTAGATCTTTGTAACTTTTAAGATATATTGAACCACAGAACCAGGAAAGAAAAAATACAAATAAATAAATCTAAATGATAATTTTGGTGCAGACAAGAGTGGGAGTTTTTATTGGGTACCCAGACACACTGATGTTTTTGTTTGATTATTTGAAAATTTTCCAACTAGTCATAAGCATAATTATGAGATTATGTATTTTCAACAAAATTTAAGTGAGGTAAGTGATAATCATGAGAATTTTTTTTAAATGATCCTATTTTTAAGGCTTTTAAGTAAAATATTTATTATTTCAGGGTCTTAAGCTAATTGCTATTTTCATTTTCCCAATGTCTATGCATGAAAGAAAGGAATCTTGTTTCCAATGTGGATCAAATTTTGATATTTAGTTAGTCTTTGTCTGCTTGATAAAGTTTCATAACCTTTTGGGAACAAAATTCTTCAACTTTTGTCACAAACATGAGTCCTATTAGATCCGAGTCTAGAATATTTGAATCCATTTCCAATATTTCCTTGCAAATTGAATATAATAATGGATCTGCATGTTGTGTATCTTCCTAGGATATCTAGAGACTGTTACACTAAAAAATGTCACCATGACTATTTACAGTTAGTATGGCTCTATCAACAGTCATGCTATCCTCTTAGGCAAGTCTTAAGCCTAAGACTCTCTAGTGACAAACAAGACAAACAAGAGCAATCCTTCTCTAAACATGCATTTACTATATGGGAAATCAAGTGTTTAGATCCTACCTGTAATCCAACGCTGTTGTAGCAGTCCAGCTCCGCTGATCCGGATGAGCTCCTCCTTCACTTTGAAACCTGCATACACTAACAATCAAACGATTAAATAGCACTTGATAATCTCATAGAATAAAACATATTTAACACATAGACCGAGGAGTACATGAAACAACTCATAAATAACAAGTTATTGAGAAGAATGGACTCATTTGCATTAATAGGTAACAAAAGGAACAAATACAACCTGAGCCTTGGTGTTGTGCAAGTCCTTCCCAGGGTCCATCAAGAGTTCTCCTTTACTTTGACAAAGCTCACCCACTTCCAAATAGAACAAGCAAAGATGGCAATCTCTCCTCACAAGCTTCTAAATGGGAGTCCTAATTCCTGCAGCATTTACCCTTAGAAATGTATAGCTTCCAACCTCCCCTCCTTCTGGCCCAATGCCTGTATTTATAGTGCTCAAGAGGAGGTTAATCAGGTCCACCATCAATGGGATAATCCCCTCTTTGGATGGGATAGCTCCCTTATTGATGGGATAAGTTCCTCTTTGGTAGGGGTGCATGAACCATCTAGAGGCGCTCAATACATGTCGAACAACCTTCTAGAATGCTCTAGAAATGACCACAAGTAACTTTTTAAAGATGAAACTTGCGCATTTTAACCTTTACAGGGGGACGCACCTGCCCCTTTACATACAGAGCGTCCAAGGACGCAGCTTTTGTGAACATTGGGTGCGTACCCGCAGGTAAGGTTGAGAGAACCTGCGTACCCAGAGATAAATACATTTATAAAGACTTTCTCTCTTTTTGGAGTTTGACATGGAGAGCAAAGGCATAAGACTTGCCTAAGAGGATAGCATGACTGTTGATAGAGCCATACTAACTGTAAATAGTCATGGTGACATTTTTTAGTGTAACAGATTGCCCCCTAAAGTGCGAAGCCTGTAATAGATTAGGGTTTTGTTTTATCTAGGAAGGGTGAAGCGCTTTATCATTTCAAGGATTATCTCGTGGAGAGCCTGGTCACAACCTGCAATTTTCAACACAAAATACATGTATAAGATTATATCATCACTGAGGTAGGCATTCCCATACTCAGATTAAAACTTTAACTAACAGACTAACTACTCTGATACAGGAATGATCTTGCAGTACATCATAATCATAGACTTTTGTAGACACAGTATGGGCGCAGCCATCTGTTTATGATTAGTCTACTTAGATAATGAATACAAAACTCCTCGCAACCTGGATGGCGGAAACTAGATCCAGGGTCTTCATTTCTACTTCCCGAATTGGTACGATTCTAGCCATGCGAATAAATGAGTTGATGTCGAACATGGTAGAAACCACTTTATTACCAGTCGATGATGTAAACTGTTAACAAGCATGAGAGAGACCACCAGTAATGTCAATGGTTCTCAAAGTACCCAGTACAATCCATGAGATGTGAATGAATGAGTTGAAGTCGAACATTTCACGGAATCCTTCGATCGAAAGTCAATGATGTAAACTAACGTCAAAGGCGAGAAACCTGCCATTGATGCATGTAGACTTCAAGGTACTGACGATTTCTAAGTCATCTCTCTAGATAATGTGCTGATGTTGATAGAAAGCGACTCGTTGCAGGCAAGCCCGCAACACGAAATCATTGTTCAAGTTGAAGAAATGTTGCTGTAAGGACTGACTCAGGGATGGTTAAATGGATGATAAGTATTTTGCAGATGAAAGTTTTGTTTGCAGACCTCTTGAACACATAACGACACAACAGATGGCTTGGTGACAAACGGCTCAAAGTTAACCCCCGGAACCCGGCTGAAGACTTTCAAAGTGGTTTGATCAACTGTGAGGTAAAGGATTTCCCAACCCAGGTGAATGAAAAGTGTCGTGTTCAAGAGCGGTAATAAAGTTTCTTCTGAGACAAAAGGTAACAAATAGGCTCATTCTTCTCTATTTTCCCCCACCATTTCTGGCAAGTACCTCTTTATTTTTAACAAGCTTGAGGAGGATAACATATGCTTGATTATAAGCTCATCCTTCGGATGAGTCCAACCTAGTTTTGATTCGAACCCTAGGAAGGAGCGGTTCGTTCCTGTTTGTGATTGAACAGGTCCTTTACTGTGAAATTTTAATGAGCCCAGTATAGGAGAAACTCGGTGTTTTTCAATTTTAGAGAGTCTAAAAAACTTAAGAAAGACTCCAAGGTGAACTTTTTCGTAAGTTTGTGTCCCTCAAGCCCGAAAAAGTATAAAATAATACCTGGGGGAACCGCTTGATCTTGCGACCAAGGAGTACTTTCATAATTAGTGCCACTGACCTGAAAAGTAAAAAGCGATCAAGGACACGTCGTTTTATTTCCAGTATCGAGTTTGAAACGACAAAAACCCAGCAATTTTTTCCTGTTTTTACGGTCAGAAAAGGGCTATAAGGGGACCGTCTTTTAATTCCGTTTTAACGAGTGTAAAAGAAACGCTCGGCAATATTTTCATGTTTTAGGAGTCTGAAAAGAGCTTAAAAGACGACTCTGATATTTCACTTTTTCGTAAGTTTTAATGAGTTCGAAAAAGGGATAAAAATGTACTCATGGTTTTCACTTTTTCGTAAGTTTTAATGAGTTCGAAAAAATGATAAAAACGTACTCATATGGCCGACTTTCAATTTAATTTACGAGCAGGAAAAGACGGAAAGAACTCGGCATTTTCATTTGTTTTACGAGAATGAAAGATAGCAAAATAATCTCGGTATTTTCATGAGTTTAATGAGTCTTGAAAATAACTGAAATTGACTCGAAATAGGTTTCATTTTTACAGAAGCTTGAAATAGAGAAAAACTATGCTTCAAAGTAGTTTCATTTTTTCACAAGCTTGAAACAGAGAGAAAACTGTGCTTGATGCCCCCTAAGCGTAACTGCTAGAGCGCATGCCCCCCAGCTTCATTTCATTCAACCAGTTGGATGAAATGAAGGTTGAGTTACGATATCATTTGTAAGACTCGACCTAAAACTATAAGAAAATTATGCAAAAACTGAAATAACTAACCTAAACATTTAACATCTATGAGATCTAGTCAGACTCTCGACTTAAGTAGAGGAGGATTTGTTTCATTTTTTAACGAGCTTGACACAGGAAAAGAACTATGCTCAGATTCGGTTTCATTTTTACGCAAGCTTGAAACGAAAAACTATGCTTGTTATAAGTTCACATGCCCCCAGCATAATGACGCAAAACGAGGTACATGCCCCCCAAGCTTCATTGCATTCAATGAGGTGGATGGAATGAAGCTTTACTTTCAAGATCTTGGAAAGACTTGTGGGAGTTGTTTCATTTTTTAGTGAGGTTGACACAGGAAAAGAACTATCCTCAAAACCCTTGTTTCATTTTTTAAACGAGCTTGACACAAGAAAAGAACTATCCTCATACCTGATTCATTTTTTAACGAGGTTGACTCAGTAACAGGAACTATCCTCAAACCTGATTCCTTTTTTAACGAGGTTGACTCAGTAACAAGAACTATCCTCAAACCTGATTCATTTTTTAACGAGGTTGACTCAGTAACAAGAACTATCCTCAAAACCCTACTTTCTACAATCTACCTACATATCCTAAAATCTACCTGATTCATTTTTTAATGAGGTTGACTCAGTAAAAGAACTATCCTCATGCTAGCCTGTTTCATTTTTTAACGAGGTTGATACAGGAAAAAACTATCCTCGTTACATCCAGTTTCATTTTTTAACGAGGTTGAGACGGGAACCTGTCTTAACGGGTTGCCTGCGTCCCCTGCTAAAATTTAAGAAAAATCCATTTTTTGCATTTTTTCTCTTAGATTTTGCTTTTTCTTAGTTTTTACTACCCAGATCCATTAGTCTCTTGTCAAAGATCTTCACCTAAGCTTGTTTCATTAGCATTCCTATTCACTTTGAAGTCGGGCATGTGAACTTATAACAAGCATAGTTTTTCGTTTCAAGCTTGCGTAAACATGAAACCGAATCCGAGCATAGTTCTTTCTCTGTGTCAAGCTCGTTAAAAATGATAAAAATGTCACCATGACTATTTACAGTTAGTATGGCTCTATCAACAGTCATGCTATCCTCTTAGGCAAGTCTTATACCTCTGCTCTCCATGTCAAACTCCAAAAAAGAGAGAAAGTCTTTATAAATGTATTTATCTCTGGGTACGCAGGTTCTCTCAACCTTACCTGCGGGTACGCACCCAATGTTCACAAAAACTGCGTCCTTGGACGCTCTGTATGGGGCAGGTGCGTCCCCCTGTAAAGGTTAAAATGCGCAAGTTTCATCTTTAAAAAGTTACTTGTGGTCATTTCTAGAGCATTCTAGAAGGTTGTTCGACGTGTATTGAGCGCCTCCAGATGGTTCATGCACCCCTACCAAAGAGGAACTTATCCCATCAATAAGGGAGCTATCCCATCCAAAGAGGGGATTATCCCATTGATGGTGGACCTGATTAACCTCCTCTTGAGCACTATAAATACAGGCATTAGGTCAGAAGGAAGAGAGGTTGGAAGCTATACATTTCTAAGGGTAAATGCTGCAGGAATTAGGACTCCCATTTAGAAGCTTGTGAGGAGAGATTGCCATCTTTGCTTGTTCTATTTGGAAGTGGGTGAGCTTTTTCAAAGTAAAGGAGAACTCTTGATGGACCCTGGGAAGGACTTGCACTATATTTAGTTAGTCTTTGTCTGCTTGATAAAGTTTCATAACCTTTTGGGAACAAAATTCTTCAACTTTTGTCACAAACATGAGTCCTATTAGATCCGAGTCTAGAATATTTGAATCCATTTCCAATATTTCCTTGCAAATTGAATATAATAATGGATCTGCATGTTGTGTATCTTCCTAGGATATCTAGAGACCAACCAATTTCTTGAAGAAATGTTTGAGCTAGGACCATGTCAATTTGCACCCTATGTATCAATACAACTAAGAAATACATTCTACCACACAATATTATAATTGGAGGAATCAAGAGAGATTTAACACCTAATTCTAGCAGATAAATGAACATGAATACACAACATGTGGCATCATAAACACAATCTCTTTATTTATTAGCTCCTCCTCTAAACTTTAATGCAGCACACAGGTCCAAACCATGGTTTCCAGCCAATGATTAATGCCACATGCATACTAAGGCTCCTATGAGCACATTATCTCTATGCGTCTATTACATAAAGGAAGGATTTTCCCCTTATACACAGAGATTACAATCATTATATCCTAAATTTCTTGAAATAAATACATCTAAACCCCCAAATACCAATGCTACCACATTTTTTGGGTGTTAGATACCCACTACATAGTGCATAGGAATCTTGCTTCATGGTCTTACTGTAATTTCTCTTCTTGCGATTTGGCTCCAAAATCCATCGTTAGCTCCTCGTGATCAATAGACCGAACAACTCCCATAAATTGGTCAATAAGTTGGAGGTGTGACATCCTCTACTACCCCTGCATCGAGCACAAATCTATATAGACCTGTGTCTGAGATGTCATGCCAAAGAGGGATCTAATCTCATGGAATGCAATAATTTCTTGTTATGTTCATTGAATGGATATTGTGATGAGGTGTTGGGACTCTTTTATCAACTTCAAAATGATAGGTATCAATAGATGTAATTAGTTTGGCAATTGTGAGATATACTCAATTTGGTCATAGTGTTGAATCCTTGAAATTCTTCAGTTGAATGCAAGTTGCAGAGGTGAAGCCTAACTCCGTTACCATAACAATTATTTTTCCTTCATGTGCTGACTTAGTGGCTTTGCAGTGTGGGTATTGAATGCATGGGCATGAGGAAGATGCCCTAACACTTTTATGAAATAAAAAAAGAAGACATTAATGTAGGCCATATCAGATTCATTGCTATTTTATCTGCCTACAGCCAGGAAGGACTAGTAGATGAAGGCTAGCATCATTTCGATTGAATTAGCAAAAAGTTTGAGGTGAAGCCTGGAGTGGAGCATCATGCGTGCATGGTTGACCTCCTCAACCACTCAAGACACTTGAATGGAGCATAGGTGATATTGTCAAACATCTATGCTACTTCTATGGGATGATGTAGTCAACGTGAGAAAGCTAATGTTAGATAAGGGAATTATAAAAAAGGAACCAACATCTCATTTTCATAGACAGTTCTATTTGTTTCTAACTTAGGATGTTTTGAAATATATCATGGAAACTCTTCGACATTGTTCTCGAGTTTCAATGATAATACACCCTCTTCATTTGAATGTTGCCTCTCCGAAACCATGGAGAGGAGAGACATGGAGGAGTTACAACTTTGCATACTTCCTCAACAACCCTCAAGGTGGCTAGAAATAGATAATCATGATAAGCTCCAAGCATTGGACAAGTCTTGGTTGAAGACTTATGTTGTAAAAGATGAATTCAAGCAAGTCCTGGGCCAAGTTTGGGACTTCGTTGAGGAGTTTTGGTGAATTTTGAAATTAGATCAAGCTTTTCTACAGTGTTTGGTTATAGAAAATCAGTGGAGCAAAAAAAAAGGCATTTTTAGGGAAACAAGCCAGCCTAACGAAGGCCAAAAGTTGGGTTACTGGTTTGAAAACAAGAATTTCATTGTCAAGCAAATTGGATGGAGGGGCTAGCAAGGGAACATGACAAGTTTTTGCCTCAGGCTTGCATATTTTTGTGGGCTTGTTTGTCAGTATTCAAGGTGGTTTTGTGGTTAGAGAACCCTAGAGGAGTGCATGATTTGGTCCTGCAGCACATTTTGGGAGGCACTATAATTGTTTTTGGTGGGATTCTTTCTTATTCAATTGAGGACTATGTCATGACAAGACTCAGCTGAGAAGGAGATGAATTCCATGGATGTTATAGGCATTTGACAAGAGGTTGCAAGGTTTGGGAGACTGTGGAAGTGCATATATGCTTTTAATTGATACTTCAAATGTTACCAAGCTTAAAAATAAAGATGGTTCTGGTGCAGAAGGTGAAAAAAACAATAACAAAACAAAAAAATGGAGACCTTGTGCACCTCTAGAAAGCAGTTCTATGCTACCTCACATCTATTGCAGCTATTGCAAAACTCTCATATATGCCTGAACATGGGAGGAACATGATCACAACATTATTTTCTTTCCCTTTATTCTCTTCATTTATGAATCCCATGGCAAGTAAAATCATCATTTTATTCTTTTATTTGAGCATTATATGGAAGACTGAAATTAACTGTTTCACAAGGTGCCAGAATTTATTTTCAAGAGAAAATTATTCAACACGCCCTGATTAATAGGTCCTAATGGATCCTGTTACAACTAATACTTAAATATATCATTCAAAAAATTCTCCTCCTTCCAAATTGTAAATTGAGTAAGTGGGATTTCTATATTCTATTCCCAACCAAAGTTTGTGCCTACCCCTTGGTGCTCTTGTCAATGTGTAAATCTAGGGTCTAAGTGTCTGGTGTCAAGTTCTTGGAGGTATAGATAGATAAAAGCAATTGGGCATGGATCAATCGATATACTCATGTGTAAACGACATCCTCAAAGTTTTCTGGTGGGAACATGGAACATAATAAATTTCAGTCATTGGATTGATGGGGCCTTCTCACCTATTGCGTATGAATCGGTAGGGGCCTTCTCGGTGGATTTCTATCTCTTCCAATGGTAACATTGGAAACTCACATTCCGTTATAGCAAACATAGAAGCGATGTCACAAAAGGTAATGTCGTCACAGAAGCCATGTCACTGTCTGCACGAAGACATTCAATGCATTACATAGCTGCAATGGTTAACAGTACATAGTTCCTTCCTTGGGGGTTCCTTATCTCTATCGCTCGGTCTAACCGATGAGTGATTCTGTAAGAAAGATATTTGAGATGCTAGTTAGAGCATCTAGAAAGCTTCAGGTATTAGAATGGTGCTTCCACAATTGAAACAAGGTCAAGAGGGATCCTTGATATGATTGAAGACTTCTTTAACTTCTTAAAATTTGTAAATTTTTGAATGGATGTGAGAACTTCAACATTAGAAAAGTAGTAATGAATAAAGAACATCAGTGGCCCAGATAATGAAATTTTTATTTTTCTTATTTCAAGTCAAACCGAGGGGTTGGAATCAATTTTCCAAGTGAATATATAGTTATTATAGATTATCTACATTTTAGTTATTTATGAGCTCAATCGTGATCTCATAGGATAGGCCAAGAAAAAACGATGATTATATATCAGTTGATAAGAAAGTGTTCTATTGAGAAGATAATATTGCAATAGTCAGGAACAAAGATAGATTTGGAGAATTTGGTAATGAATCTCTGTTAAAAAGAAAGTTTAAAGAATTATCTAGAATACAAAGAAACTTTGTGTTTGTGGAGACTGCCACAATACCACCAATTTCATCTCCAAAACTGTCAAGTGAAATTTTATTGTGAGGTATTATGTTCTTTTGTAATTACTAGTAATGGCAGACCATGTAGAAATGTTGTTTATGATGTGAGCAGAGTTCATTGTATAAATATCAATGGTTCAAGATTTTTGGTACTACAAGACCCCAACCAGGTTTTGTTAGTTTACTCTGTTAACCAAAATAGGTTTCATCAGTCTATGAAGTACATATGACATTCTAATAGCTCACTAAGGGTGTTTGTACTACCTATTTCTTCCACTCAAAGAAAAAGGTCTAGCAAATATAATCTCACAATAGTTCAACATAGTAGGTGACAGGCCCTGTAAGAAGTGAGGAGTCTTTGGGAATAGACACTCATTTACAATAAACAAGCTCCAAGAGTCCATTTCCAAAAATGGGAAATAATGCTCTAGTAGGTGCATTGGCCAAAATTTTTGTAAGCATTGCTACATCATTTATTTATAATCCTACTAAGTTTGTTAAACAACAGATGCAAAATGGTTTACAATATTGCAACAATTGATAAGTCTATTGGAACTGGAGTTTCCATTTCCATAGATAGATCTCCAATAGTAAGAAAGTAATGTGAGGACTAGACTAGACTGGACCAGAAGTGAATAAAATGCAATGCCAAGTTCCAGAAATTGTTAAGTGGTAAGCAACAGAATAGGAAGGAATGCTTTTAGCTACTTGAAATCAATTTCACCATGTTGTGTTAGATGAAGACTTCCATTACATGATCAACAGGGCAAGAGTTGGCACAGGTATAAAATTTTGTAGAAGTAGATTGTTGAGAGGTTGGCCTATTGGAAACTGTCAAAAACGTTACAATTCCTAAACTTGGTAATTGTAGAGGTGCAAAAATTGTGGACTCCAATAAATTTAGCTCAATGAATTGTCCTAGTTGGATAAGCATTCAAATAAAATATGTTATTGGCTCTATTGACAGTTTGTTTAGATGCACATTTACAGGAGCAAAATGCTAGTTTTCCCAACATATATTTTTTTCATCTAGCCATAAATGAATAATGTTGGAATTGAACTAAGCTTATCTGAATGTACACATGAGTGTCATTAAAGATGTCTATGGATAGTGCTCAATAAGTTTCAGATGGATACATGTGGTGTATGGAAACTATGGTCTCATAGCATTCTACTGCTACTCAACAAAATTTGTACCTTGCCACCAGTGTTTCTTGAAGGTAGGATCAAGGTAGCAATGATTTTGAAGAGGCTGCATATTAATTTGATCTGGTCGAATGCATATGAATATGCTCAGTATAGATCAAATAGCTGTGGTTAAATGAAATCTTGACATTGATTGACAGACTTCTGTGTTTGAAAGAGATGAATGTCAACAACGGTGTTCTAGCTTGAGTGTTGTTTAGGTGCTATTAGTTTTAAAATTCTGGATACACATCAATCTCTCAATCTGTAGCCATCATGGTCAGCAATTATTTTGACTAGTCTACCTAAATGGTGGCCACAATTGCATACAGAACTTCCTAACTTGTTTCATCTACCTGAGATGACAAGTGTTATTACATCTTACATTTTTTTGAAAGGATCAGCCACCCATAGAAACTCCTGCCATGAACAGTGATTCATCAATCTACAGGTTGCACACAAGGCCCGTTCATGGAAGGTGCTACAACCTGGTTGGAAGCATGTTGAATATTTTGAAGAGGTGGGTAATAGCACCACTAACAGCAGAAATTTTGAGCATAAGCAATAACATATACAAACAACAACAAAAATGAAAATTATTCCTACTTAACAGTTGCATTCAAATGCTCACACTCTCTCCAAGTCTTGATGGTACCCAGAAAATTGTGACGAACACCACATGGGAAACTCTACAAAGAACGTACAATGTGATGAGGGGACTTTGATAACATCTATCCTCATTGGTATGTTGATCTTTAGGAAACACATCCCTCTCAGATTGAGCCAAGGTCTCACCTCTAACCTGAAGCTAGTTGAATGTTGAAGTTTACATCAAGGAGGATTATCAATATAGAAGCAACCACTTATGTCTTAGTATAAAAATCATCCCACTTTCCTTTTAAGAGAAAGACTGAGATCCCTCATCCACCTTACATCCTATAAGTAGGCCATGCAAGAAATATTTTATAACTACAAAAATTAATGACCTGTGAAAAGCTTCCTAATTAGGTGGGGCATGCATGTATCTTCATTGGGACCTCAAAGAACAATAGGAAGCTCGTGATGCATAGGTCAAAACTCAACAAGATGATGAAGGCACATGTCTTATCGACATGAACCCCTCATAATCATCCATATCAACCATCAGTAGAAGCCAGATGCTTGTTCAATAGTTGGGAACAAATCTAGCCATGGCATGAAAGGTTGTTAACATTAGCCAATTCAAATATGACCAAAAATTAGGTATGATCATTCAATAAATAGGGAGAAAATTTTCCATACCTAACTTGGCCCTTCCCTCTATCCCAATAAAAAAAAAATTGCCATCTCAAATACCTATAAAGATCTAGTAGCCATGGATTCTTCTAGCATAGTGTTGTCATAGGAAAATGAAAAAAAAATATCAAAGATAATAGAAATACCAAATAGAAGAATTAGGGAAACAAAATTGGATGCTCATAGCTGAGAATGACACATTAAAACTAGAAAAGACCAACCTGGAAGGATACCAATCCTATATTATTGAAATGCATCGATCATATTAAGAGATGGTGAGGAAAGTCTTCCCTTTCCTTCAACAAATGCAGAGAACCTCTACCAAGTTTCTCCCACTAAGGGGGAAGGTGGAGGAAAAAGGGATACAACTAAAAGGAGTATCAAGCATGATTGATCAACCCATAAAGTTCCCAAAAAGAGTATCAGGATGCTACTTCTAAATAACCTAAGATTGGTGCGAAGGAAATTAACTATGATTATGTAGAAGTTAAACAAGCCCTCGAAGCTTTAGAAAATGTAAGAAATGATGTAGCCTAGTGCTACGACCTGGTTGGAAGTGCGTTGAATATTTTGAAGAGGTGGGTAATAGAACCACTAACCTCAGAAATTTTTAGCATAAGCAATAACATATACAAACAACAACAAAATGAATATTATTCCTACTTAGTAGCTGCATTCATATACTCGCACTCTCTCCAATTCTTCATGGTACCCACCAAGAAAATTGTGACCAAAACCACATGGGGAACTCTACAGAGAAATTACGATGTGATGAGGGGACTTTGATTTCATCTATCTTCATTGGTAGGTTGATCTTTTGGAAACACATCCTTCTCAGATTGAACGAAGGTCTCACCTCTAACCTGTAGCTAGTCGAATGTTCAAATTTCCATCAAGGAGGATTATCACTATAGAAGTAACCAATAATGTCCTAGTATAAGAATCATCCCACTTTCCTTGTAAGAGAAATACTGAGATCCCTCATCCACCTTCTAGCCTTTAAGTAGGCCATTCAAGAAATAGTTTATAGCTTCAAAATGTAGGTAAAGACTTGAGAAATGCTTCCTAATTAGGTGGGACATGCATGTATCTTCATTGAGGACCTCAAAGAACAGGAAGACCATGATGCATAGGTCAAAACTCAACAAGATAATGAAGGCATATGTCTTATGGACATGGACCCCTAACAATCATCCATATCAACAACCAGTAGAGCCCAGATCTATGTTCAAGAGTTGGGAACAAATATAGCCAGGGCATGAAAGGTTATTAACGTTAGCCAATTCAAATATGACCAAAACCTAAGTATGATCATTCAATAAATAGGGAGAAAAATTTCCATACCTAACTTGGCCCTTCCCTCTATCACAACAGAAAAAGGTTTCCATCTCAAATACCTATAAAGATCTAGTAGTTATGGATTCTTCTAGCATAGTGTTGTCACAGGAAAATGAAAAAAAATATCAGAGATAATAGAAATGCCAAATAACAAAATTAGGGAAATAAAATTGGATGCTCATAGCTGAGAATGAGGCATTAAAACTAGAAAAGAACAACTTGGAAGGTTACCAATCCTATATTGTTGAAATGCATTGATCATATGAAGAAATGGTGAGGAAAGTCCTCCATTTCCTTCAACGAATGGATAGAACCCCTACTAAGTTGCTCCTAGTAAGGGAGATGGTGGAGGAAAAAGGGATACAACTAAAAGGAGTATCAAGCATGATTGACCAAATCATAAAGTTCCCAGAAAGAGTATCATGATGTTACTTCTAAAGAACCTAATATTAGTGAGGAGGAATTAACTATGATTATGTAGAAGTTAAACAAGCCCTTGAAGCTTTAGAAAATGTAGGAAATGATGTAGCCTAGTGATACAACCTTATTGGAAGTGTGTTGAATCATTTGAAGAGGTGGGTAATAGCACCACTAACAATATAAATTTTAAGCATAATCAATAACATATAAAAACAGCAATGAAATGAAAATTATTCCTACTTAACGGTTGCATTCACATATTCACACTCTCTCCAAGTCTTGATGGTATGCACCGAGAAAATTGTGACCAACACCACATGGGAAACTCTACAAAGAAAGTAAAATGTGATGAGGGGATTTTGATCTCATCATTCTTTGTTGGTATATTGATCTTTAGGAAACACATCCCTCTTTGATTGAACCAAGGTCTCACCTCTAACCTGAAGCTAGTCGAATGTTGAAATTTCCATCAAGGAGCATTATCAATATAGAAGCAACCAATAATTTCTTAGTATAAGGATCATCCCACATTCCTTTTAAGAGAATGACTGAGATCCCTCATCCACCTTCTAGCCTATAAGTAGGCCATTCAAGAAATAGTTTAACTACACAAAGTAGGTGAAGACTTGAGAAAGGCTTCCTAATTAGGTGGGACATGCATGTATCTTCATTGGGGACCTCAAAGAACCAGAAGCCCGTGATACACAGGTCAAACTCAAAAAGATGATGAAGGTGCATGTCTTATGTACATGAACCCCTCACAATCGTCCATATCAACCATTAGTAGGGGCCAGATCTCTATTCAAGATTTGGGAACAAATCTAGCCAAGGCATGATAGGTTGTTAACATTAGCCAATTCAAATATGACCAAAACCTAAGTATGATCATTCAATAAATAGGGAGAACAATGTCCATACCTAACTTGGACCTTTTCTCTCTCACAATAAAAAAATTGCAATCTCAAATACCTATAAAGATCTAGCAGTTATGGATTCTTCTAGCATAGTGTTGTCATAGGAAAATTAAAAAAGATATCAGAGATAATAGAAATAGCAAATAGCAAAATTAGGGAAACAAAATTGGATGCTCATAGCTAAGAATGAGGCATTAAAACTAGAAAAGACCAACCTGGAAGGTTACCAATCCTATATTGTTGAAATGGATTGAGCATATAAAGAAATGGTGAGGAAAGTCTTCCCTTTCCTTCAATAAATGCAGAGAACCTCTACCAAATTGCTCCCACTAAGGGAGAAGGTGGAGGAAAAAGGATACAACAAAAAGGAGTGTCAAGCATGATTGACCAACTTGTAAAGCTCCCAAAAAGTGTATGATGATGTTGCTTCTAAAGAACCTAAGATTAGTGAGGAGGAAATTAACTATGATTATGTAGAAGTTAAACAAGCCCTCGAAGCTTTAGAAAATGTAGGAAATGATAGAGCCTAGTGCTACGACCTGGTTGGAAGCCTATTGAATCTTTTGAAGAGATGGGTAATAGAACCACTAACTGTAGAAATTTTGAGAATAAGCAATAACATATACAAGCAACAACAAAACGAAAATTATTCCTACTTAAGAGCTACAGTCATATACTCACACTCTCGCCAGCTCTTGATGGTACCCACCAAGAAAATTGCGACCAACACCACATGGGGAACTCTACAAAGAAATTACAATGTGATGAGGGGACTTTGATCTCATCTATCTTCATTGCTATGTTGATATTTAGGAAACACATTCCTCCTAGATCGAACCAAGGTCTCACCTCTAACCTGAAGCTAGTCGAAGCAACCATCAAGGAGGATTATGAATATAGAAGTAACTAATAATGTCTTAGTATAAGAATCACCCCACTTTCCTTGTAAGAGAAAGACTGAGATCCCCCATCCACCTTCTAGCCTATAAGTAGGCCTTGCAAGAAATAGTTTATTACTACCAAAATTAAGTAAAGACTTGGGAAAGGCTTCCTAATTAGGTGGGACATGCCCGTATCTTCATTGGGGACCTCAAAGAACAACGGGAAGCCCATGATGCATAGGTCAAAACTAAAAAATATGATGAAGGAAAATTTCTTATAAACATGAACCCCTCAGAATCAACCATATCAACCATCCGTAAAGGCCAGATCTTTGTTCAAGAGTTGGAAACAAATGTAGCCAGGGCATGAAAGGTTCTTAACATTAGCCAATTCAAATATGACCAAAACCTATGTATGATCATTCAATAAATAGGGAGAACAATGTCCATACCAAACATGGCCCTTCCATCTATCACAATAAAAAAATTCCATCTCAAATACCTATAAATATCTAGTAGCTATGGATTCTTCTAGCATATTTCTGTAAGAGGATTATGAAGAAAACATCAGAGGTAATAGAAATAGCAAATAGCAAAATTAGGGAAACAAAATTAGATGCTCATCGCTGAGAATGAAGAATTAAAACTAGAAGAGACCAACCTGGAAGGTTACCAATCCTATATTGTTGAAATGCATTGATCATATAAAGAAATGGTGAGGAAATTCTTCCCTTTCCTTCAACAAATGTAGAGAACCTCTACCAAGTTGCTCCCACTAAGGGAGAAGGTGGAGGAAAAAGGGATACAACTAAAAGGAGTATCAAGCATGATTGATCAACTCATAAAGCTCCCAAAAAGAGTATCTTGATGCTGCTTCTAAAGAACCTAAGATTAGTGAGGAGGAAATTAACTATGATTATGTAGAAGTTAAGCAAGCCCTCGAAGCTTTAGAAAATTTAGGAAATGATGTAGCCTAATGCTACGACCTAGTTGGAAGCCTGTTGATCCTTTTGAAGAGGTTGGTAATAGTACCATTAACAACAGAAATTTTGAGCATAAACAATAACTTATACAAACAACAACAAAATGAAAATTATTCCTAGATAACAGCTG
This sequence comes from Pinus tabuliformis, assembly GCA_031772625.1. Taxonomy (NCBI): domain Eukaryota; kingdom Viridiplantae; phylum Streptophyta; class Pinopsida; order Pinales; family Pinaceae; genus Pinus; species Pinus tabuliformis. The sequence continues at coordinate 292,572,479 of CM062815.1, read as the reverse complement.
CATTCATATACTCACACTCTCTCCAAGTCTTGATGGTACCCACCGAGAAAATTGGAACCAACACCACATGGGGAACTCTACAAAGAATGTACGATATGATGAGGGGACTTCGATGTCATCTATATTCGTTGGTATGTTGATCTTTAGGAAACACATCCCTCTCAGATCAAACCAAGTTCTCATCTCTAACCTGAAGCTAGTCGAATGTTGAAATTTCTATCAAGGAGGATTATCAAAATAGAAGCAACGAATAATGTCTTAGTATAAGAGTCATCCCACATTCCTTGTAAGAGAAAGACTAAGATGCCTCATCCACCTTCTAGCTTATAAGTAAGCCATGAAAGAAATAGTTTATAAACACAAAATGTAGGTAAAGACTTGACAAAGGCTTCCTAATTAGGTGGGACATGCATGTATCTTCACTGGGGACCTCAAAGAACAATAGGAAGCCCATGATGCATAGGTCAAAACTCATCAAGATGATGAAGGGACGTGTCTTATGGACATGAAACCCCCACAATCATCCATATCAACCATCAGTAGAGGCCAAATCCCTGTTCAAGAGTTCGGAACAAACCAATGCATGAAAGGTTGTTAACATTATCCAATTCAAATATGATTAAAAATTATCTATGATCATTCAATAAATAGGGAGAACAATGTCCATACCTAACTTGGCCCTTCCCTCTATCATAATAAAAAAATTGCCATCTCAAATACCTATAAATATCTAGTAGCTATGGATTCTTCTAGCATAGTGCTATCACAAGAAAATGAAAATAAAATATTAGAGATAATAGAAATACCAAATAGAAAAATTAGGGAAACAAAATTGGATGCTCATAGCTAAGAATGAGGCATTAAAACTAGAAAAGACCAACCTGTAAGGTTACCAATCATATATTGTTGAAATGCATTGATCATATAAAGAAATGGTGTGGAAAGTCTTCCCTTTCCTTCAACAAATGCAGAGAACCTCTACCAAGTTGCTCCCACTAAGGGAGAAGGTGGAGGAAAAAGGGATACAACTAAAAGGAGTATCAAGCATGATTGATCAACTCATAAAGTTCCCAAAAAGAGTATCATGATGCTGCTTCTAAAGAACCTAAGATTAGTGAGGAGGAAATTAAATATGATTATGTAGAAGTTAAACAAGCCCTTGAAGCTTTAGAAAATGTAGGAAATGATGTAGCCTAGAAAATGTAGGAAATGATGTAGCCTAGTGCTACAACCTGGTTGGAAGCCTGTTGAATCTTTTGAAGAGATGGGTAATAGAACGACTAACAACAGAAATTTTGAGCATAAGCAATAACATATACAAACAACAACAAAATGAAAATTATTCCTACTTAACAGCTGCATTCATATACTTGCACCCTCTCCAAGTCTTGATGGTACCCACCGAGAAAATTGTGACCAACACCACATAGGGAACTCTACAAAGAAAGTACGATGTGCTGAGTGGACTTTGATCTCATGTATCTTGGTTGGTATGTTGGTATTTAGGAAACACATCCCTCTCAGATCGAACCAAGGTCTCACCTCTAACCTGAAGCTAGTCGAATGTTGAAATTTCCTTCATGGAGGATTATCAATATAGAAGCAACCACTAATGTCTTAATCTAAGAATCATCCAACTTTCCTTGTAAGAGAAATACTAAGATCCCTCATCCACCTTTTAGCCTATAAGTAGGCCATGCAAGAAATAGTTTATAACTACAAAAAGTAGGTAAAGACTTTAGAAAGGCTTCCTAATTAGGTGGGACATGCATGTATCTTCATTGGGGACCTCAAAGAACAACAGAAAGCCCATGATGCACAGGTCAAAAATCAACAAGATGATGAAGGCTCATGTCTTATGGACATGAACCCATCACAATAATCCATATCAACCATCAGTAGAGGTCAAATCCATGTTCAAGAGTTGGGAACAAATCTAGCTAGGGCATGAAAGGTTGTTAACATTAGCCAATTCAAATATGACCAAAACTTAAGTATGATCATTCAATAAGTAGGGGGAACAATATCCATACCTAACTTAGACCTTCCCTCTATCACAATAAAAAAAAAATCCATCTCAAATACCTATAAAGATCTAGTAGCTATGGATTCTTCTAGCATAGAACTATCACAGGAAAATGAAAAAAATATCAAAGATATCGTAAAGTGATTTCGGAAATAGAAATACCAAATAACAAAAGTATGGAAACAAAATTGGATGCTCACAGTTGAGAATGATGCATTAAAACTAGAAAATACCAACCTGGAAACTTATGAATCCTATATTGTTGAAGTGCATTGATCATATAAAGAAATGGTGAGGAAAGTCTTCCCTTTCCTTCCACAAATGCAGAGAATCTCTAGCAAGTCACTCCCACTAAGGGAGAAGGTGGAGGAAAAAGGGATACAACTAAAAGGAGTATCAAGCATGATTGATCAACTCATAAAATTCCCAAAAAGAGTATCATGATGTTGACTTGAAAGAACATAAGATTAGTGAGGAGTAAATTAACTATGATTACGTCGAAGTTAAACAAGCCCTCAAAGCTTTAGAAAATGTAGGAAATGATGTAGCCTAGTCTATGGCTCTCTACCAACGGGACCACTCTTTAAAAAAATGGTTGATTAAAATAAACAATCTACCATCCATTAGAGGCCAAGGGGAAGCAAGAATGAATATTGAAGTTAATAGAGAATTGGATGAATCTCTGGATGCATTGGAACTATCATTAAACATATTCATGAGTAAAGTAACCAAGTATTCCTTTCAGAAACACACTGCAAAACTAGTCAATCAATAGAATATAATAAATTCTTTTATGGTTTCCTTGGAAAAGGATATTGAGAATCTTGTAGAGAGAAAATACGAGTACTATGTAGCCACGGAAGGACTATCACCCACCAAGATCAAGATGATATCCTCTCTACTCAAATCTAGGAAACCTATCTATATGACATCTCAGGGGTTAAATTAAATGGCCTAGTGATCTTGTAATGGGTGTCATTTTGTTACTTTGAAAATTATAATAATTTTTATTAAATTGAGATAGAAAAAAAAAAGAAAGTGGGGGAAATGTTGTAGCTACTCTGGGGAGAAGTCAAGAATATTAAATAAACAATTACCTTTGTATCTATAAGATGTCCTAAACAAGAGAAAATGACTTTTTTGAAATTTCTATACTAGGGAATCTTGAGATATAATATTGAGAAGCCCTGAGGGTGAAGAATCAAGTAGATTGAAATTTATACATTTGTACATGAGTTACTAATGACTTTTCTATAGCAATATCCATGTATGTTTATGCTCATGTGAGATTTTTAACTAGTCACTAGTGGACTTTTCCGGTTATTAATTGATATATTTCACACATTCAATCTTTGTTTTGTAGTTGTCTTCATATCTAAATGAATAAGTACTAATTGGATTATATACTAATTTTTTTGTATTTAACCAATTCAGACAATATTGACATTGCTTGCACCAAGAAAACAACTAACTACTTTCCTCCATTTTTTAGCAATACAATATGTTCATTTGATAGTTTATATATCACCATTTATTTCATTATATTAGAGTAGAGTAGTTTTAATTTGCTATAATTAGGTAATTTACCTTACCATTTTTGGGATCTTATGTGTTGTGTATTTTTTTCCATTTCACATAACATTCAATCCTCTTAATGACCACTGAGCTAGAATTCAAATGGGTCTCTCATCTCATCCCAAACTGTGTGAGGTATGATTTGAACTTCATAACATCTAGAATATCCTTATCACTATTGCTAAGAATTTATCCCTATCAAAAAACACTACAAGCACCATAAAATACTTCTGCAAAAACCTCTTCCCAACCCAAACTTTTTACTTATAGTGGAAATTCATCTAAATTGCCACAAATTCCTTCAATACAAATGATAGAGATTATGGTGGAGGTTTTCTTTGAAAAATTTTGCCAACCTGTAACACAAAAGCCACATAAAACTCATCGATGGGTACAAAAGCCACAGTAGCATCGTTGGGTATAATATGTATAGTGTAGCATAGTGCACATAGTAGCAGCGATGGGTACAAGATGCATAGTGTAACATACTGCAGATAGTAGTAGCAATGGGTACATGATGTATAGTGCACACAGTAGCAGCGATGGGTACAAAATGTATGGTGCAGCATGGTGTAGCTCAGTGATGTTGGACATAGTGATGGTGCAGCATGGTGTAGCTCAGTGATGTTGGACATAGTGATGGTGTAGCATGGTGTAGCTCAGTGATGCTGGACATAGTGATGGTGCAGCATGGTGTAGCTCAGTGATGTTGGACATAGTGATGGTGTAGCATGGTGTAGCTCAGTGATGCTGAACATAGTGATGGTGCAACCTGGTGTAGCTTAGTGATGTTGGACATGGTATGATGGTGCAACACAGTGATAGGCTCAACATGGTGATGGAGTCAACTTGGAGAATCAGTTGAAGCAGCATGTCTTCAACTGAGTCCAGCTACCTCATGTATCATATTCTTAGAGATGATCTCTGCTCTTATTTAGATAAGTTAAAGTGTTGACTTCTATTGAGGCAACTAAGAATTTTACTGTTGAGGCTCCTAACCAAAATGCCTATTGGCAAGGGCACTCTTAGGTGTTTGTATTCACTCTTGATGTGCTTATGTTTCATATATTAATGTTATTACTCCTTACCATAAAAAAATTGTCTATTTTACTACTACAATCCTTTTTGCATTCTATTTATTTTATGTATTTTATGTTGACTATCTTAAACTAATAACATCTACAATCATCAAATATTATACTCTAACCCTGATTCATGATGAAAATCATAGAAACAAAGAGATGAGTTTAAAGTTAGTTGACATGGAAAAAATACCACATTGTCATGTATCCTGTGGAAAGATACCAAGAACTTACATTAGGAAACCCTAACCACTAGTGACATGTTATCTTTATGGAAAAAAGGGCATCAGAGAATATGGGTCTACGAGGAGTTCATGCATTCAAATTCAGGTGAAGGAAGAGGTCCAATATAGGTCAACACCCTAAACTGAAGACTCTAAAACTCACTGGAAGAAAGGACCATTGCCAGACGAGCAAAACTCCTCTTGGGTTTAATTATTCATGTGAACAGAAAATATGGATTTGTGAGCTGCTAAGAATGCAAACTAGAGTATTTTTCACCCCAAGAAAATTTGTTTCCAATTTTAAAACATCTATATCTAATTTATAGTGTGAATTTATTATTAGTTGTTTCATTCGCTACACAAGGGTTGTATACTGTAACTGTTAGATGCTTGTTGTAGCAGAGTATTTTGCATAAAACAGATCGGTAAAAGAAATATAACTATTTTTCTTGATTATTTTAAATTTTTGCTCATTCTATTCTTTGTTTATTTTAATTTCTCCCAAAAACCTATGTTGAATCCAACAAGGGTGAGTTTTGAAAGCAGAGCCATATTGCAACAATTCATGAGTGATTTAGTCACTGTGTTTTTCAAAAGTATTGTTTTTCTCAAGAATTCCAAATCAAACCCAGAGACGTGAAAAACAACCCTTGAAAACAATCAAATGACTAGAAATAAATAAAATGCATGCCAAGAAAAAAAAGTAGTTAATGAAATGTATGTGTTTTTATCATGGAAACAAGGCAATTTTGAGTATGCCCTAATTTGCAAAGCATATAGAGGTGTGGACAGAAGAAGCATCCAAACTTCTATTAAAATATTTAATCATAGATGTATAAATTTTATTAATAGCCAGGGAATTGAATACCTGAATTTCAGAATGATAACTCTCGAGAAACAATTATCTATCCATCTTTGCACAATGATGTTTCTCATATTGAGAAAATTGGCTAACGTGCATATTTCCTTCAAATCGAAACTCTAGGAATGCATACGATTCATCAAATAGTTGATCATGCAAGGAAGTACTGAATTTATGAAATTAGTGGTCATAGAGTAGTTTGTAAAGGAAAAAGATCTGATGTAGTATCGATTCCCAGAAACCATCAGATCAGTTTCCATTAATCTCAGCAAAATACTATGAAAAACAGATAAACAAGGGCACAAAGGGATGTTTCTCCCCAACATTGGTCAATTGCAAAGGAGGGTCATCAATGATATATTCAAAAAAAATACTAAGATCAATAGGTGACTACTTCGTTTAGTTTAGGGCATATAGCATTGATTTGGTTCTCCGTGAATAGTAAAGATCAAAATCTTGATTTAATATGACATTAGTTAAGATTCATTTTCGAATAGCAACAAAGAGAAATCATTGCAATTTCATATACCCTAAAAACTCGAATTACATTTTCATTATGGAGGATTTAGAGAAAGTGTGTATATACTTCATCAAATTTTATGGTAACAAGAGCGATGTCTGAGGACAGGCCAAAATTAAAAGCAATGGAGGAACCAAATCCATGGAAGAAGAAAGAATCCCCCATAGAAGAAATTGTGAACCCTCTTCACACAATCATCCAACTGGGTGACTGTTGGGTCCCTATAATACTAGTGATTACCCCATTACTATTGTAGTTATACCCCTTATTAATATTGTTGTGCCCCTATTTCCTCCATATTGTTATTACTGTGCCCCATAGAATCCCTCTATTATTGTTTTTTTGGCTTTATATTATTATTGTTAGGTCGGCTGGATTATATTGCGACTCCTTAGACTCCTATATATAGAAAGGAGGTTTTGTCATTTGAATCATCCAAGAATTGTTCATTTATGTAATGTAAAGGAGGTTTCCCCCTCAAAGAGGCTGAATTCTAAGGCATTGATCTATCTTTTCTATCTTTTCTTGGGCTGGTTTCATAACATTTGGTATCAGAGCTTTGGATTCTAGGGTTTCGCTGCTCCAAACAGGTCATCGTGGCATTTTCGCTATAACTTTTTTTTGTGATGTTTCAGAAGTTGCAAAAAAACCCATTTGAGAAGAAATCGCGCTAAACCTTGGGTCTGAATTTCAGATCTTTCTGCACGATAGTTGCGGAGATATGATCTGAGGAAGTTGGTCTTTTTGCAGACTCCTGAATTACATTCAAAACAGGTGACCTAGGGAAAATAATCATAACTTTCTCTCTGTGGATCGGATTGAAATTTCATAAGAAGGTATAGAAAAAGGATGGACTGTAGTTTCTTGTATGCATGTTTTAGATCCAAAGGTCGAAACAGTGACTCGTGGCATGTCGTAAAAGTTCGCTCTACTGAACTAGTCTATAAGCAAGTCACTGTGGGAGATTTCACATAACTCTTCCTTGGAGAATCCAATTTGGGTCAAACTTGTGGCATTGGAAAGATGACACAAAGGGCTACTATAGCTCACAAATTCAAAACTAGATGATTGGAAAGTACAGAGATACATCAGAGGCAATATCGAGCTCCTACAAAGTGAAAAAAGGTGTGTAGATTTTCTTAAATTTTTGCTTAAGCTTGGTTTGAAAATTTATTTTGAAGGAATTCAAAGGGAAAAGTAGAGCATTATTATTGGTAACTGATGCCTGGAGGAAAGAAAATGCAAACACCTAGTAAGGAGCCTGAAAGATCTAGCATGACTCATGAAGAAGAGGAAGAAATGCAACATGACATATCAAAATTACAAGACCAAGTGCAACAACTGTCCCTTGCACAAAAAGGAACAGAATCTAAGATGGATTGTTTAAAGAAAGATGTAGAAGCTAAGATGGATGGTTTAAAGAAAGGTGTAGAAGCTAAGATGGACTATTTAAAGAAAGGTGTAGAAGCTAAGATGATTGACGTGGAACCTAAGATGGATGATTTGAAGATAGATTTGAAGACAGACATGGACGAATTGAAGATAAAGATGAATAAGTTACTACAAGAAATGGTCCCTAACGGTGAAAGGGTACTAAAGGAAACTCATAATGAGAACAAAAGAAATGTTAATCATGATTCCATAGATGTTAATGTTGGATCGAAGACTCACCATATTCCAAAAATCGATATGAGGAAGTTTGATGGCAAGGATCCTGCCACATGGATATTACAGATGGAGCAATTCTTCGATCTCAATAATGTGCAAAACACACAAAAGGTACGTATGGCAACTTTATATTTGGAACCAAATCAGTTTGTATGGTATCAATGGCTTTTCTCTCGTAAACCATTTATCACTTGGGCAATTTTTACGGAAGAATTGATAGCACATTATGAGGATACAAAAAGCAACACTTTTTTTAGCCAAGTGATAAGTCTCAAACAAAAGGGTTCAATAATGGAGCACATTTAGGAGTTCCAAAAATTGAACATAAGGGTAAAAGATATTCCAGAGGATCATAGGATTGATGTGTTCATAGGGTCTTTAAAGGATAATATCCAACATGATGTTCACCTTTGGGAACCTGATTCATTAGAGAAGGCATTCAGGTTAGCAAGAAAAATGGAAAGCAAAATTATGGCAACCAGGAAGCATACCACTCACAACTATAAAGATGGAAGTGTTGTTGCCCCTAGTCTTCCACAACCTATAAGGTTGACACCACAACAATTGGAAGAAAAAAGAGCAAAAGGGCTTTGTTACAGTTGTGATAGCAAATACACTAAAGGTCATAAGTGTGCTGAGAAGAAATTATTCTACATAGATTGTGAAGAGGAAGAAGAAAAGGAGCAAGAAAGGTCAAAAGAAGAGGATATACTCCAGGAACAAAGCCTAGATGAAGAACAAATAAATCCGACCATATCTTGTAATGCATTCGCAGGAATTACCACTCCTCAAACCATCAAGATAGAAGGACAAATCAAGAAGAAAAAGGTAATAGTGTTGATTGATTCAGGAAGCACCCACAATTTTATTCATTGTAAGGTAGCAAAAGAATTGAATTGCTTCCTATATCCAGCACTAGAGTGTCAAGTGATGATTGCAAATGGAGGAACAATAAATTTCTCTGGAAAGTGCCATAATATCAAGCTATCCATGGGAGAATATGTATTGACTAGCCCAATGCTTTCCATTCCAATGGGAGGTGCTGATGTTGTACTAGGAGTCCAATGGCTACAATCCATGGGTACAATAGCTTTTAATTTTCAAGAACTTTTCATCAAATTTTCTACGGAAGGAAATGAAGTTGAATTAAGGGGTATTGCAGGGAAACCAGGAAAGATAATCAACTTTAATAGTATGACAAAGCTTCTAAAAAAGGAGCAAAGAGGTGTAATTGAACAATTATGCTCACTAGATGTTTCCACAACGGAATCATCTATTTTTCCAGATCTCCAAAAAGTCTTGGACAATCATTCCAAGGTATTTGAGACTCCCAAAGGTCTCCCACCTATGCGTGATCATGATCATGCTATTCATCTGATTCCAGGAAGTGTTCCTCCAAACATCAGGCCGTACAGATATCCCTATGTTCAAAATAGTGAAATTGAATGTATGGTTGCAGAAATGCTAGAGGCTGGTATAATTCAACCGAGTCAAAGTTCTTTCTCTGCTCCAGTAGTATTGGTGCACAAGAAGGATGGATCATGGCGCATGTGTCCGGATTATAGGGAGCTCAACAAGCTCACTATTAAAGATAAGTTCCCCATTCCTGTCATTGATGAATTACTAGATGAATTGCATGGATCAATTTACTTCACCAAGTTGGATCTTCGTTCAGGATATCATCAAATCAGAATGAAGACTGAAGACATTGAAAACAACATTTAGAACTCATGAGGGTCATTATGAATTTTTGGTCATGCCTTTTGGCCTTACCAATGCACCTTCAACATTTCAAGGTTTGATGAATTCAATTTTCAAACCATTCCTTAGAAAATTTGTGTTAGTATTTTTTGATGATATACTAATCTACAGCAAGTCTTGGAAGGATCATGTTGAACATGTTGACAAGGTGCTACAACTATTGAAGGAGAAACAATTATATGCAAAAAGATCCAAATGTTTCTTTGGAGTCCAGGAGGTGGAATATTTGGGTCATATTGTATCTCATGAAGGAGTTAAGGTAGACCCTAGCAAAATTAAAGCCATTAAGGAATGGAAAATCCCCACATCCATAAAGCATCTGCGAGGATTTCTCGGGTTGACAGGGTATTATCGCAAGTTTGTTAAGAATTATGGGAGAATAGCAGCACCTCTAACAACATTATTGAAGAAAGATGCATTTTCATGGACTCCGGAAGCAACAAAGGCCTTTGAACATCTTAAAGAGGCAATGTGCCAAGCACCGGTCTTAGCTACACCGGACTTCACAAAAACCTTTATTGTGGAATGTGATGCTTCAGGAAATGGAATTGGTGTTGTTCTAATGCAAGATGAAAGACCCATTGCTTTTGAAAGTCGTCCAATCAAGGGAAAGTTTTTAAGCAAAGCTATTTATGAGAAGGAAATGTTGGCAATACTCCATGCACTTAAGAAATGGCGACCCTACCTAATGGAAGACACTTCAAGGTAAAAACGGATCATGATAGCCTTAAATACTTTTTAGAACAAAGATTATCCTCTGAAGAGCAACAAAAGTGGGTCACAAAGATGTTGGGTTATGACTTTGAAATCATCTACAAAAAATGGAAGCAAAATGTGGTGGCAGATGCACTCTCAAGAAAGGATGAGGATGTGGAAGCATTGTTGTGCGCCATTTCTATTATCCAACCAGATTGGATAAACGAAGCAAGGGAGGAATGGAAGAATGATGAAGAAGTGTGGGCACTTATTCGAAAGTTACAACAAGATTCCAGTACGTCTGATACATTTAGCTGGAAAAATTATTCGTTATGGTACAAAGATCGCTTATACCTCTGTAAGAATTCCTAGCTAAAACAAAAGATTCTTATGGAATTTCACACTTCTCCCTTAGGAGGGCACTCAGGATTTTTAAAAACTTACCACAGGGTTAAGAAGGAATTTTTTGGGGATGGCCTTAAGTCATATGTTCAAAAGTTTGTGGCTGAATGTTTGGTTTGCTAACAAAATAAAGTTGAAACAATTAAGACACCGGGTCTATTACAACCTTTATCCATTCCAAGCCAACGTCGGGAGGAGGTTTCAATGGATTTTATCACAGGTTTACCCAAGTCTGAGGGAAAGAGTGTCCTCATGGTGGTAGTTGATAGACTTACCAAGTATGCACACTTTTGTGCATTATCACATCCATTTAAAGCCAATACAGTTTCTACTGCATTTATGGAAACAATTCAAAAGCTACATGGAAACCCAAAGATTATTGTAAGTGACAGAGATCCCATTTTCACTGGAAAGTTTTGGACAGAATTATTTTTCTTGTCTTGGTACTCAGTTAGCTCATAGCTCATCTTATCATCCTCAATCTGATGGACAAACTGAGATAGTAAAAAATGTTTGGAAGGATATCTTCGTTGCTTTGTATCTGATAAACAGACACAATGGGTCAAATGGTTGCCTATGGCTGAATGGTGGTATAACACTTCCTTCCATACAGCAACAAAAATGACCCCATTTATGGCACTTTATGGGTATCAACCACCATCCATCACATCATATTTAAGAGAAAATTCTAAGGTTCAAGTAGTGGAACATCACATCGAACATCAACAACAAGTCCTCAAACTCTTAAAGGATAACCTCGTGTTGGCACAGAATAGAATGAAACAACAGGCAGATCAACATCGTAGTGAAAGAATTTTTGATGTAGGTGATTGGGTATTCCTACGGCTACAACCATATAATCAAATGTCCCTCAAGCAAGCTAAGAAGGATAATAAATTATCACCAAAGTATTATGGTTTGTACAAGGTGTTGCAAAAGATTGGTACTATGGCATACAAATTGGAGCTTCCTGCAGCTTCTCGATTGCACCCAGTTTTCCATGTTTCATGTTTAGAGAAGGTTATAGGCGATAATCTCCTAGTTCAAACAATATTGCCAGAACTTGACGAGGAAGGAAAAATTATATTGGAACCGGAAGCAGTCACAGAAACAAGAACTCGACAGCGACGAAATCGTTCAATTTCAGAGTATCTTATCAAGTGGAAGAACTTATCCGTTGAAGATTCCACATGGGAGGATGACAATTTTATGCAGAAGTATCCAGAACTACTCAAGCGTTGAGGACAACACTTTTTTGAAGGAGAGGGGCATGTTGAGTCCCTATAATATTAGTGATTACCCCATTACTATTGTATTTATACCCCTTATTAATATTATTGTGCCCCTATTGCCCCCATATTGTTATTACTGTGCCCCATAGAATCCCTCTATTATTAATTTTGTGGCTTTATATTATTATTGTTAGGTCGGCTGGATTATATTGTGACTCCTTAGACTCCTATATATAGAAAGGAGGTTTTGTCATTTGAATCATCCAAGAATTGTTCATTTAAGTAATGTAAAGGAGGTTTCCCCCTCGAAGAGGCTAAATTCTAAGGCATTGATCTAGCTTTTCTATCTTTTCATGAGTTGGTTTCATAACAGTGACTCTGAGGGCGCCATCAACAGTCAGCCACTATCTCATGGCCATGTAAAGACTCTACTTGCCAAGTGATTCATCATACATGTAATTTATTTTTCTTGTTGTTTGAAGTTCAGGTGTTAAGCTTGTGCAGATAAAGAGCTTAATATAATGAAGCCTATTCAATGAACTTGCACAATTGATATCATTTAGATCAAAACCCCGACATGAAAGCACGGTGATAAAACTGAAAATGGAGTGGATTAAGCTTGGGAAGATGAATAGCATAATATAATGAATCTTGTTCAACAAACTTGCACAACTGATATCATTGAGATCAAAAGCCCGACATGAAATCACGCCGATAAAATTGAAAATGGAGTGGTTTACATAGTAAGTTTTATGGAAAAATTATTGATTTCTTTCCAACGGGAATCATAGCGCAGGACATGATGATGAAAAACAATGAATATTCTATGGAATCAGGTGGGATCACTTTTGACCAATAGAGATAAGGGTATACTAAGATGTGATGCATAGTACTTACTCAAATCACAATGTACATATTCAAGCCATCAATATCAAACATTTATGTGAATAAAATTATGAAATATTATGGAACCACTCACTTTAGAATTTATAGCCAAGGCCTTAAAGAGCTACAATAGAGTTTTTAAGTGATCATAATAAAAAACAATACATATTAGAGATATTACATACACATGGATTATAGATATCAAGCTAAATGTGGTCATTAAAGCAACATTTTCCTACGCCTAGTGTCTTAGATGGCCAAGGCAAGGTGTCATCAAACCAGTTATACATCCATCTATATACCTCAGTTGGAAAATGATTAATGTCACAAGAATCATAGGGGTTGAGATGTCAATCAAAATTTAAAACTATCCTCTAAAAACTCATATAGAAAGTGGGGTAACAGGTCTATGACATCCAACCTGCAATTTGCAATGGGAAATCCTCAAAAGTCTCCTTGAAGAAAGAATGTCCTATTGAGGGGTTCAAGAAGATGTAGGAGGCCCCACCAATTTGATAGTTGAATAAGTTTGAATATGGGTTTTTCAATTTTGGCCCTAAGTAGGAAATGCAACATGGAAGGAGGTGACCCCCTTAGAAGAGTTTAAAAGGGAAGGCCACATAAGGTCTTACATAAGGATTAAAAATCCAAGGACCTCCCTCATATAAAGGGTTAGATAGGTATTGAAAGAAAGTAGAAAACTACCAATCTAAATCTTGATAATAAAAAAATAGAACAACCCTTGAATCCCATAATAAATGGAGCATCTACAAATGAGGTAATCCTCTAACTCAATCTCATGTATATGGCAAAGCTAGAAGATGTTATTGAGAATAGGAATCTCACGATGACTAGTTTCAACTAGATGCTAATGTAAACCCACTTTAAACCCACCAAGGGGGATTTGAAGGGAAACATCTAGTGTTCTTGTTTGTATGAGTTAAACAATAAGGCCCCCTCTTATTTGCATGAAGTGTTCCTAGTACAAATCCATCTGAGAGTCAAAGCCATGAAATGATGAAGTCCAAGTACACTTAATTTTTTCTCTATAAACAACCTCTTTAACAACTTAACCCAAACATATAATGATGTCATTTACATTGGAGGTGTATGTCACTTGAATTGTGTTACAACTTTAATCGCTCTCCCAAAAAAATGTGCCAGTCTCCCTTGTGATGATGCATCAACCCTAACAGAGAATAATCTCATTATGTAAAAGGAATTTAAACACGATGTAACTTTAATAGTTCCCTACTCACCCTTGGCTCACCACTCATGGCAAATGTCAGGCTATTTCAAGCATTGATGTGGATAATATCATTTTATTTTCTCTTATGTGTAGTATTCTACATTGACACAATTGGGATTTTTAGCAAACAAAATATTTGTATCAAGGGTTAACTCCTTGTGCATTAGGGCTAAAGAGGTCGAGTCATTATGAGTGATCTATTCATTGCCAACTCCTCATGTGGGAGAACACTACAAGCTCCATGTCAACACTAAGTGTAGATATTGTGAGCAATTATGATTGAGGTTTTGTAGATTATCTAGTTGTTCTACATTAAGTATGCATGGTAATAAGGGAATTACACACAAACACACACCCTTGAGGCCAATACCTAGTTCTCTAAAAATCAGATGGTCCCAATATTCTTAGTTAGAGGTGAAGGATTCTCTTAAGAGGTTAGTTTGTTGGTTTGAGGAATTGTGTTTGGCCTTGGATACTAAGTGGTTAAGGGATTTAGGAGTTAAGAGTTGAGAGCCAATGGCTTGGGCGCCATGAGATTTTGGGTCAAAGGGCCTAAGAGTTAGGGGATTTAGGTGTTTGGGGTTAAGGGGTTAGATTTTAAGGTGTTTAGGGGTTAGGGGTTAAGGTTTAAGGGTCACGGGTTGAGAGAATAAGGGGTTATTGCTTAGGGGTTCATGGATTCTAGGTTAGCAGTTAATGGCTTAAGGTTTAATGGGCCAAGGGGTTGATGGGTTATGAGTTATGAGTGTAGTGGTTAAGGGATTATGGCTTGGGGATTTAGGGGATAGGGAGTTTCGTGGTTATAAGTTAATGTCTTATGGGTTGTGATAATGGGGCCCCTAATCCCCTTATCACCAATATCGAGGGTTCCCCTTTCAATTTCTCTTGTTGCCTTCCCTATAGCCCCGCTAATCCCCTTATCACCACTATCGAGGGTTCCCCTTTCAATTTCTCTTGTTGCCTTCCCTCTAGGCCCCCTAGCCCCTATGACATTAGGTCCTAAGCCCCCTTATCATTCACTAATGCTAAGATTATAGATCTTAATAAACCATGCTTGGACATCCCACTTCTGCCCATCCATGTTACCCTTGTGTCCCCTAGTCCCGTTCAATACACCACAAAATAATCCTCCCACCTTTTTAGTCATATCATTCAACTCATCCTAACATTATGAACCCAAAATTTGGCCCCAGTTTCTGTACAACTACACCCTTGGGCCATCGTGACTAAGGGCTTAAATGCGGTAGGGCTAATGAGTTGTGATAATGGGGCCCATAATATAGTTATCACAACTATTGGGGTTCCCCTGTCAACTACAGTTGCTTCATAAAGAAGATAAATGGAGAGAACAATACAAGTGCTAAGGCATGCTAAGATGAGTAAGGTGCCAAGGTGTGGCACCAATGCATGCTAGGGAGTGTTAGGGTCAAGTGTCAGGGAAACACAAGGGAGAACTAGTTTCAAATGCATGGAAATGAACGAATATGAGTGCGTAATAGGGAGTGTCAATGATGTCCATGTGTGCTAAGGAGGGAGTGACAAGGCATGCTAGGTAGTTCCAAGGCATGTTAGAGTGTTAGGGAAACATGCCTTGATGTTCCAAGTGTCAAGGTGTGTCAATGCTTGATAAGGAGTGTTAGTGATTGCTAGGGAAACATAAGGGAGCACTAGGTCAAAATGCATGGAAATGAATGAATAAGAGTGTGTGAGAGGAGTGTCAGTGAGTTCCAGGTGTGTTAAGGAGGGAGTGGCATGGTATGTTAGTTAGTGTTAAGGCATGCTAGAGTGTCACAGAAACATGCATCTAAGATGTGTCAGGTGTCAGGCTATGCCAATGCGTGCTAGGAAGTGTTAGGGATATCAGGGGAACACAAGGGAGCACTAGGTCAAATTAATGCATGGAAATGAATGAATGAGGGTTTGTGACAAGAAGTATCAGTGAGTTCTAGATGTGCTAAGGTAGGAGTGACGATATATGTTAGGTAGTGATAAGGTGTGCTAGAGGTCAGGGTAACAAGCCAATATGTGCCAGGTGCCAGGGTTTGCCAATGTATTACAAGGAGTGTTAGGGAGTGTCAGGGAAACACAAGGGAGCACTACTTTCAAATGCATGTAAATGAATGAATAAGAGTGCGTGATAGGAGTGTCAGTGAGTTCTAAGTGTGCTAAGGAGGGAGTGACAAGATATGTTAGGTAGTGCCAAGGAATGCTAGAGTGCCAAGGTGGCAAGCCCAATTGTGTCAGGTTTCAAGGTGTGTTAATGTGTGTCAGGGAATGTTAGGGAGTGCCATGGAAACATGAGGGAAAACTAGTTCAAAATGCATGGAAGTGAATAGATAAGAGTGTGTGATAAGGAGTGTCAATGAGTTTCAAGTGTGCTAAGGAGTGAGTGGCAAGGTTATATGCTAGGTAGTGCCAAGGCATGCTAGAGTGCCAGGTCATGTCAGGGAGTGGTAGGGTGTGCTAGGGAGTGCCAAAGAATGCCAAGGAATGCAAGGGGTGTTAACACATGCCACTTGGTGCCAAGGGATTGTTAGACGTGTAAGGTGTTATTCCATTTCAAGATGTAAACTATGTTGCTAAGTTTTTTTATGGCCACGCTTTGACGTGAGCCTTGACTTCCTAACTAGTAACTTGTTAAATGGGATAAGTTGAAATTACACATGAGTAGCCTAATATTAGTTATAGTCAATTCTTAGGTGAACAAGGCATAGTCTAAGATTAGTTATAGTCAATTATTAGATGAACAAGGCATAGTCTAAGATTAGTTATAGTCAATTCTTAGGTGAACAAGGCATAGTCTAGATGTAGTAACCATAACAAAGCATAGTTTAGTTGTAGTAAGCGTACCTTGGGTCCAAAACCCCTTCGCTTGGGTTGTTTTCCCACAAAGCCTTTTATGACCAAACTCACACAAACCCAACTCACTAGGCTTATGGAGTACCTCCCTAGATTCACAATTCAACAACATATTCTAGTTGTAATAATCATAATTTGTTCAAGCTCTTGTAGTCAGGTGAGGACTTGGTTGGGTTCCCAAGTTTAAAATTAAGTAAGGATAGTTGTGAGGGCATGATAGATAGGGAGGTTCAGGGCATGATAAGGAATGAAAAGGTGTGCTAACACATGTCAGACAATATCAATACATGTTGAGGAGTGTTAGGGAGTGTTGAGGCATCACAAGGGAGAACTAAGTCAAAATGCATGAAAATTAAAAAACAAGTGTGTGTGCCAGGGAGTGTCAGTGAATTCAAGTGTGCCAAAGATGAAGTGTGTTAGGAGAAGTTCATAATAGGAATTTCAAGAGGCAAGCCTAAGGTTGTGATAAGGGGCTCGATAGAGTAGTTTTAGACAAAGGGAGACTTTTTGCTAGGCACAAAACTGTTTTTTCTTTAGCTATTATTTTTATATGATATGTGGCACATTTTGGCCAAATTCTCACGTTTTAAGCTATTTTAGACAATTTCATATTGTACATTGTTGTTTATAAGTTTTGGGGCACTCGACTTGTGTCAAATTATATCATGTGTGTCTTGTGCATCTTGTGGTTATTGCAAACTCTTAGTTAATGCTCTATTATTTATATGAACTAGATATACATGTGAAATATTGTCTATGTAAGCTATGTTGGTTAGTTGCTTTATGGCCATGGCTAGATGTGATCCTTGTCTTGGTAAGTTCTTAAGTGGGACAAGTTGAGCTTGGACATGAGTGGCCTAAGATGAGTTATAGGAAGTTCTTAGGTGAACAAGGCACAATCTACTTGTAATAGGTGAAATTGGTCAAGTTATTGTGGTTGAAGCAGGCCAATGTCACATGAACTATAGTAGTTAAGGACTTGATTGGGTTCCCAAGTCATGAAAAAATGTAAGGCTAGTTCTGTGGATGTGAGCGCCAAGGCGTGCTAAGGAATGCTAACATGTGCCAAAAAGTGCAAAGGCATGTCAAATATGCTAAGATGTGCCAAGTGCTAAGGCACACCAAGAAGTGCAAGGGTGTCACAATACATGTCATGGATTGTCAAAGCAATAAAAAGGAGAAACAAGTTAAACTACAAGGAAATGAACACATAAGAGGGTTGATAAGTCATAAATTTACCTTTTCCAAGAGGGTCATGCTAGGCACACCAACACTAGGTACCAATATGTGCCAATTGCCAAGTGTTAGTGCATTCTAAGTGCTAAATACTCCTCTGATACTTCTCATCTACTTTCCAATAGTTGATATCAAATAACTTTAATATTAAACAATGGAAAAGCATACCAAGGCATCCCAATGAAAAATAAACATGATAAGACTTGCCAAGCACCAAGACGTGCCAAGTGCCAATGTGTGTTAGGGAGTGATACACATGTTATGAAGTGGCAGGGCACGTCGAAGAGTGCTAAGGTGCACCAAAGAGTGCTAATGCATGCAAAGGAGTGTTAGGGAGTACTAGGGAAACACAAGGGAGAACTAAGTCAAAATACATGGAAGTGAATGAATATGAGGGTGTTCCGGGGAGTGTCAATGAGTGTTAGCTGGCATGCCAAGGAGGGAGTGACAAGGGTTGCTAAGCATTTGTAAGGAATGCTACAGAATATCAGGGCATGTTAAGAAGTGCCAGAGTGTGCTAGGGAGTTCTAGTGTGTCTTAAAATGTGCCAAAGAGTTCCAAGTCATGCCAAGACATGAAAAATGATCCATAAACCCACTTCCACAAACCCTATTGGTGGATGCCCCACAAAAAAATAAAATAAAAAAATAAGTATGACCATAGCTCCATGAGTCAAAAATGTCTTCTAGGTTGTTCCTCCCTCATTAGCCATATCTCCATACAATATGCAAAGATCTTTAAATAGGCATCTCTAGTATCTGGTTCTGTTTGTTGAAAAATCTTCTCATTCCTGCTTCTCCATATGCCCCACAAAATATAGAAAGGAACAGAATGATATGTCTTGAAACCTTCAAACCATTAAGTGAGAAATCTCTAAATGGTAACCACGTTCCAGATCACATGTATTTTAAGTGTTTGAAGAACCCCACTCCATACCGGGATCGCAAAAGGACATGTTAGAAATAGATGTTCCACGTCTTCTAAATCTTCTTTGCATAAAGAGCATCTTCCAAGATCCTAAAAGCCCCTTTTATGGATATTATCCCAAGTTAAAATATTATTGTGGATCGCCAACCACATAAAACAATTTAATTTGAGAGGTATATCTGATCTCCACGTGTTGTGAAACCAAAAAGCATTATCATTCAGGCCACCTCCATGAGAAATATATTTATAAATCTCCTTAACCGAGATCTGCTTATTATACATAACACCTTCCCATTTTAGCTTTTCTTTCTTCTCAGTGAGTTTTAAACCTGTTAGACTTAATTGTGTTGTGAAACGTGCCCATTCCACAAATAGATCCTCTGGAAATCCAAGTTCCAATGCATTAAGCCAATAACTTGTAACAGAAGAAGATCCTTAATCACAAGAGATTTAGTTCATAAAGTACAGCCTTTTCTTATGTAAATGCTCAAGGATGTGAATAGAAAGAGTATGCATTCCATACTCCTTTGATATCATCTAGTCCTATTTCTATCATTTTCCCTCTTCCAACCTCCCATTTCAGATTTCGTACTAGCCAATATTTGTTTCTGATCATGCTTCTTCATATATAAGATGCCACTTTCTTCTTTGGAGCCACCTCTTTAATCCATTCCTTAAGTTGTCTATTTTTTAAATATTTCTCTTTAATAAACTATTACCAAATACCTTTTCCCTAGAAAGTTTTCCATAATTTATTGAGTACAATTAAAGCCTTACTAAAACATTATGTTTCCTTTATACCCCATCCTCAATCCTTCTCATGTCTCACAAGAACCTATAAATAGACCAAAAGTATCTTATTTGTGGATTTAGGCCTAGCCCAAAGGCACCTAGCTATAATAGAATCAATTCTTTTGGTCTAAAGATACTGAGGGGGGAAGATACTGAGGTTTGAGCCCTCTAATTGCAATGAAATCACCTCCTCCCCATTTGTCATGAAATTCTTTGAAGATGTCAATTGTTTAGGGTTTTGTCAAAGAGTGCAGGAAGTAGGTTACCATGAGCATCTCATGAGTATATTTTCCCTCACCTTGAAGGAAGACAATATCACCATTACAGGGACTGATTTCATGTTTTCAGTGGATGCCATCTCTCAAGATACAGGCATACCAAACCATGGTGAAAACTGGTTCAAAGGCATGAACCTAGACCTAGAAGAGTACAAACCCTACTTGAAATCACAATACAAAGGAACTCACTCACATGTTTTCCCATTCAGATACTTGTTGGAGAGATATGCACCATTGATGAAGGTTTTCATGAAGTTCTTCACATGTGAGGGAAAATTTTCTAGGCTATATCAATACCACATAAGACTACTCATGCACTTTACAACTGCCAAGTCTCTAAATTTGTCCAGCTACTTGTATAGGATCCTAACCAAAATGTCTAAAAGGGTGAAATTGAAAGGCAAAGTGCATTATCCTAGCCTCTTTCACCATATCCTGATAAAGGTTATAGTACTCCATCAGTTGAAAGAGAATAACATGACATGGGACACCTTCATTGAGGCAACCTTGAAAATGCATATAACCACTTCACCAAGCCAACACCAAACCATCTTAGTACAACCCATGGAGGTGGGGTCATCAAGCAAACATGATGAGCCTAAATTTTCCAAAACCCACCTGAGCCTAGCTATCTAGCCTAAAATCCTTTACATTCCAGTCATCTCTTGGTTGTGATTTCATAGAGAGAGCCCTCTTTAGTTTGGAAGGACTAGCTACCAAACTAAAAGCTTAGTCTGTGGTTACCTCCATCGATCTCCTCATCGGCCTAGGACATTGTGGAGGATAACAGAGGACATGACAACTAGGGAGTTCCAAGGTGTTCTAGTGAATGTAATGTTCCCAAGTCATGGAAAAATGTAATGCTAGTTGTGAGGTCATGATTGCCAAGGTGTGTTAGGGAATACTAACATGTGCCAAATAGTACGAAGACATGTAAAAGAAGATAAGATGTGCCAAGTGCTGAGGCATGCCAAGATCTACAAGGGTGTGACGATGCATGCCAGGGACTGTCAAGGCAACAAAATGGAGGAAAAAGTTAAACTACAAGGAAATGAGCACATAATAGGGTTAATAAGTCATCAATTTTCCTTTTACATGAGGGGCATGCTAGGCACACCAACACTAGGTGCCAATAGGTGCTAAGTGCCAAGTGTCAATGCATTCTAAGTGCCAAATCTTCCTCTGTTTCTTCTCATGTAGTTTCCAATAACTGATATTAAATAACTTTAATATTAAACCATGCCAAAGCATACCAAGTCATCTCAACACATGCCAAACGTGCTAAGACTTGCCAAGTGCCAACACGTGCCATGTGCTAGTGTGCATCAAGGAGTGTGATGCATACTATGAAGTGGCACAACATATCAAAGAGTGCTAAGGTGTGCTAGAGAGTGACAATGCATGCTTAGGAGTGTTAGTGAGTACTAGGACAGCACAAGGGAGCACTAGGTCAAAATGCATGGAATTGAATGAATATGAGGGTGTGTTAGGGAGTGTCAATGGTTGCTAGTTGTCATGCCAAGGAGGGAGTGACAAGGTATGCTAAGCACGGGTAAGGCATGACAAGGAATATCAGGGAATGTCAAGAAGTGCTAGAGTGTTCTAGGTAGTTCCAGGTTGTGCTAACCACTGTGCTAACATGTGCCAAATAGTGCCAAGGCATGCCAGGTGCTAAGACATGCTAGGATGTGAAGGGTGGCAAAGTATGCCAATATGCATCAAGGAGTTTCAAGGCAACAAAAGGAATAACAAAGCTAAAATGAAAGTAAATGAACATATAAGAGGGTTAATAAGTCGAGACTTTATCTTTTTCAAATGGGGCATGCTAGGCACACTAATAATATGTTCCAATACATGCCAAGTGCCAATGTGTGCCAAGTGCTAATGTTTGTCAATGCAATATTATGCCAAGGTGTTCCAAGGCATGCTAGGGACTACAAGGCTTGCCAACACATGATAGGGGAGTGCTATGCTATGCCAGGGAATGCCAACATGTGCTTGGCCATCCTACTCCTGGCAAGATGTTATAGGTACAAATATGTTCCAGGTACAAACATGTTCAAAGACATGCGAGGTGCCAAGGAAATTTAGTGTATTGTTCCAAAGCATGTTAAGGTGTGTCATGAGTGTTGTCTCTCTCATTAATAATTGGCAGAGCTTGATTATGTATTAGATAATATAGTCCCTACACACACTATTGGAACTTTATTTAAGGAAATTTGCTAGAAAATAAACCTAATAGAGATGAATCATGTGTTGACTCACAAGAAAACTATATTATTATGACTTGAGGGAAATGATACACACTAATTACTTCTTTAAAAATTAACTAATAATTATAATTAACCACTATGATCTTTGACACATAATGAAAAGGACTCCACAACAATGGTCTTAAATCATTATCTTTTGATAAAAAATATAGTAACAAGTACATAGCATCATCAATTACTCATTGGAATGATCAATGATGACAAACAAATTTTGACTGTCACCAAAAGTAACCAAAAAGAGCATTGGTGAGGGTCAATAAAAGATCGTCACTAGAAGTGTCACCAAAGAGAGAATTAGTGATGGGCCTTTAACGAACCTCACCAAAAGTGTCACCAAAGAGAGAATTAGTGACAGGCCTTTAACAACCATCACCAAAAGTGTCATTGAAAATGGATTTGGTGACAAACCTTAAAGGACCATCACTATATACACTTACAACAACAATTTTGTAAAGACCATCACCATATGTGACATTGATGACAAACCTTAAAGGTCCGTCACACACATAAAGCATCATCAAAAACTCATTGGAATGATCAATGATGATGAACATTTATTGAGCGTCACCAAAAGTAACCAAAAAGATCATTGGTGACGGTCAATAAAATATCGTCACTGGAAGTGTCACCAAAGAGAGAATTAGTGATGGGCCTTTAATGACCCTCACCAAAAGTGTCACCAAAGAGAGAATTAGTGACAGGCCTTTAACGACCCTCACCAAAAGTGTCATTGAAAATGGCTTTGGTGACAAACCTTAAAGGACCATCACTATATACACTTACAACAATGCTTTTTTAAAGACCGTCACCATATGCGACATTGGTGACGGCCCTTAAAGGTCCATCACAGCCATGACCCTCACCAATGACATGTTTTCTTGTAGTGGATGGTGATCCTGTGGCCTGAAGGGAGATGGTAGGGTGTCTAGAATCAATAGTTCATGGTCCTACTAATGGCTGAGACTCAACATTCCTTATGATTTCATCGATAAAAGTTGATCGTCCAAGGGTCACTGGTCCCTTAGATTTTTTAGGTTTGAGATGTTGGATTATATTGCTTTCTGGTATTTTCTTCTTAGTCATTCATGCAAAAATTCAAATGTTTATTTCTACCTTAAATTCTTAGCAATTCTACAGGAAAGCAAGTGGGGGAGCAGGAATTTTACTTGCTCCTTACGTAGGTTCTTACCTTTTGTTTTTAATACCCAGTTCTCCCTTAGCAAACAAACATCAAACACCCACTTCACTTCAATGCAATTGTGTTGAAAAGTGGGCGGAGGAGAAAGAACTTTACTTGCTCGTTATGTAGGTTCTGAACACCCGTTTTCAATACCCAATTATTTCCTAGCAACAATTATCAAATAGACATCACACTTTGTAAAATGGCAGCACTCTCCCTAGAAATGGCACCAAAATGTTGGATGCTAAAAGGTGTCTTTTAAAACTCCTAGTTGCCTCACATTAATTATCAACCCGAGCAAGTCCTTTTATTCCTAGAGTGTACACAATATGTGCAAGCTATGAATCCAAAGAGTAGTTTTTTTTTTTAAATGAAGTATAAACCTTTGATTCAAGAGTAAACAGAGGCATTTATAAAACTCAACTTGCAATTGTTAAAGGAAATACTACATCTAAGCATCAAGACTTAATCTTCAATGGAAATCGTAATGAAATCTCAAACAAGCAATTAAATTGACAATAGCATCAACCAAGAGCGTAGTAGCATTAACCAATCTCTTCTAGTTGATTCTATCTAAATCACACTCAATCTCAATTAAGCGATTCAAATGGAAATGATGTCAACCGAGAGTTCAATAGTATTAACCAATCTCTTTCAGTTGATTCTATAAGAACCACACTCTTATCATGATCAACAATATTCAATGCTTTTAACTGATAATCAATTTAATCTACATTAAGCATAAATGGAATCAAATGACAAAGCTGCAAATCACATAAGGAAAGTAAACTAACTTCAATACAAGAAATCAACAAATAGAAAATAAGATAAACTCACAGAGAATGAAAAACATCAAACCAATCAAACTTGCTTCAATTAGAAAAATATAACACAAAGGATAGCAGTTTGATCCACCAAAGGCCGGCCCCTTAGCCACCAGTGAATACTGCTGAGCTACTTCAGAGAATACGAATGAACAGTAATGTAAATAATGTATTAACCATTGAACTCAATCCTCATTACACTATGTTCATGTTCCTCAAAAGCTCCAGTTTGTAAATTAAAATTACAATTTGAAATAAACAGGGATCAATTGATTCATCCCTTTTCCTTCTATAGTTTTCACTTTTATAGTCAAAAAGGGTAAAAGATAAATTTGATCCCTCAGGATTAGGAGATCCTCAGGGATTCACAACTGAATGCTATGTTTTGAAATTCTTCTTGTTTAGCGTTGATCCTCCTGATCCATCCTCCACCCTGTTTGCAACCGACGCGCCTTATTCCTCCTTTGTTAGCTTACGTTGTTCCGTCTCTAGGGAATAGTAGCTATTCCTTTCCTCATTTTTCTGCATAAAAAGGATTAAGAGTTTGTTATGGTGGCCAAATATTAATCAAGAGTAGTTCATTCATTTCTTATCATAATCCATCAATATGCTAGTGTGTCAAGGTACGAAAGAGATAAGAAAAGAGGAAAAAGGCACTATAATTGAGAGCAAATACATACTCATTGCATAACTCAACAATTGATTCTCTCTATTGCATGATTTGGAGAGAGTGAGACTAGATTTTGTATGAGTTAGAGAGGGTGTTTTGGCTCTTGTGTGGTATTGCTATGGAACATCATAGTAATTTCAAGAATTCTAAGGACACCATTTTGAGATTTGAATTATTATATGTAACAACACATTCCAAATGGATACAAATATTTGAGATCCATTCTGATTTTTCATGGGTAGGTCTAGAATTACTCTTTGTTTATGCTCTGTGATTTAATCTTTGAATTTGTTTAATGTAGTAGCCAATATCAAATGGTTTGTTTTTGTGCTCTATAATAACAATTTTGGTTTGATAGTTTGCTGCGAAATATACAAAAGCTTGGATTGTGCTAGTTTCCCTGAGTGCAAAAACTGACTTCTACTAAAGATGTAGAAGAAAAATGCCTAAGTGATAGAGGAAAACATTGCTACAAGTTGGCTTACCAAACCTAGTCCCTGAGTTGAAGGCATTGATAAATGAAGAGTACGAATAAAAGGAATTTCACATGCCTTTGTAGAAATGATAATGCTCTAGGAGTGATCAAATATAGTGCTCTTGCTCCAAATAAAAGATATTAAATGTTTCCCACTTTACTAAGTCTATAATATAACCCTAAGCTACATGTCGTGTGACCAAAAGTAATCATGCAAATATTTACATTGTGATTTAACGTGACTTACTTCCCTAGAGTCATCAATTAATACTTCCGTAAATAGTTGCAAAAAACTAGTGGCATATAGTGGCAAGGTTTATAGTGCAAATGTGAGGATATGGTGACACACAATGGAGACTAGCATAATTCACAAACACAGACAAACTACTACTACGTGCAACCTAGGGGAGTGAGGATTTCATCATGTGGATTCCATAAACGAAGCCATTATCAAGATGTTTCCATGTCCCCTCTCCTTATGACCAGGTGAGAGGACCATAGCCACTCCACACCCTTTCTAACACCCACCCGAGATATAAATAATAAAGTTAATATTTATGACTTTTATTTAAATTAATAAATATTTAAATATTCATTTCTTTAAAAACTGCAACATTTTAGTTATTAAAGAGGAAATCATACATAAATTAAACTATATTTATCCTAAATTTTGTTTTTCTTATTTATAACTTTTTGACATTAATCTTTTTATCAATTGCAAATCTTAATAACATGGTTTAGAATTAAATACATTGGAAAATAGTTTATAATTAAATACATTGATATATGTATGAAGTTTGCACGAGAAAACAATACATGTAATTATAAGAAATACAATTATATTTTGTTCAATATATTTAATTATAATTTATTTGTTGGGTCATATCTCATTCATGGCATTCAGAGTTGGAGTGAAAGATTCGTGTGATAGTGTGTTTAGAGTATTTTCTTCCTACTCTGAAACTACGGACGGATGTCTGATCTGATTGCATCACGAAGAGACCTCTAAAAAGTCTTAGGAGGTCTGAGAAGCCTACGTATATGTGTGCTCAGCACTAATAAGAACCTAAAGTGGCCAGATCTATAGAAAATCAATATGTGTGGTTTGTGTGTATTCGTTCTTTCATGCGAATACAGTCAATGTTGCAAAATCCTTTCTGAATGAAATAAAAAGAGTGTTTTTTTTCCGCAATTTGAGTACTTGTAATGTGAATTAAATGACTATTGAGGTAGTATCTATCTCATTTGTTCTTGTGTGAGGTTCGTCAAAAGGCAGAAGGGATGCCAAGACCATGAGAAGGTGAGGGAAGCCATGAAGAAGGTCGCCAGAGCGTGAAATACCTGAGTAGGTTCATGTATAGGTTTGTGTGATGAAGAGTAATTTGAGATAGAAAACAGACTCAACAAGGCCATGTAGCTATGTTAGCTATTGCGCAAGCTTCTGTGAAGCTCCTGCGAGAAATTGGTATCAGAGCCAGAAGCGTCGTCTGGTTTGTGAAGGTTAGTACTCAAATTCATCACTCTTTAAAGATAAATGGATCCATCCAGAAGATCTATTTCTTTACAAGAATTAGATGAGAAATATAAGGGTGAAGAAAATCCCCTTAGGGATTTGTTTGCATCTACTTCTAGTCATGTAATTAATTCTGCTGAACTAGAATATGAAGAGTCACAGCCATCTGCTAGATGGCAACTCCCTAGTATTGATGCTTCTCATGTATATTTAGATCTTACTGTTTTCCATTTAAAAGCCTCCACTAGAATTTCCATTAAAGATTCTATTAGTCAAATCCAAGAAAATTCAGAATGTGTCCAATCCATTCCCCTACTGAATTCCAAGACACTCTAAGCCGAAGCCAAAAGACTAAAAACTCAGTACTTACATTGATGTATCAGAATCAGAATAAATGCTTTGACACACCAAGGGCTAAATACCTTTGTACTAGCTACTGTCAGAGATATTACACATAATAAGTATACTGATTCCTTGATTGGAGGAATAGTTGCTCCACTGTCAAATGGCCCAGTCTATTTCGATTGTTAGCCAAACTTTTCAATATATGTCTTTGATGAAACAATGGATAATATTCTCCAACTACAGATCCAGACAACTGGATTTGATATGTCAAAGAAGATACATAACATTGCCATTCAGACTAGAGGATGCTTTTGCCATACCAATACTCTCTATCCTACAGTCCTTCATGCACCTAGTAAAGAATCAAAGTCAAGTGTTGTAGTTCTAAATGATTCAAAAAATCAAAAAGTAGAACATCAAACTATCAGATTGGAATACCTCACTTTCCCTGAACACTAGGTTGTATCAACTCCAAAACCTCTGAGTATGAGAAATATTACTTCTGCAAATATTTGTGAAGAACAATCCTCTGCTATTCTATATTTTCCTTGAAGATCTACTATAGACAAAAGAAGAATTGATCAAGCCTACAAAAGTTCCCCTTTGTCTAAAGATCCCCTTGAAGTTGACACTGCTTGTTCTAGTCTCGTTTCAAATCTCTGTAAACATATTTCTTTTTTTGAGTTTGCCCAAACTGTTAACCTTTCATCTATTGAAGTTATTTGCCCTAAGTGAAAGATACTTGTAAATTTGAGTCAACTTGCAAAACTCGTAATCCATGCAAACCATCATCCCAAGACTAGAGAGGCCCCTCCTTCTACAACTGTTAATCCATGTCCAAACCCTAAATGCTCATATATTCCTTTTCCACATGAATCTGACCATGTCATGATGATGCATGAACTACCTTCATTAGAAAATGAAGATCCCCGGTTGACAGAAATGTTCAGCAAGATGAGACCAATGAATATGCCAAAGTATGGTCTAGGATATCTTGAACAAATGAATGATTTAATTCCTCCATCGAGATTTTGTCCCGTTCCAGATGATTGTAAAAGGCCTTCAGTCCTAGAAATTCATAAGTTTTCCACATTAATGGATGGTTGTAAAAGGTACAAGATAGATTCCCAATGGATGAAAGAAATGTTAAACTGGGATATCTATACCCATCCAGAGGCAGAACATTTTGGCCTCACCTATTCAGTTGAAGAAAAACTTAACATGTCCCAAGAATGGAAAATTTTTATGCAGAAAACAAATTCTTGGATATCTTTTTATGTTTGGAAAAACATAAACCAGTCAGAAAATGTTCTGATGACTGACACGACATCTTCAACACAACATTCATGGTCTTCTCTAGATGGAAGTAAGATTGAAACCCCTTCCACATTTCCACCCTACAAAGGAATCATCCTAGGAGAAGGCTAGAATTTGGAAAAATCTATTCCTTTAGTCTTGAAGGATGAAAATACATTAGGAATTGATGGTAGGATACAAAAGGCCAGTGAACAGTTAAACTGGACTAACACAGCCATCAAAGGGTTGGAAATAAACTCTGCAAAGTCTTCTGTTGTAAAAGAACAGTTTGATAATCTCCAAGTATCAGTCAATAGTGTAAATAATTGTTTGAGTGATGTACAGTATACTTCTTCAGTTGTAAAAAGCTATGTCAGAGAATCATTGAATAAGCTAGAAGAGGTAGAAGAAAAAATTGTAGACCAAATGGATTCTACAAAAGGACTCATAACAGGCCTGGCTGAAAAGGTTGACAAGATATGCATATCCAAATCAGACAAGCCAGTTCCTGCCTCCTTTTTGCACAAAAGGAATATTCAAATTCAAAATCCTGTCAAGCCAGTTGATAGATTTCCCCATCTTTTTCCAAAAGAAGTCTCCCAGTCTTCACCAAAATCCTCCAGATAAAAAGCTGAATCTTCATAAGAGATTTCTATAGCTTCCTTATTTAAGGAACCTGAAAAAGAGTCAGATTCACAAATACTTCCAATATATGAACCACTTGAGAATCAGTTTCGTAGATACTTTGCTCCTGATCTTAGTGGAAAAGGAAAAATTCCAGAAACACACACTTTCTTTCCAGACTCTCATAGAGAATGGAATATTGATAATCTCAGTGTGGGGCAAATCAGACAAATGATAGATATGATGTTTACTGAATACAAGCTTATGTGTCTTAGAGGGAAAAAAGAAGTTGAAGCTTGTAAAACTATCATTCAGTGTTTTACTGGAACTCTTCTACGCTGGTGGGAAACTGAGTCATCCCCAGCCTTAATAGCAAAAATGGAAGTAGAACTGCTCAAAGATGAAGCTGGAGATATAATCCACAACTTTGATGGTACACCTCAAAATAACATGATTGGAGCCCTCACCTCCATGATATTGGAACATTGGTGTGGATCACAAACAAAAATTGTAGACAAACATGAAGTAAGCCTGATAAATATCAAGTGAATTAAAATGTCTCAATATGAAGACCTTCATAGAGATTGGATGCAACGCATCTACAAAGTAAAGGACTCCAAAAACCTTCTCTGGAAACAAGTCTATCTTGCAGCCCTGCCGTCTAGATTTGTAGATTTTATCAGATTGCAAGAAGTTTTCCAGTTGCCATTTGAGTCATTTACTTGGGGAGAAATATATTCCATCATTACTAAAGTTCTGGTCAGTTTATGTACAAGTTCTAAAGTAAATAAGTCTTTAGAAAAACTGTCAAGATTGCCTGATAGCAAATCTATATGTAGCAAATATGGCTTAAGTATTAATGATCCTCTGGTCAAAAGAAGAAAAGCCAAAAAATAGACAAAAAGGGCAAAGAAACAAAAAACCAGATTTGATAAAAAGAAAAGAAAGGCCCCATTAAGGTCTAGAAAGGGATATTACAAATATGTCCCAAACACCCATTACTATAAGCCATCTGACATTCATCTTCATAGCTCCAAACAGGAGAAATGGAATAAGTTAACTTGTTGGCTATGCGGCAAGACTGGACACACCTCAAATAAATCTCCAGTTGGGGAAGAATCTAAAAGAAACAGAGGCAATAAATCTCAGCCTCCAAATACACAGAAGAAAGTTGTTAAAATAGAAACCACAATGTTGTGTATGAGATGTGGGTCTAGAAATCACAAAACAAATCATTGTCCAAATGTTGTGATTCAAGAACAGCTACAACAACAACAGCTTGAAGATTCTTCTACAGATTCTTGCAGTTCTTCTTCTTATAATTCATCAGTTAAAGAGCTTAATACTCATATTCAGTCATGTTTTTGTTCAGAATCAGATGATTGTCAATGTCATTATTCTACTGACTCTGACTCTGATTATTCTAGTGATTCTTCAGTTACTGAACAGATGGCAAAGCAACAAAAACAGTTCAAAGAAAAAAAATTAATGGCTCAGCCATCTGAAGAGGATTAACTCAAGATTCTTGCACAAATCTGTGCCATGGAAGAAGGAGATATGAAAAACAGACTTCTTGAAACTTTTCTGGATCAGCTACATTTTTCCCACTCTTCCAAGGGCACTCCAAAAAAGCCACTTTTTTTGGACGCCTCCTATGAGCGAAAAACAAAATATTTTCAAAGACACCAGCCACAAGACAAAGTTCACTCACTCACTTTGGGGGAGGTAAGTAGGGAAATTCATCATCTCAAAGTAGAAATATCTACTCTAAAGTCCCAAATAGAACAGCTAGAGAAAGGAAAACAGCCTCTAGCACAAAATATTTCTACAAATACAAATGCATACACTTGGCATACTGCACCAGTCTCCAGTGAGTCAAAAGTTGAAATTATTGAAGGTAAAAAAGATCTCACAACAGGATTCAGAGAAACGAGAATCCTGACTGTTGAATGTCAATAGCATCATGTCCATGTAGATATTTGCATACAAAATGAGATATTTTCTCTGACTGCATTAATTGACTCAGGTGCAGATGTTAATATTCTCAATACTAAAGTTATTCCAGCCAAATACTAGGTTACAACAAATAGAAAAGTCATAAGACTGGGAAATAAAACTCTCAAGTATGAAGTCCCTAAGGCCTCTATATGCTTTGATCAACACTGCATAAAGCTGAAATTCACAGTTTCCGGCATCCCTGTTGATTATATATTGGGAAATGTATTTCTAGTAGTAGTAGAACCTTATGGATCAGTAAGACTAAGGGAAATAAAGCAGGATACCTCATCATTGTTCCCACTTTAGACGGTGGTCATAAAAGAATTGAAATGCCATATGTCTCCAATCCTAGAGTATCCACCATGGTCCAAGCCATGAAAGAACTTGATAAAGCAGAATCCAAACTGATGGATCTGAAAGATCTAAAATCTACAATACAGGTGGAAGAACAAATAAAAAGTCCTTCAAATCAGAAGAAAATTTATGATCTCAGAAAAAGGATTGAGGCAGAATGTTGTTCAGAAGAACCAAATGCTTTCTGGCATAGAAAGCAGCATTCTGTCAAATTGCCTTACAAAGCTGAATATATAGGAAGACCCTGCAAAAGCCGAGCTATTCCTATGAACAAGGAATATAGATATCTTTGTGAAAAAGAAATAAGATAGCTGTTGGATAAGAAGTTGATCAAAGAATCTGATAGCCCTTGGAATTGTTATGGCTTCTATGTCAACAAAAGACCTGAACAAATTAGAGGGATTCCCAGACTTGTCATAAACTACAAACCTCTAAATTTTGTTCTTGCAGATAATACCTATCCAATACCTTACAAAGGAGATCTTCTAGGAAGAATTGCAGGAGCAAAGGTTTTCTCAAAGTTTGATCTTAAGTCAGGATTCTGGCAGGTAGCCATTGCAGAAAAAGATAAATTCAAAATAGCTTTCAGTGTACCAACTGGACACTATGAATGGATTGTCATGCCATTTGGCTTAAAACATGCTTCGTCAAAATTTTAGAAGGTCATGGATTCCATATTTAAACCCTATTTTGATTGGCTTCTAGTATACATAGATGACATTCTCATCTTTTCAAAGAATATCCATGATCATTTCAAACATATACAAATCTTTCTCCAGGTGATCAAAAGAAAGGGCCTAGTCTTAAGCAAAAAGAAGATTGACTTATTTCAAACTTCTATCAAGTTCCTAGGTCACACAATCCAGAACGGTCAGATATCCCTGCAGAAGCATGACCTTGAATTTGCTGAAAATTTTCATGATGTGATTACAAACAAGACCCAACTTCAAAGATTTCTTGGTTGTCTAAACTACGTCAACAATTTTTATCGGGATTTTGATAAAGATCGAAATCTATTAAATTAGAGATTGAAGAAACATCCTTCACCTTGGATTGATGCCCATACCAATTCTGTAAGAAATATCAAGACCAAGGTAAGAACACTTCCCATTTTACATGTTGCTAATGACAAGGATTTTAAATTTGTTTAATCATATGCTAGTGATATTGGATGGGGAGGTATACTCAAACAGAAGAAAGATGGAGAGGAGCAGATAATCCAGTTTGCCTCTGGGACATGGAACCCTACTGAAAGAAACTATTCTACAATTGAAAAAGAGGTGAAAGCTACATGGAATTCTATTGACAAGTTTGAAATCCATTTAGTCAATAAAGATTTCCCATTAAGAACAGATGCTTTTGCCTTAAAGAAAGTATTGAAAAAAGATATCAAAAAGCCTGGTGAAGCAAAATTTGCCAGATGGCAGGCTCTGTTTGCAAATTTTGATTTTAAAGTAGAACATATCAAAGGAACAAGAAATTGTTTGCCTGATTTCCTTAGTAGAAAATTTATCCAGCAGCAGGAGTATGCTATGATAATTGTTACAAAATGGGATCCAAACCAGCAATAAGAAGTCTTAAGATCTGTCCCTGAATATCAAAGTTGGTCTGAATATCAAGAAAATTGGAAACCAACCCAGCAGTTGATAAACACCAAGGTTCTAGGTGCAAAACTTAAAACCCACACGGACATCCTACATCTAGTTCCCGAACGAAAAGTTTATCCAAAAGGAAGCAAGTGGATCCATGACATGGTTTATTCAAGAAGCATGGCAGCAACATATCAAGCAAAAGAATCCTTGAGAAGTGATTTTCATGACCTCTCCATGATTTGGTCAGAAGGAGGAGATAGACGCAGAGTCTATCATAAATATTTCTGTATAAATCGAACCAGAAATACTCATTGGCCTATCATGAAAAATAATGTAGCTCTATGGCCTGGAAATGATCCAAATATGATATTTCCTGACACTATCTATAATTTTGTAGGATATAAGAAACTATGGTGGAATATCTTAAATGTTGATGGAAATAATGAAACCCATTATAAAAAAAATAAAATTTTGATCAACAGGAGTTATGCAGAGAAATCAGCAGTGTGATTGGCTATAATATTGGTGGATCTACTACGGTGTCAACAAAACAACCATTGATCATGTCTATTATGAATCTTACTCCAGGAAGCAATGCAACCTCTCTTTTGAGAATAATAATTTTGATTGTTTTCATACTCCATGTAAGACTGTTAGGGATCTTCATCATCTCTCTGAGTGTGAAATCTTAGATCAGTACATGACTAGACATTACGAATGGCTAGTTATGACTAAAATAAGACATCAGATTGTATTAAATAGGCCCATGATAGTGAGAAGAATATATAGAAAAGCATGGGATGAAAATTTGTATAAGAAATTTCGTTTTCCAGGAATTACAATTTTAGATGACCCCACATAAAGAATGGTTTTCGTGGACTTGTCCTTAAAGTCTCCATAGTGTAATAATGATGTCTAGTCACAGGACAAATTGTGGCCATTTTTCTCGTGGGTTTTTCTATTCAAAAGCATCAACTCTGTAAAGTTGTTTTCCGTAGGATCTATTCAATCTCCTACAGTGTAACTTACTACGAAGATTCTTTAGTCACGAGACTCAGAGTAGTTCTCTGACCTTTGGTGCGCTTTGAGCCACATCTCCTCAACTGATGAAATGATAGTACTAAATCTTTCTGTCTGATTGTCAGATGTTTGTCTCCTCCTTTTCCTATATAAGAAAGGAGTAAGGCCCATTCATGGCATTCGGAGTTGGAGTGAAAGATTCGCGTGATAGTGTGTTTAGAGTATTTTCTTCCTACTCTGCAACTACGGACAGATGTCTGATCTGATTGCATCACGAAGAGACCTATAAAAAGTCTTAGGATATCTGAGAAGCCTACGTATCTGTGTGCTTGGCACTGATAAGAACCTAAAGTGGCCAGATCTATAGAAAATCAATGTGTGTGGTTTGTGTGTATTCGCTCTTTCATGTGAACACAACCAATCTTGTAAAAACCTTTTTGAATGAAATAAAAAGAGTGTTTTTTTTTCCATAATATGAGTACTTGTCATGTGCATTAAATGATTGTTGAGGTAGTATCTGTCTAAGTTGTTCTTGCGTGAGGTTCGCCAGAGATTCGCTAAAAGGTAGAAGGGACGCCAAGACCATGAGAAGGCGAGGGAAGCCGTGAAGAAGGTCGCTAGAGTGTGAAATATCTGAGTAGATTCGTGTATGTGTTCATGTAATGAAGAGTAATTTGAGATAGAAAATAGACTCAGCAAGGCCAGGAAGCTATGTTAGCGGTTGCATAAGCTTCTGTGAAGCCCCTGCGAGAAATTGGTATCAGAGCCAGAAGCATTGTCTATTCTTGAAGGTTAGCACTCAAATCTGTCACTCTTTAAAGATAAATGGATCCATCTAGAAGATCTATTTCTTTCCAAGAATTAGATGAGAAAGATAAGGGTGAAGAAAATCCCCTTCAAGATTTGTTTGCATCTACTTCTAGTCGTGTAATTAATTTTGCTGAACTAGAATATGAAGAGTCATAACCGTCTACTAGATGGAAACTCCCTAGTATTGATGCTTCTCATGTATATTCATATCTTATTGTTTTCCATTTAAAAGCCTCCAATAGAATTTCCATTAAAGACTCTATTAGTCAAATCCAAGAAAATTCAGAATGTGTCCAATCCATTCCCCTACTGAATTCCAAGCAACTTCAAGCCGAAGCCAAAAGACTAAAAACTCAGTACTTACATTTGGGATGTATCCGAATCGGAAAAAATGCTTTGACACACCAAGGGCTAAATACCTTTGTACTAGCCACTGTCAAAGATCTTACGCATAATAAGTATACTAATTCCTTGATTGGAGGATTAGTTGCTCCAATGTCAAATGGCACAGTTTATTTTGATTGTTATCCAAAATTTTTAGTATATGTATTTGATGAAACAATTGATAATATTCTCCAACTACAGATCCAGACAACTGGATTTGATATGTCAAAGAAAAGACATAACATTGCCATTCAAACTAGAGGATGCTTTCACCATACCAATACTCTCTATCCTGTAGTACTCCATGTACCCAGTAAAGAATCAAAGTCAAGTGTTGTGGTTCTAACTAATTTAAAAAATCAGAAAGTAGAACATCAAACTATTAGATGGGAAGACCTCACTTTCCCTGAAGACTCGGTTCTATCAACACCCAAACCTCTGAGTATGAGAAATATTACTTCTGCAAATATCCATTAAGAACAGTCCTCTGCTGTTGTGTCTTTCCCTCAAGATCTACTATAGAAAAAAGAAGAATCAATCAAGCCTGTAGAAGTTCCCCTTTGTATAAAGATCCCCTTGAATTTGACATTGCTTGTTCTAGTCTTGTTTCAAATCTCTGTAAACATATTTATTGGTTTTACTTTGCGCAAATTGTTAGCTTTTCATCTATTGAAGTTATTTTCCCTTAGTGCAAGATACCTGTAAATTTGAGTCAACTTGCAGATCTTGTAATCCATGCAAACCATCATCCCAGGACTAGAGAGGCCCCTCCTTTTACAACTATTAATCCCCGTCCAAACCCTAGATGCTAAGATATTCCTTTTCCACATGAATCTCACCATGCCATGATGATGCATGAACTACCTTCATTACAAAATGAAGATCTCTGGTTGACAGAAATGTTCAGCAAGATGAGACAATGAATATGCCAAAGTATGGTTGTCTAAACTACGTCAGCAATTTTTATCAGGATTGTGCTAAACATCGAAATCTGTTAAATCAGAGATTGAAGAAAGATCCTTCACCTTGGACTGACGCCCATACCAATGCTGTAAGAAATATCAATACCAAGGCAAGAACACTTCCCATTTTACATTTTGCTGATGACAAGGCTTTTAGAATTGTTGAATCAAATGCTAGTGATATTGGATGGAGAGGTATACTCAAACAGAAGAAAGATGGAGAGGAGTAGATAATCTAGTTTGCCTCTGGGACATGGAACCCTACTGAAAGAATCTATTCTACAATTGAAGAAGAGGTGAAAGCTGCATGGAACTCTATCGACAAGTTTGAAATCCATTTAGTCAATAAGGATTTCCTGTTAAGAACAGATGCTTCTGCCTTAAAGAAAGTATTGACAAAAGATATCAAAAATCCTTGTGAAGAAAAATTTGCCAGATGGCAGGCTCTGTTTGCAAATTTTGATTTTGAAGTAGAACATATCAAAGGAACAACAAATTGTTTGCCTAATTTCCTAAGCAAAGAATTTATCCAGCAGCAGGAGTATGCTATGATAATTGTTACAGAATGGTATCCAAACTAACAACAAGAAGTCTTAAGATTCATCCCTAAAGATCAAAGTTGGTCTGAATATCAAGAAAATTGGAAACCAACCTGGCAGTTGAGAAACACCAAGGTTCTAGTTGCAAATCTTCAAGCCCACACGGACATCCTGCATCTAGTTTCGGAACGAAAAGTTTATCCAAAAGGAAGCAGGGGGATCCATGACATGGTTTATTCAAGAAGCATGGCAGCAACATATCAAGCAGAAGAATCCTTGAGAAGTGATTTTCATGACCTCACCATGATTTGGTCAGAAGGAGGAGATAGACACAGAGTCTATAATAAATATTTCTGTATAAATCGAACCAGAAATACTCATTTTCTTATCATGATGAGTAATGCAGCTCTATGGCCTAGAAATGATCCAAATCTGATATTTCCTGACACTATCTATAATTTTGCAGGATACAGGAAACTGTGGTGGGATAGCTTAAATGTTGGTGGAAAGAATGAAACCCATTATATAAAATTAAAATTTGGATCAACAAGAGCTATGCAGAGAGATCGACAGTGTGATTGGCTACAAGATTAGTGGATCGACTACGGTGTCAACAAAACAGAAATTGATCTTGTCTATAATGAATCTTACTTCAGGATGCAATGCAACCTCTATTTTGAAAATAATAATTTTGACTGTTTTCATACTCCATGTAAGACTGTCAGGGATCTCCATCATCTCTCTGAGTGTTAAATCTTAGATCAGTACATGACTAGACATTACGAATGGCTAGTTATGACTAAAATAAAACATTAGATTGTATTAAACAAGCCCATGACAGTCAAAAGAATATATACAAAAGCATGGGATGAACAATTTTATAAGAAATTCCGTTTTCCAGGAATTACAGTTTTAGATGACCCCACTTAAAGAATGTTTTCCGTGGACTTGTCATTAAAGTCTCCACAGTGTAATAATGATATCTAGTCATAGGGAAAATTGTGCCAATTTTCTCGTGGGTTTTTCTATTCAAAAACATCCACTCTGTAAAGTTGTTTTCCATAGGATCTATTCAATCTCCTACAATGTAACTTAGTACGAAGATTCTTCAGTCACGGGACTCAAAGCACTTCTCTAACCTTTGGTGTGCTTTGAGCCACATCTCCTTGACTGACGAAATGGTAGTACTAATTATGATTGTCGAATGTTTGTCCCCTCCTTTTCCTATATAAAAAAGGAGTAAGTCTCATTCATGGCATTTGGAGTTGGAGTGAAAGATTTGTGTGATAGTGTGTTTAGAGTATCTTCTTCCTACTTTGCAACTGCAGATGGATGTCTAATTTGATTTTATCACGAAGAGACCTCTAAAAAGTCTTAGGAGATCTGAGAAGCCTACATATCTGTGTGCTTGGCACTGATAAGAACCTAAAGTGGCCAGATCTATAGAAAATCTATGTGTGTAGTTTGTGTGTATTTACTCTTTCATGCGAACACAGTGAATCTTGTAAAAACCTTTGTGAATGAAATAAAAAGAGTGTTTTTTTCCGCAATCTGAGTACTTTTCATGTGCATTAAATGACTGTTGAGGTAGTATCTATCTCAGTTGTTCTTGCGTGAGGTTTTCCAGAGGTTTGCCAAAAGGTAGAAGGGATGCCAAGACCATGAGAAAGCGAGGGAAGCCGTGAAGAAGGTCGCTAGAGCGTGAAATACCTGAGTAGGTTCGTGTATGGGTTCGTGTAACGAAGAGTAATTTGAGATAGAAAAGAGACTCAACAAGGCCAGGCAGCTGTGTTAACTGTTGCGCAAGCTTTTGTGAAGCCCCTGCGAGAAATTGGTATCAAAGCCAGAAGCATCGTTTGGTTTGTGATAGTTAGTACTCAAATTCATTACTCTTTAAAGATAAATGGATCCATCTAGAAAATTTGTTTCTTTCCGAGAATTAGATGAGAAAAATAAGGGGGAAGAAATTTAATTAAAATTAAAATTTAAAAATTAGGTTTTACATCTAGCCAAATGTATATTTATTAAGTAAATAAACTTTAAATTTAGATTTTACATTAAAAAGTTACACTTTAAAAATTAAGAATTAGAGGTTTATATCAAGCGAAATGGACCCATATTTAGAAAAGTCCAACTAGTGATTAGTTTCATTTGGAAAGGACCGGATGGGTCACTCAACTAAAGAAATCATACCAAGTATAACCTTAGAGAATACTAAAGGATTGAGACATGAACCAACTATTTAGGATCAGTAGCAATTGTAGCCTTTCATTCAACTTTAGGACTCAAAGCAAGCACACATGGCCCACTCCTTCCTCATAAGCTAATTTATATAGCTTTCCGGGCTGATCAAATGGACGGGTATTACGTCCGTACAAGGTGTGGTGCTACGCCAACGAAGCTGGAATGGCCGATAATGGTGGTAGCTGGAGGCTGAATTATCATGTAGTAAGGTGAAACAAATTCCATTTTTAAGTGAACGATTTTTATTAACACCGAGACCGAGGGATTCGCTTGCACCACCTTACATACATCTACGTTGAATGAGAGTCCCGGTCATCAGAGTGTTTAGTGGAGGTCAAACGTCTGATAAAAAGCTACATCGTCGGAAGAGAGTCCCGGTCCCTGTCCAATATCAGATAGAGAGGCGACTTTCGTAGCTTTATTTTAACTGCATTCAACTCTACTTTAAAATGAGGTTTAACATTAAAAGGAAAAGTTTTACATTAATTTAAAAAAAATAAAATTTAAAAAATATATTTTTATTGTACTTAAACATTAAATTTTAATTTTATAGTAATGTTAATATTTATATTATAGGTGTCTTTTGCGTGTAATTTAGCTAGGAATTGTTGTGATATGGAATATTGTATAAATTAAGATAACAAAGGTTCAAATCCTTCAGAAGTAACCTGGTCTAAAGAGAAGTGAACATGGTGTAAGCCCTTGAGGTACAATAAAAATGGTAAAAAACTACCAATAAAGCTGACTTATTACAAGTATATATATAAAATAATGGTAACCATATCAATAATAATAATAATAATAATATATTATTATTATTATTATATATTATTAATAATTTTTTAACATTATTATTAATCATTAACAACATTTAAGTAATAATACTAACTTTAATATTAATAATATAATTAATAATAATGATAATAAAAATAATAACAACAACAATATAAACATTAATATTCAAAACAATATCATTAGGGGAACTAGAATTTCTAAAGAATCTGTAACTTCTTAATATCCGCTGTCATTATTAAACTAGTATAACTATTTCATGAATGCCTAAAAGAAACGAGTTACAACATGTCTCGAGAGACCAAACTACTAGAGCTAAGATATTTTGACAAATAGTATTAATAATATTATTGAAAAATAACATTAATAATATTTACATTATAACCATTAATAAACAATCTAGATCCATATTGAATTTGGATCTATCAATGTCAAGATGGATCATATTCTCAATGTGCAAACCTTTTTTTTAGTACAAAACTTGATGAAAAGGAACATTTCATTTGTGGCCTTCCTTCAACAACCATTTGAAATAACATATCTAGTCATTGGTTGTTATACACCTTTTTATGTTTATCTCTCTCCTTGGAGTCATATACACTTTTTCATATTAAGGGGGGAATGCTTAAACATAATCCTTGGGGTTATGTAAATTTGGCATATTCACTTGAGTGGAAGGCAAAAGGTCTCAATTGAAGTACAATAGTCATGGATTGTCATGCCATTTGGCTTAAAACATGCTCCGTAAAAATTTTAGAAGGTCATGGATTCCATATTTAAACCCTATTTTGATTGGCTTCTAGTATACATAGATGACATTCTCATCTTTTTAAAGAATATCCATGATCATTTCAAACATATATAGATCTTTCTCCAGGTGATCAAAAGAAATGGCCTAGTCTTAAGCAAAAAGAAGATTGACTTATTTCAAACTTCTATCAAGTTCCTAGGTCACACAATCCAGAATGGTCAGATATCCCTACAAAAGCATGCCCTTGAATTTGCTGAAAATTTTCCTGTTGTGATTAAAAACAAGACCCAGCTTCAAAGATTTCTTGGTTGTCTAAACTACATCAACAATTTTTATCAGGATTGTGCTAAAGATCGAAATCTGTTAAATCAGAGATTGAAGAAAGATCCTTCACCTTGGATTGATGCCCATACCAATGCGTAAGAAATATAAGGACCAAGGTAAGAACACTTCCCATTTTACATGTTGCTAATGACAAGGCTTTTAAAATTGTTGAATCAGATGCTAGCGATATTGGATGGGGAGGTATACTCAAACAAAAGAAAGATGGAGAGGAGCAGATAATCCAGTTTGCCTCTGGGACATGGAACCCTACTGAAAGAAACTATTCTACAATTGAAAAAGATGTGAAAGTTGCATGGAACTATGTTGACAAGTTTGAAATCCATTTAGTCAATAAGGATTTCCCGTTAAGAACAAATGCTTCTGCCTTAAAGAAAGTATTGACAAGAGATATCAAAAAGCCTGGTGAAGCAAAATTTGCCAGATGGCAGGCTCTATTTGCAAATTTTGATTTTGAAGTAGAACATATCAAAGGAACAACAAATTGTTTGCCTGATTTCCTTAGCAGAGAATTTATCCAGCAGCAGGAGTATGCTATGATAATTGTTACAAAATGGGATCCAAACCAGCAACAAGAAGTCTTAAGATCCATCCCTGAATATCAAAGTTGGTCTGAATATCAAGAAAATTGGAAACCAACCTGGCAGTTGAGAAACACCAAGGTTCTAGATGCAAATCTTCAGGCCCACACGGACATCCTACATCTAGCTTCCGAATGAAAATTTTATCCAAAAGGAAGTAGGTGGATTCATGACATGGTTTATTCAAGAAGCATGGCAGCAGCATATCAAGCAGAAGAATCCTTGAGAAGTGATTTTCATGACTTCACCATGATTTGGTCAGAAGGAGGAGATAGACGCAGAGTCTATCATAAATATTTCTGTATAAATCAAACCAGAAATACTCATTGGCCTATCATGATGAATAATGCAGCTCTATGGCCTAGAAATGATCCAAATCTGATATTTCCTGACACTATCTATAATTTTGCAGGATATAAGAAACTATGGTGGGATATCTTAAATGTTGATGGAAAGAATGAAACCCATTATAAAAAATTAAATTTTTGATCAACAGGAGCTATGCAAAGAAATCAGCAGTGTGATTGGCTACAAGATCGGTGGATCGACTACGGTGTCAAAAAAATATGCATTCATCCTATCTATTATGAATCTTACTCCGGGATGCAGTGCAACCTCTCTTTTGAAAATAATAATTTTGGTTGTTTTCATACTCCATGTAAGACTGTTAGGGATCTTCATCATCTCTCTAAGTGTGAAATCTTAGATCAGTACATGACTAGACATTACGAATGGCTAGTTATGACTAAAATAAAACATCAGATTGTATTAAACAAGCCCATGATAGTCAGAAGAATATATACAAAAGCATGGGATGAAAATTTGTATAAGAAATTTCATTTTCCAAGAATTACAGTTTTAGATGACCCCACTTAAAGAATGGTTTTCGTGGACTTTTCCTTAAAGTCTCCACAGTGTAATAATGATGTCTAGTCACATGACAAATTATGGCCAGTTTTCTCGTGGGTTTTTCTGTTCAAAAGCATCCACTGTGTAAAGTTTTCCATAGGATCTATTCAATCTCCTACAGTGTAACTTAGTACGAAGATTCTTCATTCACAAGACTCAGAGCACTTCTCCGACCTTTGGTGCACTTTGAGCCACATCTCCTCAACTGACGAAATGATAGTACTAAATCTGTCTGTCCGATTGTCAGATGTTTGTCCCCTCCTTTTCCTATATAAGAAAGGAGTAAGGCTCATTCATGGCATTCAAAGTTGGAGTGAAAGATTCGTGTGATAGTGTGTTTAGACTATTTTATTCCTACTTTACAACTGTGGATAGATGTCTGATCTGATTGCATCACGAAGAGACCTCTAAAAAGTCTTAGGATATCTAAGAAGCTTGCGTATCTGTGTGCTTGGCACTGATAAGAACCTAAAGTGGCTAGCCTATAGAAAATCAATGTGTGTGGTTTGTGTGTATTCGCTCTTTCATGTGAACACAGTCAATCTTGTAAAAACCTTTTTGAATGAAAT
Source organism: Pinus tabuliformis (assembly GCA_031772625.1). NCBI lineage: Eukaryota > Viridiplantae > Streptophyta > Pinopsida > Pinales > Pinaceae > Pinus > Pinus tabuliformis. The sequence goes on along the minus strand of CM062815.1, from coordinate 292,529,158 downwards.
AAAAAGAGTGTTGTTTTTCCGTAAGCTGAGTACTTGTCATGTGCATTAAATGATTGTTGAGGTATTATCTATCAAAGTTGTTCTTGAGTGAGGTTCGCCAGAGGTTCGCCAAAAGGTAGAAGGGATGCCAAGACCATGAGAAGGCGAGGGAAGCCGTGAAGAAGGTCGCTAGAGTGTGAAATACCTAAGTAGATTCGTGTACGGGTTCATGTAAAGAAGAGTAATTTGAGATAGAAAAGAGACTCAGCAAGGCCAAGCAGCTATGTTAGTTGTCGTACAAGCTTCTGTGAAGCCCTTGCAAGAAATTGGTATCAGAGCCAAAAGCATCGTCTGGTTCTTGAAGGTTAGCACTCAAATTCATCACTCTTTAAAGATAAATGGATCCATCTAGAAGATCTATTTCTTCCGAGAATTAGATGAGAAAGATAAGGGTGAAGAAAATCCCCTTCAGGATTTGTTTACATCTACATCTAGTCGTGTAATTAATTTTGCTGAACTAGAATATGAAGAGTCACAGCCATCTGCTAGATGGAAACTCCCTAGTATTGATGCTTCTCATGTATATTCAGATCTTATTGTTTTCCATTTAAAACCTCCACTAGAATTTCCATTAAATAGTCTATTAGTCAAATCCAAGAAAATTTAGAATGTGTCCAATCCATTCCCTTACCGAATTCCAAGCAACTCCGAGCCAAAGCCAAAAGACTAAAAAATAAGTACTTACATTTGGGATGTATCAGAATTGGAAAAAATGCTTTGACACACCAAGGGCTAAATACCTTTGTACTAGCCACTGTCAGAGATCTTACACATAATAAGTATACTGATCCCTTGATTGGAAGAATAGTTGCTCCACTGTCAAATGGCCCTGTTTATTTCAATTGTTATCCAAACTTTTCAGTATATGTCTTTGATGAAACAATTGATAATATTCTCCAACTACAGATCTAGAAAACTGGATTTGATATGTCAAAGAAAAGACATAACATTGGCATTCAAACTAGAGGATGCTTTCGCCATACCAATACTCTCTATCCTGCAGTACTCCATGTACCCAATAAAGAATCAAAGTCAAGTGTTGTGGTTCTAATTGATTCAAAAAATCAGAAAGTAGAACATCAAACTATCAGATGGGAAGACCTCACTTTCCCTGAACATTCGGTTGTATCAACTCCCAAACCTTAGAGTATGAGAAATATTTCTTCTACAAATATCTGTTAAGAACAATCCTCTGCTATTCTATCTTTCCCTGAAGATCTACTATAGACAAAAGAAGAATTAATCAAGCCTGCAGAAGTTCCCCTTTGTATAAAGATCCCCTTGAAGTTGACACTGCTTTTTTTAGTCTTGTTTCAAATATCTGTAAACATATTTCTTTGTTTGAGTTTTCCCAAATTGTTAACTTTTCATCTATTGAAGTTATTTTCCCTTAGTGCAGGATATGTATAAATTTGAGTCAACTTGCAGAACTCGTAATCCATGCAAACCATCATCCCAGGACTGGAGAGGCCCCTCCTTCTACAACTGTTAATCCCTATCCAAACCCTAGATGCTCAAATATTCCTTTTCCACATGAATCTGACCATGTCATGATGATGCATTAACTACCTTCACTATAAAATGAAGATCTCTGGTTGACATAAATGTTCAGCAAGATGAGACCAATGAATATTCCAAATATGGTTGTCTAAACTACGTCAGCAATTTTTATCAGGATTGTGCTAAACATCAAAATCTGTTAAATCAGAGATTGAAGAAAGATCCTTCACCTTGGACTGATGCCCATACCAATGTTGTAAGAAATATCAAGACCAAGGTAAGAACACTTCCCATTTTATATGTTGGGGATGACAAGGCTTTTAGAATTGTTGAATCGGATCCTAGTGATATTGGATGGAGAGCTATACTCAAACAGAAGAAAGATGGAGAGGAGTAGATAATCCAGTTTTCCTCTGGGACATGGAACCCTACTAAAAGAAACTATTCTACAATTGAATAAGAGGCGAAAGCTGCATGGAACTCTATTGACAAGTTTGAAATCCATTTAGTCAATAAGGATTTCCTGTTAGGAATAGATGCTTCTGCCTTAAAGAAAGTATTGACAAAAGATATCAATAATCCTGGTGAAGCAAAATTTGCCAGAAGGTAGGCTCTGTTTGCAAATTTTGATTTTGAAGTAGAACATATAAAAGGAACAACAAATTGTTTGCCTAATTTCCTTAGCAAAGAATTTATCCAGCAGCAGGAGTATGCTATGGTAATTGTTACAAAATGGGATCCAAACCAGCAACAAGAAGTCTTAAGATCCATCCCTGAAGATAAAAGATGGTCTGAATATCAAGAAAATTGGGAACCAACCTGGAAGTTGAGAAACACAAAGGTTCTAGATGCAAATCTTCAAGCCCACACGGACATCCTACATCTAGTTCCCGAACGAAAAGTTTATCCAAAAGGAAGCAGGTGGATCCATGACATGGTTTATTCAAGAAGCATGGCAGCAACATATCAAGCAGAAGAATCCTTGAGAAGTGATTTTCATGACCTCACCGTGATTTGGTCAGAAGGAGGAGATAGACACAAAGTCTATCATAAATATTTCGGTATAAATCGAACAAGAAATACTCATTTTCTTATCATGGCAAATAATGCAGCTCTATGCCCTAGAAATGATCCAAATCTGATATTTCCTGACACTATCTATAATTTTGTAGGATACAGGAAACTGTGGTGGGATATCTTAAATGTTGATGGAAAGAATGAAACCCATTACACAAAATTAAAATTTGGATCAACAGGAGCTATGCAGAGAAATCAGTAGTGTGATTGGCTACAGGATTGGTGGATCGACTACGGTGTCAACAAAACAGCCATTGATCCTGTCTATTATGAATCTTACTCCAGGATGCAGTGCAACCTCTGTTTTGAAAATAATAATTTTGACTGTTTTCATACTCCATGTAAGACTGTCAGGGATCTTCATCATCTCTCTGAGTGTGAAATCTTAGATCAGTACATGACTAGACATTACGAATGGCTAGTTATGACTAAAATAAAACATTAGATTGTATTAAACAAGCCCATGATAGTCAAAAGAATATATACAAAAGCTTGGGATGAAAATTTTTAGAAGAAATTCCATTTTCCGGGAATTACAATTTTAGATGACCCCACTTAAAGAATGTTTTCCGTGGACATGTCCTTAAAGTCTCCAGAGTGTAATAATGATGTCTAGTCACAGGGCAAATTGTGGCCAATTTTCTCGTGGGTTTTTTTGTTCAAAAACATCCACTTTGTAAAGTTGTTTTCCGTAGGATCTATTCAATCTCCTACAATGTAACTTAGTACAAAGATTCTTCAGTCAAGGGACTTAGAGCACTTCTCTGACCTTTGGTGTGCTTTGAGCCACATCTCCTCGACTGATGAAATGATAGTACTAAATCTATTTGTCTGATTGTCGGATGTTTGTCCCCTCCTTTTCCTATATAGGAAAGGAGTAAGTCTCATTCATGGCATTTGGAGTTGGAGTGAAAAATTCGTGTGATAGTGTGTTTAGAGTATCTTCTTCCTACTTTGCAACTGCAGATGGATGTCTAATTTGATTGCATCACGAAGAGACCTCTAAAAAGTCTTAAGAGATCTGAGAAGCCTACGTATCTGTGTGCTTGGCACTGATAAGAACCTAAAGTGGCCAGATCTATAGAAAATCTATGTGTGTGGCTTGTGTGTATTTACTCTTTCATGCGAACACAGTCAATCTTGTAAAAACCTTTTTGAATGAAATAAAAAGAGTGTTTTTTTTTCCGCAATCTGAGTACTTGTCATGTGCATTAAATGACTGTTGAGGTAGTACCTATCTCAGTTGTTCTTGCGTGAGGTTTTCCAGAGGTTTGCCAAAAGGTAGAAGGGATGCCAAGACCATGAGAAAGTGAGGGAAGCCGTGAAGAAGGTCGCCAGAGCATGAAATACCTGACTAGGTTCGTGTAACGAAGAGTAATTTGAGATAGAAAAGAGACTCAACAAGGCCATGCAGCTGTGTTAACTGTTGCACAAGCTTCTATGAAGCCCCTGCGAGAAATTGGTATCAGAGGCAGAAGCATCGTTTGGTTTGTGATGGTTAGTACTCAAATTCATTACTCTTTAAAGATAAATGGATCCATCTAGAAAATCTGTTTCTTTCCGAGAATTAGAGAAAAATAAGGGGGAAGAAATTTAATTAAAATCAGAATTTAAAAATTAGGTTTTACATCTAGCCAAATGTATATTTATTAAATAAATAAACTTTAAATTTAGATTTTACATTAAAAAGTTACACTTTAAAAATTAAGAATTAGAGGTTTATATCAAGCGAGGTTTATATCAAGCGAAATGGACCCATATTTAGAAAAGTCCAACTAGTGATTAGTTTCATTTGGAAAGGACCGGATGGGTCACTCAACTAAAGAAATCATACCAAGTATAACCTTAAGAATACTAAAGGATTGAGACATGAACCAACTATTTAGGATCAGTAGCAATTGTAGCCTTTCATTCAACTTTAGGACTCAAAGCAAGCACACATGGCCCACTCCTTCCTCATAAGCTAATTTGTAGAGCTTTCTGGGCTGATCAAATGTACGGGTATTACGTCCGTACAAGGTGTGGTGCTACGCCAACGAAGCTGGAATGGCCGATAATGGTGGTAGCTGGAGGCTGAATTATCATGCAGTAAGGTGAAACAAATTCCATTTTTAAGTGAACGACTTTTATTAACACCGTGACCGAGGGATTCGCTTGCACCACCTTACATACATCTACGTTGAATGAGAGTCCCGGTCATCAGAGAGTTTAGTGGAGGTCAAACGTCTGATAAAAAGCTACATCGTCGGAAGAGAGCCCCGGTCCCTGTCCAATATCAGATAGAGAGGCGACTTTCGTAGCTTTATTTTAACTGCATTCAACTCTACTTTAAAATGAGGTTTAACATTAAAAGGAAAAGTTTTACATTAATTTAAAGAAAATAAAATTTAAAAAATATATTTTTATTGTACTTAAACATTAAATTTTAATTTTATAGTAATGTTAATATTTTGTTAATATTTATATTGTAGGTGTCTTTTGCGTGTAATTTAGTTAGGAATTGTTGTATATGGAATATTGTATAAATTAGGATAACAAAGGTTCAAATCCTTCCAAAGTAACCTGGTCTAAAGAGAAGTGAACATGTTGTGAGCCCTTGAGGTAGAGTAAAATGGTAAAAAACTACCAACAAAGGTGACTTATTACAAGTATATATATAAAATAATGGTAACAATATCAATAATAATAATAATATATTATTATTATTATTATTATTATTATATATTATTAATAATGTTTTAACATTATTATTAATCATTAACAATATTTAAGTAATAATACTAACTTTAATATTAATAAATATAATTAATAATAATGATAATAAAAATAATAACAACAACAATATAAACATTAATATTCAAAACAATATCATGAGGGGAACTAGAATTTCTAAAGAATATGTAACTTCTTAATATCCGCTATCATTATTAAACTAGTATAACTATTTCATAAATGCTTGAAATAAACGAGTTACAACATGTCTCGAGAGACCAAACTACTAGAGCTAAGATATTTTGACAAATAGTATGAATAATATTATTGATAAATAACATTAATAATATTTACATTATAACCATTAATAAATAATCTAGATCCATATTGAATTTGGATCTATCAATGTCGAGATGGATCATATTCTCAACGTGCAAACCTTTTTTTTAGTACAAAACTTGATGAAAAGGAACATTTCATTTGTGGCCTTCCTTCCACCACCATTTGAAATAACATATCTAGTCATTGGTTGTTATACACCTTTTTATGTTTATCTCTCTCCTTGGAGTCATATACACTTTTTCATATTAAGGGGGGAATTCTTAAACATAATCCTTGGGGTTATGTAAATTTGGCATATTCACTTGAGTGGAAGGCGAAAAGTCTCAATTGAAGTACAATAGTCATGGAAGTCAAAGAGATGTAATACCCCTAGTTTCAATTACCGAGAAAGTTGGAAAATACTTAGTTATTTTAAGTTATTATTCATTATTTGACAGTGGCATTTGAGAACATTACATGATATTACATGATATTGTGATGATTGTAAATAATTATTAATAAATAAAATTAATTAAACACCATTTGGTACACCATGCAAGAATATGATAGTTTGAGTTTGTGGGAGAGACAACTGTCTATTTGCTAGAGAATTGATTTCACCAAGTGGTGACATATAAGAAATCCTTATTCCCTTCCTTGAGGGTGAGGAAAGACAAGTAAGCAGAAAAGAGGGCCACATAACCAATTTGAAAAATTTGTCAAATAATGGCATTAGAATCTTACGAAAATTTGAAATTGGAAAAGGGCATGTATGCTAGGGAGGAAGACAACTGTATCTACTAAGTACATGTACTTGAAAAGAGAATTGAGAGATTCGATTATCTATTGGGAGCACCTTATAATTTTATGGCTATATATTTTGAGGAGAAATGAGGCCATTATCATAATCAATCTTAGGAGAAAAGAGAGGGATTTTTTTCTCCTTTATGAGCATTATGATATGAGGGTTAGGGAAAAGACGATAAGTAGAAAAATAATATTGGTTGTCTCCCTACAAACTCATAGTCTAGGCTATGGGTTGTGAGCAAAGAAAAACTCTTGGTTACTTGGTGACTGCGACAGGGATGCATTTGATGGATCAAATAATGTTGAACAAGTTCTTTTTATAATTGTATAATTGTGTATTTCATTTAGAATGGATATTCCAAATTTCTATTTGGTAATGGTAAGAACTCTTTAATTCACATGGAATAATGCAGAATAAGATGTTTTAAATCTTGGATTTGGATTGGAGAAAATGTATATGGAAGAGAAAAACAAACAAACAAATGAGTAATACTTAGAGTAATTGCATTGTTCTTAAATTATTTTTATACATAACCTAAAGAAAGTAAAAGAATTTGAATTAAAGAAAGTAAAAGAATTTGAATTAAATAAAGTAGAAGTGCATGAATAATCATAAGTATTATTATTATTTGACTTAAATAAAGTAGAAGTGCATGAATAACAATAAGTATTGTTATTATGGTTATCTTATATACAATGTACAATTCAACAATTCAATAGAAATGGTTAGTATTACTATCTTTTTCTTCATATACATTAAACAACTCTATTTATATAACCAAAAATTTTCTAGCCAGAGGGTATCGTAAAAATAATAAGATGGGTACACTTATTAAGAATCCAAAAGGATTGTGGTCATTATCTATAGTTATAAATAACCATTTTAAAATAACATAAACTATTGAATAATATAAATACAAAATCAAAGGGGGCATAGGCATAAGATGACATTATATTAAACAATGCAGTGGTTGTGTAGGAGTTAATTCTTGTGTTAAATAAAAAATAAATAAAAATCATCACCTAATCTAAGACCAACCTATGGATCCTTACTACTATTTGTGTTTGCAATATGAAAATCTATTATCTTACGGTAATGTCGATCAAGATTATAATCTGACGAGTTACCATTGATATACACTAGCTAATAAATAAATAAATATATATATATAAAAAGCTATAAACTATTGAAACATATAAATACAAAATCAACTAGGGCATAGGGATAAGATAACACTATATTAAACAAAAGAGTGGTTGCGCAAGAGTTAATTCTTGTGTTAAATAAATATTTGTTAATTACGTGATCCATGACCAACGTATGGATCTTTATTACCATTTACGTTTGAAAAATGTAAATCCATAATCTTATGTTAATGCCAATCATGATTATAATCCGACCCATTACCATGGATATCCACCACCTAATAAATAAAATACACAATGTGTGTCTATATATATATATAAGTTTTGATATGGTCATGTAGCCGTATCCATGCTTTGACCTTTCCTAACATTATCGAAAATAAATTTTAGTGGTTTCTATGAGTTATTCGTAAGAAGGACAATGAGGTCTGTTGCACCCACACAATGAACAACTTGCAACAATAAAATGGATGTGTAACCTGAAGTGTTCATAACCCTTATCCTTCACATTAACATTGAATGTGAAACCTATTGAGTTATTACATGTAAACAACCATGGGAAAACATTTTAGCAAACCTATAAATGTAAACAAACTTAAATATTTCACTACTATGGAAGAAATCTGGTTCAGGGTAATCCATACCCTTGCATAATGAAAGTAGCACTGACATAGTGGATACAAGGCCTATTACAATGCCATATCCATTTCTTATTAAAGGGTTCCTCATTGTTTTACCTTGATGAGTACTAACGTTCTCTTTGCCTCTATCATCCTCGTATGATGAGTTACACCATGGAGGAGACATGTGAAGACATGGAGGAGACTGATTATAAACTGATGAATTACAAATCATAAACATAAACAAAAATTAACATATTAGAATATAGGGAAGAGTATTTAACTATGAACCACAAAGTGGCTAAGGCATGAATTATTATCATGATGTTGAGGAATGACCTAGGTGAATCACTCACCATATCCCCGAGAGAGATAAATGCTCAAACCTTCTACTGTTGATTCCCAATGTTTCACTAATACACTGACCAAGGTTTATACATTAAACTAACTATGTAGGTAGGGTTCTCTCCCCTATGGAAATGAAAACAATCTCTAAAGTAATGAGCAAAGGATCAAATGTACATTTGTGTATCAGTGAATAGTATAAGACCATTCATATGCAAACAATGGTTCAACCCTTATGGTGGATCTTCGTAAACACAACACCATTATTGCAGTAGATAGAAAATTATGTTAACCTTGATCACATTAAACATAGCATGGGTCGAACCTACGAGACGTTCACTATATATAATCAAGATGGGTGTGATGTGGATTCCTTACCCCATGTCATATTATATAATTTATCCCACATGCAACATTTATAACATACGTTAACAACATAAAAGATGAACGATGTTATGGTCATGGGAGTTAAAGTGTAGAATGTTTCAACATATACATATTTGAGTATGTTGATGAATGGACTTGGAACTTTTCATTAGGATCATTGATAGTTTAACATCATCATCATGCTTTGATAAGGGAATAAATCTACCATGATCATGTAGAAAAATAATGGATGATGGAACCTTAAATTTTGGAGCCATACATAATGAAAATCCATGAGTGGAACTAATCAAATTGAACTTTCTGTGAGTTTTCATAAATATTTCCCATGATCATTTGACATAATCTGGATATACAAAAGATTTGAAATCCTAACAACTTGCAGTGATCTTATCCATCATTTGAAAGAATTTAAATATATGGAAGATTCAGAAGTGCTCTTTTTTTTAAGATATCAAAGTCTACAAATCCCTAAACTCTTTAAATTGTAATTTTTTTTGAAAAATTGAATTTGAATGGTAGTGCCAAACCATGTGGAAATCACATGGTGTCCACATAGGAAAATCCTGAACACATCAAGTGAGTAGGTGTTAACATTACATGTGTTAGGTCCCTGTAATACTAGTGTATCCCCCTTATTATTATTATTGTGTCCATGTAGCCCCGATATTGTTATTGTTGTGTCCCATAGAAGCCCACTATTGTTATTATTGTGCCCTTACATTATTATCGTTATGTAGGCTCTGATTATATTGTGAACCCTTAGACTCCTATATATACAAAAGAGGTATTTTCATTTGTATCATCTAAGAATTATTCATTCATGTAATGTAAAGGATGTTTTCCTCTTGAAGAGGATAAATTTTAAGTTGTTGATCTATTTATTTGTGAGCTGGTTGCATAACATTTGGTATCAGAGCTTTGGATTCTAGGGTTTT